>CM053793.1:93747650-94347650 GCA_028749045.1 Cupressus sempervirens | reverse complement strand
CATAAAAGGTGGATGCCATGTGGGGCCAATGGGACCAAAGATGTCTTTGCATAACTTTTATAGCAATATGACAAGTCCCATTCTCTGAACTTACAACAAATAGTATTTTGTAGGATCTTAAGGGCAACGATAAAAAAGTTACGATGCTATGATAGACAATGTATTAGGAGATTGTAAAGGTGAAAGTTGATATTGACAATGGTACGATGAAGAAAGATAATGATTTCTCATAATGTCATAAGGGTGAGAAGGATGATTTCTGAATTTATGAAATGGTCAACTAAACCACGATCGTAAGATTATAAGACAAAGGGCAGTGAGATAAGATGCTACACTAGTGAATGTAAGCCACTTCTCATAAGATCATAAAGGATTTAAAGGTAAGCTCTGATATCACAATAACTAGTGTATCATGAGATCATAAGATCGTATAACAAATGTTCTTCACCTAAGATGTTACAAAGGGTTTGACTTCTAAGTTGATGATAAGATCATAAACCTTAGTTTTGACTTGAAAATATGTTTTTACCTTTCTAAGATGGAAATTACAAGAAACTCTTGACCAATGAGATTTGATTAATGTAAAAAAAATGTAACGCTAGATAGTAATAGTGAAGCTCCCCTAAGGTGATAGAAGCAATTGATTTTAAGGCTTGAGCATGCTGAAAATCAATGCAAAAGGAATTCTGATGTTGTACACTAAATTATATAGAAATTTTTTAATCAATTATAGTTTACCATTTGTAAAGAGAAGAAAATCCAAGCAATTGTAGAATTTTCAGTGAAAACAATTTATTGCTTTCAATGTCAAATATTTTATTCAGTGTTTTCCAGCATATAGTCAGAATGTTTGATAAGGAATTAGAAGAGATTCAGGTGTCAGACATGGAGGTTGAAAAAACTTCAACTTCCAAGGGAGGAAAAACAAGACAAAGGAAACCTAATAAGTTTGTTGAAGAATGGATTAAGCCTTTCCCAAGATCCTCAAATGCTAATGTTGTAGATGATAATGCTTTTGTGGACCTGTATGCTCTATGTACAAATGCTACATGCCCTAGAGTCACTAGTTCTAAGCTTTTCAAGTATTTCTATCATAATAGAGAGAAGAAGATCTCGGTGTGTAAATCATGGAAGAATAACTTGGCAAAATTGATTTTTTCAGAGGTTTTTATTGATGTTGATTTGGTAAAAGCCTTAATCAAGTCATACAATTTTGCCACAAAATAATTCCATAGGAGGGATAGAACCATTCTTTTTACACTAGACCATGCTTCATTCATTGATGCTTTTGGATTAGATAGTGCTATGGGCCAGCCTGTAGACTTGGAGGATCTATAGAGGAAGTTTGAGAAAAATACAAAGGCCTACACAGGGAATTCTATGCTACGACATATTCCTATGGACTTGATGGGTGTGGGTGATTACCCTAAGAAGGTGAAGAAAATGATGCCTTTGGATAAATTTAAGAATTATTTTGTAAAAATAGTGTATGGTGTCCATAAGGTGGTTGGAAAAGATGGAACAAATACAATGTATGGAGTAGAGTTTATCATAGCTAGGGATGTACAAGACTCATACCATGGAGGGGAATATTATTATGTTGAGTATATTCTGGAGGTGATGAAGGAAAACATTTCATTGGCTCAGAGTGGAGAGATGAAAGATTTCAAATTCCATCACTACTCATTGTTGATGCACCTGATCCTATACAAGAATGTGGGGTACATAAGCCTTGATTTCATTGATCATACCTTTGATGCAATTAGAGAGCTACTCATTTAGCTATGGACATGGGTATGGGATAGTTCATATCACTTTTTTGATTCTATATCTTTTTTCAATAATTTCAATGCTGTCATAATGAAAATTCTAGACCTAGGTTACTTTAGGGCACCTGAAATCTTGAAGAGTCTTTTGAGACCATCCCTACTCCTAGAAAGCAAAAGATTAGACCATAATTGGGGGGATATCTTCTTGTTTCTAACTTTTTCTTTAATGAGAGTATATGGTTGTCCCCAACCACCCCACATATTGCCAAAATTCATCCCTCCCAGATTCGCTACTATCAAATCTATGTGGCAATTGTTTATGGTTAATAGGGAGTATCTAGGGCCTAAGGTACATAGAGGAACATTCCTGTGTAGATGCTTTAGGGTGTGGGACTTTTCAATTGGAAAAAAGGCCCTAGATTAGATCCATTCTTTCATCTACCATTACAACCTATCAACTAGCCTTTATAGGATGTATGATCCTGATAATTAGATGAAGAACGCCCTCAAAGAAATAAGAAACTATGTGTTTCTTGATACCAAGGAGCTACCCCATGAAGATGTTATCCCTAATAATTTTGTAGAGGGGGAGGCAACTAACAAATTGGCCAAACTTGATGATGTGTTGAGGGTAGAGAGGGAAATGAAGTGAGTAGATCCCATTTTTAAGGGATTTTAAATGGATATCCCCTATCCTCATAGGATTAGGAAGATGGTCATCAACCATGCTAAAATTATGGCCCAAATGCCAGAGGAACCCATAGGAGAAGAAGAGAGGGTATGTCATAACATCCTTGAACCTGATGTGACTCTGTAAGAAGAAGAAGAAGAGCCTACTGAGGCATCATGGGTCACCAGGGGGAATAAGAGGCAAAAAATTGTCCATATCCCTGCATAGGTTAAACATAGGATACTGCAAATATTTCCTAGTAAGAGTTAGTACTTTTCTAACTTGTGGCAAAGCTATATACAAGACATGGTCATTGCAGCTGAAAATACACTCACTAACTTAGAATTAGTTGTAGCAAGGTTGGATGATAGGATCATCCAAGCCCAACAATTTATAGAGGATGATGAATTCATTAAGTCAATAGAGTTCAAGATTTTTTTGTACAAGGTAAAACAAAGTGAGTTGATGCTCAAAATGAAACTAGGAGAATTTGATGAACAAAAGCTAGAACTGGTTGAGAAATTGCAAGCCTATGATCCTGAGAGTGAAGTCATGACTCTGGAGGAGGCAAGAGATCTTGTGTAGAGGAGTGGGATGTTGTTGGTGCTCGGGTGGGATTTGAAGTAAGCATTTATGCTTGATTATATTAGAAGATAGGAAAATGCCATCTCATATGAGGCATATGGTGCTGATGGACTACAAAGAGGATCAAGATTCAAAATTGACACCAAATCTCTAGCAGTTTGGAGTATGGCTCCATCAAATAAACCTGTAGTGCCTCTCCCATTTGACTTTTGTAAGTCGTCCTAATGGATGCAACCTTGATGATCTTTTGTTGCGATGGGATCATGATTATGACCCTGAGTGGTCTACACCGTCGAGGTGTTTGGATTTATGTTTCTGTATCAGTTGCTTTGATTATGATTTTGACTGATCTTTGAGATTATGATGTGATTTTTGGTTCACTGAGGTTTGTGCCAGTGGTTACCAGGATCGATGTGGTATCATGAGGTTGTTCTATGATTACCCTGAGATGTGTGCAGAGATTGCACTATGTTCTTTTACCATGCTACACTGGACTAGGTTCCTGTGGCAGTGGTTAGTCATGTTTTTTACTGTGTTTGCTTATGTGTTTTAAATGCCTTTTTAATGCAGAGTAATCAATCATTATTAAATGCATTAATGATTAGAAATGGATTGTCCATGTTGATTTCTTTGGTTATGTGCTGCGGACATCTACCTTGTTATATTTTTGATTAGAGAGATATTTGTTACTCATGTGATGTTTTACATTTGAGATGACCTGAGGGTCAAATGTTACTCTTTGATTCCGGTATCATAGATATTACACTACTATGTTGTTCAGTTAATCATATTGCATGATGATGCCATTTTGAGATGACAGTGTGTTTTACGATGTTATCTGGTTATCTGGTATTTGGACATACCTCTGATTTTGTTATGTGATGGATTTAATGCTATGGTTATTTACTTCATTCTTGCGTTGCTATACCTTTTGCGAATGTGAGTGATGTAAATTGATTATTTTAATATAATTAAATAAATGGTTAAATTAGGTGATTTAATACATTTATTGCTTTGGCTATATTATTATATGCAATTGCACTTGATCGTGTTGTTTAGTGTGCAGGATTTATATTCCTAGCAGTGGCACATGGAGTTAGTGATTCAGCCATTCATATTTTACCAATGTCATCCTTGTATGGCCGACGTATCCTTTATTAAATGTTTAATTTAAACCTTTCGGTGATTATTAAATCCGAACTCATTTGCATTATGTGATTAGACTAGTAAGCATGTCTGTGCATTTAGAGGTTCGCATTGTCGCGAAAGTTGTTAAGGCAATTTTTGGGTTTTTGGGTTTTCGGGCTTTTTAATTATTTTATTTTAATTTCTAGCAGCTTTGCCATAGATGAATTCCTATTTATAGGAATATCCTATTTTCATTTGGGTTGATTCGGGGTTTAACTAGATTGGCTGGTTAAATGCCCTAATTGATTATTCACCCGAAAAGTGAATAAGTATCCAAAGAGGAATTTAATTCCTCACTTCTCACTTTCAAATTGGAAAGTTGGAGAGTAA
Organism: Cupressus sempervirens; assembly: GCA_028749045.1. Taxonomy (NCBI): domain Eukaryota; kingdom Viridiplantae; phylum Streptophyta; class Pinopsida; order Cupressales; family Cupressaceae; genus Cupressus; species Cupressus sempervirens. The sequence goes on along the minus strand of CM053793.1, from coordinate 94,343,108 downwards.
AACCCAAGATCCTCTTCATGAGGACTTACTGTTTTGTTCGTTGTGGGAGCTACGGGCATGGTATTGTCACGAGGTTGAGCTCGTTGGATCTAGCTCGGGGAAACCTTGGATGGCCGCGATTTTCAGCCACTTCTGCTAGCGTTTTATTTTCTAGTTCAGTTTTCCATTTTTCCCTTTTGGCTGTGAGGTAGGGCTTTCTTATTTTATTGTTTCTGCTCCGTTTCAGCTTCTGTTTTTGGTAGCCGTTTGTTTGGAGGTTGAGAACTAGTGTTCCCCTCTGTTTCTGTATGTTAGTTCTACCCAGTTGGGCGGGTATGAACATTTCCCTATTTTTTGAGATGAGGGTTTGGGATTTTACGCCATTATGCTGGTCGTTTTTGCATACGGTGTCCGATTCCATTTATTTTTGGATTTTTGGGATTTTTGAACCTAAAGGCCAAATGGGTTTTAATTTTGAAGTTTTTCAAAAATTTGGGATTTTTATCTCGTTTTGTGTGCTGCCTTGTTTTCTCGGGTTTTCTTGGCACAATGTGGGTCGTAGACCTCGATGATCCATTTGGATATCAGTCAAACCACTTTTGCACTTTTATGTTGCATTGGGATGCGTGTCGCACCCGTACTCCTGACGTTGTGTTCGGTTGAGTGATTTTACACTTGTTATGGTATTTGTTGGACCTTTGCCTTGTTTCATGGACATTGGCATTCGTGTAGAATCCATACTCTCGGATTGAGGCTGGTTGAGTAAGTTCATGACTTTTGGTCTTGTTACATCATTGGGATTCATGTAGAATCCATACTCTCGGATTGAGGCCAGTTGAGTGATTTCATGATGTATGATTTTATTGGCTTTGGGATTCCTGTAGAATCCGTCCTTCCCATGTTGCTTTCAGTTGGGTGTTTTCTTTACATTGTGTTCTCATTCCTGTCCTTGTGTTATGATCTTCGTGATGGTGGTGCGCCACACATGAGTACATACGCGTACATTTGTTGGGTGACTTGCGAGGCCCGATCTTTCGTGGATTTGCCAGAAGTTATGATCATTGGGGTTGGGATGGGAGTATGCATGCCCACGGGCACTTGTCGTAGGATGAGCATGGGTAGGGTAGGGTAGCATATGGAGGGGGCTTCTATCCTGTAACCTGGTGACTACTTCTCGGTTGGCAGAGGAAGTTTTATATAAGTGATAACTAAATAAAATGTGTGAATGGTAATAAAACTTAAGATAATAAAATGGTACTTTTGTGTATTGGCCTTCCGTTGAGGGAGTTGAGCTACACAGATCCGAGCTTGGGCTTGTCGATGCCAAGCGACTCTCCATGATGTCAGCCCCTACTTAGTAGCCTTTTGAGTGTTTGACCAGGACCTTTACTCCTTGCATTGTCTTAGGTTCTTGGTTCAGCCATCATACTTTCTAGCGTGAGTGTTAGCCTTGGATGTTGTGCTTTTGTGTATTTCTGGTTGGATCATTATCTCCATCAGCACGGCGGGTGTGGACCTATGGGTGCCACGTGGTTGGGAGGCGTAGCTACCTTCACCACTGCTAGGGATCAGTGTACAGAGACGATCTTTTGTCCTAGTACGACCGTTGTTGGATGTCTTCACTTGGTACTTCGGGTTCCAGAGTATGCTTTCTTGTGATTTATGCTTTCATTAGGATGCTTGTATAACATGTTTAGATGATGTTATTTTACTTGACGCATTCCCTTATCATGATGTTTAGCATATGATTATATGACGTTATTTGATTTAGTAGTATATCTGTTGCTTACTATTGTTTAGCATGTGATAGGTGATGTTATCTATTGTAGGATTATCTTTATGCTTTACTACTAGCATGTTAGATTTCCTTATGCTTATATTGTTGCATGTTTTAGTAGTGACATCCCTATTACGACAATACTGACGATCTGGTCAGTGGCTTGGGATGTTACGCGTGGGGGATGGCTAGGACCCATGATGGTCTTATGATGCTATTGACGGTTGGGAGGAACCGCGTACTTAGTTTGGTTGTTTTATTCTCTGCAATGCTTACTTTCAGTGTGTTCTTTGGTGCTGTAGTTTAGATGGTTTGGTGTTCTCCATTCTGGGTTGTTCTTGCACTCGAGTGTTCTTTTGTTGGTTTTTCCCCATTTTTGAGTTCTGGAAGTGTTTTTTTCTTTCTATGGGCGACATTTGTTCAGCATTGTGTGACACTGATAAAGTATCGCACGCCCATACAAAGAATGTCGCACGAGACTGTAAAGTGTCGTACGCATTACTGAAGAAGTGTCGTACGACACTAGAAGAGTGTCGCACGACTTTATGAGAAATGTCACACGATACTTTTCCAGTATCGCACGCCTTCTTGAGAAGTGTCGCACTCAGTAAGGGAGAAGTGTCGCCCTCCCTTAGTAAAAAGTGTGGCATAGTTTTTGTGAAAAACCTGCGCATGCCATCAGCAGGCAGTTTTCTTCGTGATCTAATCTTTTTGAGAGTGGTTTTGGATACCCTTTTGGGCATTCTTCGAGCCTATGTTGTTGCATTTTGAATTGAGGAGGTTTCTTTTGAAATTCAGTTTTTGGGTTTCTGTTGTTGTCCTTCGGGGTTTAAAATATATCGTTTAATTATACTTAAGATATATATTAATACATGCGACAAATCGTTTGAGATAGGTTTCAGACCTCTCAGAGATAAGTTATGGATTCTAGGAAATTTCAGGGCTTCAGAAATCCAGACTTAGCCAATTTTCAGGGCTTCAGGATTTCAGGCTTAGCCAAATTTTGGGATTCTGCATTTTACCCCAGCTTGGTGTTTTTTTGATGAGTGGTTGTTTCTTGTGCCCTCATCATGTGCATTGTCTTTGTTGGCTTTGTTTGTGTGTGTTAGTTTGGTAGTGGCATTCGGAGATTCATTGGTTGCCGGGATTGTGTTGAAGTCTTCCATTGCGATCTTTGTGATCCCTGTATGATGTTGTCTTGTGCATTCATACTTGTAAAAAAAAAATATCTTGGCTTGATTTGAATCCTTGTTTCCAAGGATCTCCGGGCGGGGCATTACAAAACCTAAGATGATGGATGTGTAGAGCACATAATAGGGTAATATGGTTGTATGGAATTTGCAAGGTACTTCAGGTACATAAATTTCAAAGGCCTTGAAGCATTTCTCATTCATGAATGGGGCCAAGGTAGAGGATATAAAGACAAGGTTATCCAAGTCTATGCATGATTACATTGATGTAAGAAAGATTTATGAGGATGAGCTCAGGAAGAGCCATGTCTACAAAGAGAAGATTGAGGAGCTTAAGGCCAAGGTCCAAGTGTTAGAGGTTTATATTGCATCTCTCAGAGAGAAATTATCCAATGCAGAGAAAGTGGCTACTGTAGAACAAAGAAAAGAATAGGACAATCAAGAGAAGCCATCTAAGGTCACAACTAAGGCCCCAAAACAAACAAATGATCTAGAGGTAGAGGATAAAACAAAGCCTAGGAGAATGAGCATTGATGTCCCACCAACTCAGCAAGGAGATGAAATAATGACTTTTGTCTTTAGGTGTATGATTGGCCATAGGGTTGAAACTCTAAAAAATATATCACAAAAAGCTCATACATTCTATGTTTCTTTAGAAGATGCTAAGAAATTTTGCAATGAACCACTTTCATGGATATCACCTACATTCAATCTATGGGAGCCATATACTCAATTTTTAGAGAGGCTTATTATGATGATGGCTAAAAAGCTAGATTTTCTTGATAAGACAATCACAGTAAAGGAGATCTTGGAAGTAGTTAAAGATCTAATTGGTTTCTTCACTGGGAAATTACAAATTATACAAGGAAAGCTAAAAGTTTTATCCCATTGAATTGAGCCCTACATACCACCAATTTTGGATGATAGTAGTACATTGAAAGAATGGAAAGATTGGTTTGATGCATTTAGTGCAATATTGACTCAAGAGGCCATAGTGGCAATTTTTTAAGACAACATTGATACCCCTTTCCATAATTTAATTGACTCTTTCTTTACAGTAGAAATAAACTTGAATAAATTCATAGTAGATTCTAAAAGAATAACAGATGCCAGGTGGATAAAAGCCATGAAGGACATAGAAGATGTTAAAATCATAGAGTGGTCCACCAAGAAAAAGATTTATGTTTGGGAAATGGTGGGAGAAATAAAGGCTCAACTAGTAGGAAGTAGCTAAGAAATAATTGAGATTAAAGGAAACAAGAGATTAAGGACAAGATTGGATACATGGAGAAATTCATTAGAAGGATAAATCTCTCATAAATATGCCTATCAAATTTTGAGACTTTTGAGGAACCAAAGGGCAAAAGAAGACAAAGTGGATTAAAGTTATAGTTACTGCAGTAAAGTGCCACCTGCTGACTTTTCAACTACCTTCCTAATTTTGGATCAAGCACAGGAGAATGCTTTTGAATATTTTTTTTGTTTATGTATTGGCTTTTTTCTCTTCCATTAAGGTGATGACATGTGTCCTCCTCCCATTTATAGCTTGTTGCAATCCTATATAAGGATTAGGAGTGGAGGTTAGAAGTTTGTATATTTTTTAGTTTTATGTTATTTTATAGTTTGTCTAGCATTTTTGTGATTTTATGAATGTGTTTAGGCTTGTGAATTTGAAAGAACAATGAAAATGAATGATCAAGTTGCCAAGTTTTGAGTTATACTATGAGTCTTTATCAAGTGTTGTATGTATTTTCAAAGGAAATTAATACAAAAGGAAACTCTGCATACACATGTATTTGAATTTTATCTCCTTCCTTGCATATCTATGATCTTGAGGTTGAAATGAACAATGTTCTTTCAGTTTAATACAATTCAAATAAATTGTGTATCTCTTATTGATTGCTTTTAGTTCAAAGAATTAAGTAATTTATTTCAATAAGTGGTAGAGTTTTGGATATATGATAAGAATGAGATTTAGAGTCCATTGTTGAAAAATTTAATTTCAAAGTCAATTAAATAGGTCTACTATTGTTGGTTTTGACTCTATATAACAATGGACAAGACACTGATCAATTCATTTTAGTTCCTAGTTGATGGTTTATACAGTTGCAAAATATGCATATCAACCAAAATCAATTTTCTATTTTATGTAATGAAGAACTAAAGTTTTTGGTCAGCCCTTATTTGTAAGAGTTTTCCTCTTGATTATAAATAGCCATTGTGATCAATAAGTTTATTACAAAGCTAAGAAGAAATTGTCACCAAGATCTGCTATAAGGGATAAATTTGAGGGAAAATGTATTAATAATTAAGTGTCTGAAGAAAAAAATACAAATCATCAATCACTTTCATATCCTTGAGGTTCACCCACCTTAGCCCTATAGAGGCTAAAGAGGAGGGAGTATTTTGTACTCTATTGAAGTTGGTCCATAGCTGAGACTGATCATACTGAATATAGGATCTAGCTAATCCTTAGGTTTTTTAATTTCTTATGCATCTTGGTATTGGGTTTAAAGTACCTAGTAGTCTAAAAAACAACCAACACGTGATCTCATAATATCACATGATTTAAAGAACACCTAGATAACTTGGTGCGAAGTTTAAATGAGGAAGTTATCATAGGAAAATGACTCTAATGACCTTGTGAAAGGAATCAAAACTTTCACTATACAATTAAAATTAGGCATCTATCTACAAATGATAGGTGTATTATTTGTATTAGGTATCAAACATAATTTGGTTTCCATTAGTTCTTGAATGAAAAGGATATCAAATTACCTTCGTGGATTGTAAATTTCTCGCTTGACCCAAAATTCAAACATCACACCTGTAAGATTTTGACATGGATCCTCACATAAAATTTGAACTTCACCTTCTCAAGCCTTAATTAATGAATCTTCTAATACAAGTGAGAAAATGGCAATAGGTTTACCTAAACTCAAACATGAATGTGAAGGAACTTAAAAAGGGTGTTCCTTGTGAAAGAACATTAAAATAACCTTTTATAGTAGTGAAAGTAGATCTAGATATGTATTAGAAATTATTGATTCAAGTTTCTATGGACTTATGACAATAAATTTTTTAGGAGAATTTTTGTGCTATGTTATTTTGTAGATAACTATTCTAAGAAAATATTGATATATTTTTTCAATTGTAAAGAGTTAGATGAAGTCCTAATGAGGTTTAAGGAATTCAAGGCTCTACTAGAAAATATGACAGAGTAAACGTATTAAAACACCAAGATCAAATAATGGAGGGGAATACATCTCTAATAAATTCAAAACCTTTTGTAATAATGTTGGGATCAAGAGGGAGTCTACTATCCTTTACAAACCTCAATAAAATTGGGTGGCATATTGGCTAATAGGAAAATTGTAGAAGCAACCAAAGACATGATGCACGGCCAAAACCTTCATACCTCTTTTTGGGATAAAACCAGTAGTATTGTCATCTATATTAACAATAGATGTTATCACTCCCTTTTGGATAAATAAAACCCTCAACAAGTATTTACCAAGGAAAAACTTGACATAAGTCATTTTAGAATCTTTGGTTGTCCTATTTACATTGACATACCAAATAGAAGATATCTAAACTATAATACAAACAAATAAGGGAATATTTATTGGCTATAGTGACACTAGTGATACATATAAAGACTATAGAATTAAATCCCTAAACAAAAATCAATTGAGCTAAGAAGGGATGTAATCATTGAAGAAGGTTTTGCATTCAAAATATATTAAATATAATGAGTCTCCTCAAAATATGGAAGATGATTATAAGTTTTGAAGATTTGGAGGAAGACCCATGAACCTATAAAAGATAATGTTAGAAAGTTATCCACTCAATACAAATTTTATTAACCCTATTAAATCTCAGACATGTGATCAATATAAAAAAAAACCATAAGAAGATGCACATACACAATAACACCATATATGTTAACTAGGGAAACCCTTGATTAGAGGGAAAACCTTGGTGGGGATGGTACCCACAAAATGATGTACTAATATATAAGTTCCTTGTAGAAGGATGGACTATGTTAGGAGCCAATGAATTACATTCAATACATATTAGTCCCTTCTAGGAGAGTTTGAATCCCTATGAGGAGATTCCAATCCTATTAGGAGTTGTGCCAACTTTGTTAGGAGTTGTAGAAGGCAAAAGGACCCACTGTCCTAAAAAATTTAGGAGAAAGACCATTAAACTCATTGCCCAACTGGGCTCTACATTATTCCTTTTAGAATAATATAAAATACAACTAATCTCAACAACACAAACTCTTTCTTTGTCCTCTTACCATACCTTTTCCACACCAAATACTTCTCAGATCTCAATACTAGATCCAAAAATTTGCATCACCATAATCCCTTTGATCGCTTACACATGCATGTACTAATATTCTTCACTTGGAATTCACTTTCTATTTCAAAAGTACTCCATTCACAAATCACACTTCATCAAAAGGAAAATAACTTTCCTTTGTACCAATCCCTCAAAATAATTCATTAAATCAGTCTTGAGGCTTCCCCAACTATAATTGCAATAGGACCTCATTAAGCTAACATACTACATTACATATTTTCATAATTATACAACAATTTTGACTCACAATCTTTACAAATATTTACATGTGTGACTTCAGACTTCATGTACTTGCTGACATCCATGATGTTATCTACCTCTATCTAACTTTTCTCATCTATATTCTATCCTAGTTAGGAGATTGTAACACATTTAGCCTACCTCCAAAATTGGTATGTTGGACTTGCCCATATATTGAGCTATGTGTTAAGATGTTGCTCATACATATTAAAGAATGGTTTGAATGTAGAAGTTTAAGTACCAAATGTAGAAAAGAAGAATAAATTGATCATTTTTATTCAAATTTACATACAAGTAAAAAAATAATAAACTTTTATTGAAATATGTTTCAAGGCTATTTTATAAGGTACAAGATGTTTAAATTTTAGAAATTACTTGATACAATTCATTCATATACCACACAAGCCGTGGTAGATCCTAATATACTATTTGAATAAATTCATTGCATAAATAAAAAAGTATTGAAGAGATAAGGGGAAAAACCTCCATTTCCTAAATGGAAGGTCATTGATCTGAATTTTTAAGAAGACTTGGGCCTGCACCTCCATCTTTGAGTAGACTTGTAAAATGTAAAGAGAGAGGTCAATTTATATGAATTGAGCAATCAAAACAATTCCAACTATCTTTGCAATAATAAGAATTTCTACAATATGATCATTCAAATAAATATATTAAAAGTTACAAAAAAACGAAGAGAAATATTTGAAAGCAAAAAGAGTTTTATACTAATAAGTTTTTTTCTTGTGTAGATATGGTTTCAAGGTTTGAGGTTGTTGAATGATAACAGATAAGTTACATGCATGAAGTCTTTTGACTGAATCATGTAGATGCCAAGACTAAAGAACTGAGGAGATCATAGAAGGGGCATGCATAATTTACAAGCATGGAACCTTCTAGTCAAATCAAGAAGGGGTAAAGATTGAAGATAATGAGGAGATTGTCAAAGGGACATACATGATTTCAGGTAAGAAACCTTTCAATTGAATCATGGAGTGGTTGAAGAAACATAATAGATGAGAGGTTGCCGAAGGGACACAATATTCATTATGAAACCTTTCAACCATTAAAGTTTCATAGGAAAAGTCATAGGATATTCATAGAAGTTTTATATATTCAGATGATCTTAGTAAAGTGTAGTGCCTCTCCCATTTGACTTTTGTTAGTCATCCTGATGGATGCAACCTTGTTGATCTCTTGTTGCAATGGGATCATGATTGTGACCCTGAGTGGTCTACACCATTGAGGTGTTTGGATTTATGTTTCTGTATCAGTTGCTTTGATTATGCTTTTGACTGATCTTTGAGATTATGATGTGATTTTTGGTTCACTGAGGTTTGTGCTAGTGGTTACCAGGATTGATGTGGTATCATGAGGTTGTTTCGTGATTACCTTGAGATGTGTGCAATGATTGCACTATGTTCTATTACCATGCTACACTAGACTAGGTTCCTGTAGTAGTGGTTAGTCATGTTTATGACTGTGTTTGCTTATGTGTTTTAAGTGCTTTTTTTATGCAGTGTAATCAATCACTATTACATGTGTAAGTAATTGAATGGATTGTTCATGTGAGATTATTTGGATATGTGCTGCGGACATTTACCTTGTTATATTTTGGATTAGAGAGATATTTGTTACTCATGTTATGTTCACATTTGAGAGGACTTGAGGGTCAGATGTTCACTCTGATTTCAGTATCATAGATTTTAGACTACTATGTTGTTCAGTTAATCATATTGCATGGTGATGCCATTTTGAGATGACAGTGTGTTTTATGATAATATCAGGTTATCTGGTATTTGGACATACCTCTGATTTTGTTATGTGATGGAATTAATGCTATGGTTATTTACTTCATTCTTGCGTTGTTATGCTTTATGCGAACGTGAGTGATGTAAATAGATTATTTTAATATAATTAAATAAATGGTTAAATTAGGTGATTTAATGCATTTATTGCTTCGGCTATGTTATTATATGCAATTGCACTTGATCGTGTTGTTTAGTGTGCAGGATTTATATCCCTGATAGTGGCACATGGAGTTAGTGATTCAGCTATTTATATTTACCCATGTCATTCCTATATGGTCAACGTACCCTTATTGTTATTGTTTAAATCAAAACCTTTCGATGATTAGTAAATCCAAACTCATTTGCATTATGTGATTAGACCAGTGAGTGTGTCTGTGCATTTAGAAGTTCACATTTGTCGCAAAAGTGTTAAGTGTTTTCTATGTTTTTGGGGTTTTCGGGTTTTAATCTTTTCAGATTTAATTTTTGGCAGCTTTACCTTAGGTGAATTTCCATTACGGATAATAACCTATTTTCGTTTGGGTCGATTCGGAGTTTAACTACTCTAGCTAGCTATTTTCCAAAATCAACTATTCACCCAAAAAGTGAATAAGAATTGGAAAAGTGATTTCATAAATCACTTATCACAATTTGAAAATTGAAATTTGGAGAGCAATTTGGAAATCCTCTTCGGTAGGATTCTTGTTTTGTTCATTCTGGGAGCTGTGAGCATGGGATCTTTGCTAGGTTGGTCTCATTGGATTCAGCTCAAGGAGTTCTTGCTTTGCCATTAGTTTCAATAGTTTTGGCGGATTGATTATTTTATCATGCGGGTTTTAGTTTCTGCCCCTTTTTCCATTAGGTAGGGCCTTCCCATTTTATTGGTTCTACTCTATTTTTGCTTCTATTTCTTGTAGCTGTATGTTAGGAGGATGAGAACTAGTGTTCCCCTCCGTTTCTGTTTGTTGGTTCTACCCGATTGGTCGGGTATGACCGTTTTCCCTATTTTTGAAATGGGGGTTTGGGTTTTTACGCCATTATTCTGGCCGTTTTTGCATACGGTGTCCATTTTTATTTATTTTTGGATTTTTGGGGTTTTTGAACCCAAAGGCCAAATGGGTTTTAATTTTGAAAGTTTTTCAAAATTTGGAGTTTTTACCTTGTTTTGCGTGCCACCCTATTTTCTCAAGTTTTCTTGGCACAATGTGGGTCGTGGACCTGGCTGATCCGTTTGGATATCAGTTAGACCACTTTTGCACTTTTATGTTGCATTGGGATGCGTGTTATATCCGTACTCCCGACATTGTGTTCGGTTGAGTGATTTTATACCTTGTGTTATTGTTTCTATTAGACCCTTGCTTTTGTTTCGTGAACACTAGGGTTCATGTAGAATCCATACTCTCGAATTGAGGCCAATTGAGTAAGTTCATGATATTTGGTCTTGTCGCATCATTGGGATTCGTGTAGAATCCATACTCTCAGATTGAGGCTGGTTGAGTGATTTTATGATGTATGGTTTTATTGGCTTTGGGATTCGTGTAGAATCCATCCTTCTTATGTCACTTTTAGTTGGGTCTTTTCTTTGCATTGTGTTCTCATTCCTATCCTTGTGTTATGATCTTCGTGATGGTGGTGCGCCACACACGAGTACATCTGCGTACATTTGTCGAGTGACTTGCGAGGCTCGATCGTCCATGTTATTTTCAGAAGTTATGATCATTAGGGTTAGGATGGGAGTATGCATGCCCACGGGCACTTGTCATAGGATGAGCATGGGTAGGGTAGGGTAGCATCTGGAGGGGGCTTCTATCTCACAGCTTGACGTTCATGGCATCGGTGGTTGATGGAGGATAAGAAGTTTTAAGCAAGTGATAACTAAATAAAATGTGTGATTGTTAATAAAACTTAAGATAAGTAAAATGTGTGAGCACCTGATTAAGTTCGAGGACACAATGTGTGAGCACCTGTTTAATTTTGAGGACACACAATCCGAGCTTGGGCTTTTTGATGCCAAGCGACTCTCCATTATGTTAGCCCCTACTTAGTAGCCTTTTGAGTATTTGACCAGAACCTGTACTCCTTGCATTGTCTTAGGTTCTTGGTTGCAGCCATCATAGTATTTAGCGCGAGTGTTAGCCTTGGATGTTGTGCTTTATGTGTGTTTGTGGTTGGATCATTATCTCCATCAGCATGACAAGTGTGGACCTATGGGTGCTACGTGGTTGGGAGGCATAGCTACCTTCACCACTGTTAGGGATCGGTGTACAGAGACAGTCTATTGTCCTAGTACGACTGTAGCTGGATGTGTCACTTGGTACTTTGGTATACGGAGTATGCTTCTTGTGATTTATGCTCTCATTAGGATGTTATCATGTTTAGATAATGTTAGTTTTAACGCATTCCTCATTATGATGATTAGCATGTAGTAGATGATGTTATCTGATTACAGTTTTATCTTATGCTTACTACTAGCATGTTAGATTTCATTTACTTTCATTGTATCATGTTTAGTAGTGACGTCCCTATTACGACAGAACCCATGATTTGATCAGTGGCTTGGGATGTTATGCACGGGGGATGGCTAGGGCCCACGATGGTCCTATGACACCATTGACGGTTGGGAGGAACCACATACTTAGTTAGTTATTTTGCTCATTGCAATGTTAACTATGTTATTGCGATGTTTCTTTCAGTTGAATGTGATGTTTCCTTTTTGTACTTTTTCCCTTCTCTATTTGGTATATGGTTAGATTCTAGTGTTCTATCTTTCAGTTACTCTATTATTATTTGAGTGCTCTCACCTCGAAATGTGGATCCGGTACTCCTCGGTGTGGAGCTTTTTCTGTGTGTTTGGCCTTTTTCAAGTTTCTTGAAGTATTTTTGTTTTCTATGGGTGACATTTGTTCAGCATTGTGTGACACTATTAAAGTATTGCACGCCCATAGAAAGAATGTCGTACAATACTATAAAGTATCACACGCATTACTGGAGAAGTATCGTATGACACTGGAAGAGTGTCGCACGGCTTCATGAGAAATATTGCGTGATACTTTTCCAGTATCGTACACCTTCTTGAGAAGTGTCATATGCACTAAGGGAGAAGTGTCATCCTCCCTTAGTAAAAAGTGTCGCACACCCTTTGGTTAAAACCTACACGTGCCAACAGTGGGCACTTTTTGTAGTTTTTTGATCATTTTGATAGTTAATCTGGATACCCTTTTGGGCGTTCTTCAAGCCTATGTTGTTGCATTTTGAATTCTATCAGTTTCTCTTGAAATCCAATTTTTGTGTTTCTATTTTAGTCTCTTGGGGTTTAAAATATATTTAATTAATTTATTATACTTAAGATATATTTTAATATATGCGACAAATTGTTTGAGATAGGTTTTAGACCTCTCAGAGATAAGTTATGGATTCTAAGAAATTTCAGGGCTTCAAAAATCCAGACTTAGCCAATTTTTAGGGCTTCAAGATTTTAGGCTTAGCCAAATTTTAGGTTCCTGCATTTTACCCCAGCTTGGTGTTTTGTTGATGAGTGGTCATTTCTTGTGCCCTCATCTTGTTTGTGGTGGTTGTTGGTTTTGTTTGGGTGTGTCAGTTTGGTAGTGGCATTTGGAGATTCGTTGGTTGCCATGATTATGTTGAAGTCTTTTGTTGCGATCTTTGTGATCCCTGTATGATGTTGTCATGTGCATTCATACTTGAAAAAAAAAAAAACTTGGCTTGATTTGAATCCTTGTTTCCAAGGATCTCTGGGCGGGGCATTACATCTAGTATCAGAGCCCATGTTCAAACATTGAAATCTCTGTGTTTATGTTGCCCTTGTAGTTGTTGCTGCATTGGTTGAGTGCGAGTGTCTTGGTGAGAACTCATATTTTTGTTGCTTTGGTATCTACTCATGATGGATTTGCTTGTCTAGTAGATGTGACTAGAGCAGTGTGTAGAGAAGGAAGTGAGTCTTCTTGGTTTGGTTAGCGGAATCGATGTGCCTTGGTTGGTTGGTTGCTTGTGTGACCCTTTTTGGATGGAACCACTGATTGGTGTCCATGTGTTGACTTTGAGTGCCTCTTTTTGTTTCTCCTTGTGGATTAGGTGCATTGTTCCTTGCTTTCTCCTTGTTGTAAGTAAATGAATGAATCTTATTTGTGCTTCTTTATTTTGTTGTCATAATGATGAAATGGTTCCTTTCATTGAAAATGAGTGTTTATTGTGAATCATTGCAAAGAATAGGTTTGCATTATATCCTTGGGTTAATGACTTAAGTCCCCAATTTGATTACTTCTTAAGCTTATGGAAATTTGTATTAGATAGATGAATATCTAAATTTTGCATTGCATGGAAATTATTGTTGTCTGCATATGCATGAGGTTACTGATGGTATACTACTTGATGTGCGTGAGTGTGTTCTCTAACATTGCTAGGAGGATGTATTCCTTAGCATTGTGTGGTGATTTATCCCTCTTGTGTGACTGTACTCAGTCATCACTTTGTTTGATACCTTATTTTATTTGGTTGGAGGTACTTTCCTCATGTTGTTGGGTTAACATTGGTTTTTAGTATTTTCCTCTCTTGGAGTAGTCATCAAATTTTATCTATCGCTCTCTTTGTGGCAATTGTCACATTTGACTTTTTGTTGAAATGAGCTCTTTTTGGTACTTATTGTTGGAATTGATAATTCCCCCATTTGGGCTCTTTGATTTTGTTTCATGATGACTATTCTAGATGTGTTTCACTGTTGCCTAGTTGCGTGTTGTGACTCTACCATGTGCATCTCGAACCTCTGGTAGTACGTACAAGGGATAATATCATGGAGAACATGCTAGTGTGTCTTTGATAGATTTAAAGTTTTTAATGTTATTGGATGGTTTAAATGGTGATTAAACTTAATGTTAATTCTTGAAAGGTATGTACTTGTTTTATGGTGACTCTTGGACCCTTGCTTGAAAATCTTCCAATTCATTATGCATTAATGCTTATGTTATGCTTAATTAATGAAATTATGAATGAAGATTAATGATGGTTTCAATGTGTGTAATACCTTTCATTCCATGTCTTATGTTGTTTTGGGCATGTGTGCTCTTGTGTGGATTTGGACGTTTTGTCCGTCGCTTGTCTTGGTGGCCAAGACTGTTGTTTTTCCTTTGTGGTTTTGTTTTGAGTGGTGACTCAAATATTGGGTCTTAGGACTCTCGAAGCTCCATCTCGTTGTAGTTTTTTTCATTGTCTTTTTTGGTGCTTTTCAAATGGATCCAATCCAAGTCCAGATGTGAAGCTGTGGCTTTTGGAGTTGCTGATTGTTGTTCTATGTACCTTTTCGAGTAGAGGCCAATTAAATCATGACATGTCATATTTATGGCCATTGGAGAAGTTTAACTCTTCATGTTATTCATAATGGAAGAGTTATCTTGTCTTTATAATCTACTAGGTACTTGTTGGGGTCCGTGCTTGGGTTTTTGTGTTTCCTATTGCACTGAACAACATCATTCCTTGTTTGAGGATGATGTTGCCTTGTCATTTGGGAGTGACTCAGTTCTTTGATGAGTCTAGATTCTCCTTCTTGGATGTTGCCTTGGGTGCATCTCCTTATCCTTTTCTCTCTTGTGAGAGTAGGCTAGTGTGGTTATGCCACTAGCTCAGTTAGTGTTTTCTGGTGAGTATGTTGATGGTTGGTGAAATTGTGAGGTTCCTAACGCATCATGGACTAGTTGGTGTAGAGGTTGAGAGAGAGACTCACTCTCAGTCCTATACTCTGTAGTATCCTTCTCCCTAAGCTTATATCTTCATGTGGATTTTCTTAGTCAAGTTTTCTTTTTAACCGTTGACTGGAGGCTAGAGATTGAGTTTAGTGATAGATTGGGTGTAGTTTTCCTAGCATGGTGCTGGAGGGACATGATATCATTGGACACATGTTACCATCTCGTGAGTTGGTATGAAGACATTTCATGATTGTGTCCTCTGATGAAAGTCTGTGCAACCTTGTGGAAAGGTGATATCTTGTCTAGTTGGATTATGTTACCTTAGTTTCCAGTGGTAGTTGAGCTTTTGTGCCTTGGTGAGGTGTTGTGCTCCTACACTTGGTGGTGAGTAGTCTTTTGGAGTGTGTCCTTTTGTTGGTAAAATTCCATTCTCTTTTTTCTAAGGGTGAGTTTACGTGGATTCTAGAAAGATCATGTGCGACATGATAGTATTCTTGGGAATTTTGGGATGGTTTTCCCCCATGATTCCAACTCTTGTTGGAAGTGTGTCTTGTTTTGACCTTGTTTGTGGTCTTGTAGTTGGTGCATGTTGTAGTTGGGCACCTGTTGACAAGTTAGAGAGGGTTTTTCCTTACCTTGTATTGTTGACTCTATGGCTAGATGGGTTCTTCCTAGCGCATAGAAGGTTCCTTGTTGGAGGACCTTGTGTCTATGTGAAACCCATTCTCTCATGGTTAACCTATTTGGGGGTTAACGTGATGGGTTGAGAATGTGGGAGTGATTTGATTTGACTTGTGGAGAGTTTCTCGAGTCATTCCTTTTGCTCAATTTTGGATTTTGGTTCTTGTGTGTTTTGGTTTCTATTCTTGGATTGCAGGCTTCCAGGAGTAAGCCTAGTCTTTGGGGGGGATGATGTAGTGCCTCTCCCATTTGACTTTTGTTAGTCATCCTGATGGATGCAACCTTGTTGAGCTCTTGTTGCGATGGGATCATGATTGTGACCCTGAGTGGTCTACACCGTTGAGGTGTTTGGATTTATGTTTTTGTATTAGTTGATTTGATTATGATTTTGACTGATCTTTGAGATTATGATGTGATTTTCGGTTCACTAAGGTTTGTGCCAGTGGTTACCAGGATCAATGTGGTATCATGAGGTTGTTTCGTGATTACCTTGAGATGTGTGTAGAGATTGCACTGTGTTCTATTACCATGCTACACTGGACTAGGTTCCTGTAGTAGTGGTTAGTCATGTTTATGACTGTGTTTGCTTATGTGTTTTAAGTGCTTTTTTTTATGTAGTGTATCAAATCATTATTAAATGCATAAGTAATTGAATGGATTGTTCACGTGAGATTATTTGGTTATGTGTTGCGGACATTTACCTTGTTATATTTCAGATTAGAGAGATATTTGTTACTCATGTTATGTTCACATTTGAGAGGACCTGAGGGTTAGATGTTCACTCTGATTTTAGTATCATACATTTTAGACTACTATGCTATTCAATTAATCATATTGCATGGTGATGCCATTTTGAGATGACAGTGTGTTTTATGATGATATCCGGTTATCTGGTATTTGGACATACCTCTGATTTTGTTATGTGATGGAATTAATGCTATGGTTATTTACTTCATTCTTGCATTTTTATGCTTTATGCAAATGTGAGTGATGTAAATAGATTATTTTAATATAATTAAATAAATGGTTAAATTAGGTGATTTAATGCATTTATTGCTTCGACTATGTTCATGAAAAGGTATTTGTTTGATCTTTTGATTTAAACCTATATTATGCACATCTTGTAATCCATGTATTCCAAATATATATCACTGGTAAATCAATCCTTGAAATTAATATGATCAAGATCACTAATGGTTGACTGAATCATATCCTATATATGACTCCCTCTAAACATCAATCGTTAGAGCCCACTTTACCTTTGAAGAAGTATTAGACTCTCTCTTCCTACAATAACATACTTAGAGGAAAATATCAATACAAAAAGCTTGTATAGTATGTATAGAAGAGTTTAAATACAAAAAGTAAATAAAGATAGTTCTTAAGATATAATGAAAATTCTTGTCTCTCTCCATATCTTGTGTTCCACTTAATGTCCTTTAGAGGTAGTATCTCTAGAAACAACTCCTCTTTACAAGGCACTTGATTACTCATAGTTTGGCTTCTTATAGAGATTCAAAAATATTTAGAGTTTACGTCCCTCCTATTGACATTCTAGTCACATTTGTTGTTAGTGACATACACTTTTTTAGATTGTGAGTTCATATTGAGCATATTGTACAAATAACAATGTTAACCAAGCATTTCAATTGTTACCAAGTCCTAGAGTTTTTATTGAGTCCTATGGATAGATTTTAGTTTGAACTGAGTAGTTACTACATAGATGATGATCAACAATGTAAACTAACCATCTCAGTGTATGCCTAGTTTACTAGTGCAAACTGAGTTGTGCAGTGCTTATCGAGTTCGCAGTTGATGTGATATGAGTCTAGTGTTGATCGAGCTACTCAGTGTTAACCAAGAGAATTAGTTTATACCAAGCTTGAGGTTATAGTTTTTACCAAGCTATGCAATATGAATCAAGTGATTTAGTTTATATGCCAAGTTTCACAATATTCACCGAGTCACTAGTGCAGACTAAGTTCAAGACTACTTGGAAGTGATTAGTATAGACTGAGCTTCTACATCTATAGAATGGATAACAATGCCAAGCATTGACAATGGATATTGAGTATCAAAACCTCACCAAGTCATTCTTCAAAGCCTGAGTCTCTACACTTTGGCCAACTTTGTAATATTTGTGTAAAACTTGTATTGTGGACAACTTTTTGATTATGCAATTGGATTGATATATATGTAATGTATTGTATCACATCCAAATGAATGTAAGGAAGTAATGTAATCATAAAAGAAGAGTAGAAGAGAAAATTAAAAATGCTACATTAGTATAAGGAGCAACAAAGATTCATCTATCACAGCAAGGTGATTTGTAAACTCAAAGAAATCTCATTCAACAAACCAAGTTGCAGATCAAAGATCAGCTATTTTTTCATCCTAACAGGTGGATCAATCAAATCCTTTAACAAAGTAGACCTAACAATCTTATGTAAATCTCTTTACCGAGTGCATACTTCATTATATGTTTGTAAATCCTTTTGCAAGGTGGACCTAGTAGTCCTTATTGCTCCTAATAGGGAAGATCATCAGAAGTTGTCATTGTAAACCTTAACAAACCAACTTTATACTACAGTACTAAAGCTTGTGGGTACCATCCCCACCCTAGTTTTACTTTCTATTTGGAAGGTTTTTGGGTCACCAAATCTTGTGTTAAAGTGTTGTGTATGCTTTCATGTTTGTTAGTTTCTCATGCATGAAGTTAGATTAGAATTCACATAAAGGATTAAATTACTAATTGGGACATAAGTTTTAGAAGTTATTGATTCACCCCTTCCCTCTTAGTAACTTAGCTTGTCATAATATTTCCAACAATTGGTATTAGAGCACTGTAGTTCTCAATGGAAATTTTAACACGCTTGAGCAAAGATCAAAGGCAATGGAGGTATTCAGACTTGACAAGGCTATTGACAATGAGAAACTAGATTTGGAATTGGCCATTTTACAACTCAAGAAAGAAAAAGAGCAACTCTCTCAATTGCTGAAAAGAAGAAAAGATCTTGCAATCCAGATCAATGATTCACTCTATATTGAAGAAAGAATTAAAGACATTTATTCAAGCAATTCAGATGAAGCAATCAAAGAACTATTAAAAAAGAATAATACTCTTCAAGAAGAAGAAAACTAAGAAGAGAGCAAAAATTTAGTCAGTGAGATTATGTGAAGTCATGGAAGAGAAAAACAAGATAATAGAAGAGATAGAAGGAAAGAACAATGAAATCAAGCACCTATCCCTTCATCAAGCATACTTCATTGATCAACTCACCAATGCAAATGAAGAAATCATGAACCTGAGATTAGAAAATGAAAGATTGTAGAATGATCTAAACATTGAAAGACAAACCAATGAAAGAATGATGAAATCCCAAGCAAACATGAATTAGTTGAATAAGCAAAGTCACTTTAGAAAAAAAGGAAATGTAGGAATTGGATATATAGAAGAAGGTGAAACATCCAAGCAAGGACCTCAAAAGAATAAACCTACTTGCAGTCACTGTGGTAAGATAGGTCATACTTAAAATAAATGTTGGAGCAATGGGAAAGAAAAATTCAATGAAAAATGCTACAATTGTAATCAACATGGTCATAGAGAAAATGAATGCAAAGAGAAACCAAGATTTAAAGGTAAATGTCACAAGTGTAAGAAGCATGGGCACAAGTCATTAGAATGCAAAACTAGTATATTGAATCCAACAGAACAAATTGTGAAAGCTATATCTAGTTTGGACTATAACACTTGGTGTAGATGTCATTACTATGGAGAATTTGGGTACATTGGAATGAATTGTGTAAAGCATCACATAAGGAAAATAGATACTACCAAAAGATGTTTTATTTGTACAAAACTTGGTCATCTAGCCAAGAACTATATGAATACTAGAAGAATAAAGATGAAAAGAAGGAAAACGATGATAACATCCAAAAAAAAGAGAGACAAAAATGGGTTCCAAAGTCTACCAAGAATGCAAGTCCAATCAATGATGATCAAGTCACTCAAGAATTGGGTGACTCCACCATTTCCACTTGATTTTTCAAAGGAGAACTAAAACTAGGTTACTAAAGAAGTCATCTAAATAAGTTCTAGTTGACAAGACAAGAGATCCATATCAACATTCAAGATGCAAATAGATCACCAAGTAAGAGGTACCAGTTACTACCGAGTTACCTTCCTTACTAAGTGAGGTTACATCATAGACTCTACTGAGCAAGGTCAAGAGTAGCTAAGTTTTATATGGTTATTGAATGATGGAAGACTCTATCGAGTAATCAATGCAAGAAAAGTGGATGATAGTCTATCAATTTGATCTAACATTCATACTAGCCATTATGGAAAAAAATGATAAAAGGAATGAAATCAAAGTCATTTTTCCATCGTGAATTTTTGAGCAAATTGTGTAGAGTAATCTTCAAAGAGCATCCAAGTGATTTGAGTGAATTGTTACCAAAATTTTTCTAATTTTCTCAAACCCTATTGAGTGGAGATGGTAGCTACTAGTAACAAGGTGAAACAAGGATTAGACATGTTGGTTCATGGTGTAGAATGGAAGGCACCAGATTGTAAGCTCACTCCTGTAGTCACGAAAACTCTAGATCTAAGTGGAGCACAATTGAAAATCCCTCCTCAGGTACTATTGATCAATGATATCCATTTTCATTTTAAATGTGCAATTTAGGATATTGGTACACTAGAAATAGATGAATGTTTAAAGGAGTTATGTGTTGATGGCATTTTGAAACCTAAGCATCAACATCTCAAGACAAAAAGTTTAACCCATATTCCTCACATCCCACGAGACTTCCAAATGAAATGGATTAGGTTTATCCTCAATAGTATGCACTGAATCCGTTGTGGTTGGAGCCACTAGTTTTGATTACTAAGAAGATGATCTACAGGATCACTAGTCTCCCAATGTTGGCAAAAGCTAAAATGACTAAAACCCTAGGTCAGGTCGAACTGGAGAAGAAAAACCTAATCAAGTGGGATGGTAGGGGAATGAAGATTAGCAGTGTCAATGGCATGAAATTGAAGTTTGGTATCATGTCATTGCACACAAGATCTACAATTCAAGCAGGTTGAATAGTGTGTCTTGCAAAGTAGTGGACCTAGTATACATGGTAGTCAAGAACGACCTTTCACTTGGCCTTGTTGAGATACTATTAAATCAATTCAACAAGAACATGGAGAGCATGAGGACATCAAAGAAAAATGCATGTAAGTTTGGCTCTTTATTGACATGTTTATTTTTCTATATTTAGAAATTCTTTCCATCAAAAGGTACTGTTGTTTGGAGGAAAGATGTGCCAATACTATTAGATTAATGAATACATTGCTAAGATGAGAGAAACTTATACTAGTATCATGGACAATTTTTTTAATGCATTCAAGGAGAAAATGAATAACAGATATCAGATCCCCAAGAAACTAGTTGAGGATTATAAGGATGATGTTTGTTTTATGGTGGATAGTGATAAGGTATACATTTAGGCAGTTAGGCCTAGAATTGCATGGGTGAAACCTCTAGGGTATGAGGTAAATATTGATGAAATAAAAGATATAATTGAGGCACTAATAAATGAACCAGTTGACCCCAAGGCTAAATATTTTGGCACATGTGATGAGGCTAAGGCTAGGATAGAAGATGAGATTAAGCTCCCTTAGGTGGTTAACAAAGGAAAGAAAAGGATTGCCAAGTTGAAAAAAAGTTCTACTCTCTTGTTGACCGAGGGAAAATGTGAACATGAAGAAGTAGAGGAAGAGGAGACACTGAAGAAAAAGGGAAAGGTAATCATTACTAAGCCTACCAAGACAACCACTACAGTATTCACTAGGAGATCCTCTAGGAAGAAAGAAGACAAAGAAGGAGGAGTGATGGAGACACAACCCAACAACCAGAATAGACACAATAGAAAGGGGGAATTATATTAACTGAGAAAATAAGCTGGTACAAATAGTGTAGAGAAAATAAACTCAAAACATGCCCTGCGGGCTTACAATAGCATAAATCTGGAGAATATTTCTCCTTTTAGCACCTCCTCTCAAGCTCCAATCCGAACTGCCTTTTACAATGCCAAAAATTTCCTTAAATAGACCCTGGAGGGTTAAGGACTAGGAGTACATTCTAGAAAGTGCTAGTAGGCATCCACCGACAAAATAGAAGGTTCCGAAAACTGCGTTAGAAGTCGGTGCAATTCTAGAAGAATCCAGAAACGGTAGCCAAACTTCCGGGAGGCATAACTTTTGAACTGTAACTCTGATTGATGAACCGTTTACATTTTTGAAAAGCTCTCGAAGCGCTCTATAGCCCTATGGACAAGCTTCGCTTGTCCCCCATTTTCAACCCTTTTCAAGGTCATTTAATGCCCCAAACCTGACTTTGAAGCATTCTTAGGAGGTCTCCAAAACTTGAAAAACTGCAATAACTTTCAAAACGTGGGGCCTTTTGACCTAATTCTTTTTTTTGGAATGCTCTAAATCTCAATTACATTCATCTGGCCAAGTCACACCTTCTAGGTCACCAAAATGATGGTCAAATTGCATGCTCCTATTTTTTTGGGATTTTCAAATGCACTGATAGTTGAACTATGAGAGTTGTAACCTTTATTTGAGCCAAATGGGTATCCAAAAATGTAAAGACATAAAATAGAAACTAAGTCTAAGTACATTTTTTTTGGGTGACACAGGATTGCCCTTATACCTCTGGATGCTCCTGCATCAGACACCCAGGGTAGATTGAAAAGTGACCCTGTCACTTTATGGATGGTAGAGGAAATCCCAAATGAGAAACCTCAGCTGCTGAAATCCAAGTTGAGTCTTCGATCGGTCGTCCTTTCCATTTGACCAAATACTCTTCATACTGCCTGTTTCTGGTACTCCTACCCACACGATGATCTAGAATGTCTTCTATCTCCTCCTTCTTAGAAGCAGGAATTGGACATGGCTCTAAAACCAGCTCCTCATCTGCACCATCATCATGATACTCTGTTAAATCTGCAATGTTGAAAATGGGAGAAATGTGAATACCATCTGGCAGCTCAACCTCATATGCATTTCCTGAGTTATGTTTCTTCAAAATTTTGCAGGGACCAAATTTCTTCTTTTTTAGCTTGTTGTAAGTACCAACTGGAGATCTTTCTTTTTGTAAGTGCACCATGACTAGATCCCCTACTTGGAATTCCTTATGTCTCCTCCTTGCATCAGCCCTAGCTTTATACTCTTCATTCATCTTGATAATGTGTGCTTGAACCTCCTCATGTAGACGCTTGATGTGTTCAGCAAATTCCTCAGCTTCAGCACTTGTTCTCTCCCCTTGTTCTATCTTCCTCAATTCTGGTGCAGTCCTTGGGCTATTTCCATATACAATTTGAAATGGTGATTTTCCAGTACTCCTATTTACAGAGTTATTATAAGCAAACTCTGCCTGTGGTAGAATCAAATCCCATCCCTTGGGCTTATCTCCAACTAAACATCTCAGCAAATTGCCCAGACTTCTATTTACCACTTCTGTTTGGCCATCAGTCTGTGGGTGATGCGTGGAACTGAATTTCAAGTCTGTTCTCAACTTCTTCCACAATGTCCTCCAGAAATACCCCACAAATTTAGTATCTCGGTCAGAAACTATACTCCTTGGAAGACCATGTAGTTTTACCACCTCTTTAAAAAACAAGTCTACAATATGGACAGCATCATGAGTGTGGCATGGAATGAAATGTGCCATTTTGGAGAACCTATCAACCACCACGAATACTGAGTCATTACCCCTTTGTGTCCTTGGAAATCCAAGAACAAAATCCATACTTATGTCCTCCCATGGCCTTGATGGAACAGGCAATGGCTGATATAGGCCAATATTTTGACTAAACCCCTTGGCAACTTGACAAACCTGGCAACTCTGTACAAACTTCTTCACATCTTGTGTAATTTGAGGCCAAAAATAATGTTCTCTAAGAATGGCAATGGTCTTATCCCGACCAAAATGTCCTGCCATCCCTCCACTGTGTTTCTCCTTAATCAAATTTTCCCTCATGGAACTCCTTGGAATGCACAATTGACTACCTTTGAACAACATGCCATCCTGAATCAAATAGTCTAACCACTTGGTTCTATCTACAACCACAGGTTCTTTACAAGCTTTCCATGCTTCAGCAAAATTAGGATCCTCGGGGTACAAATTCTTGAGTTCATCAAACCCAACTACTTCAACCTGCATTGTTGTAAGCAACAACTGTCTCCTACTTAATGCATCTGCAACCTTGTTAGATTTTCCACTTCTATGCTTCAACACAAATGTATAACTCTGCAAGAATTCTACCCACTTCATATGCCTCTGATTCAATTTACCTTGGCTATTTAGGAACTATAATGCCTGATGATCAGTATACAAAACAAATTCCTTTGGCAATAAATAATGCCTCCGTTTCTTTAAGGCCTGAACTATTGCATAGAACTCTTGATCATAAACAGAATACTTCTTCTTTGCATCATTCAATTTTTCACTAAAATATGCAATAGGATTACCTTCTTGGCTTAGTACAGCCCCAATAGCGCTACCACTAGCATCACAATCCACCTGGAATACTTTTCTGAAATCTGGAAGTGCCAACACAGGCTGTTCAGTCACCTTCTTCTTCAGCAATTCAAAACTTCTCGTAGCTGTTGCAGTCCACTTGAACTCTTTTCTATCCCCTCTTATTGTATCAGTTAGAGGTGCACATATGCCACTGAAATTCTTAATAAACTTCCTGTAAAAACTAACCAGACCATGAAATGATCTTACCTTAGTAGCAGACCTTGGAGTAGGCCATTCCAAGATGGCTTTTACCTTCTCTGGATCCATTTTGAGACCTTCTGGTGATATAACAAATCCCAAATAGACTAACTCCCTTTTTGCAAAGACATACTTCTTTAGATTAATTAATAGTTTCTCTTTCCTTAGCCTTTCAAGGACACTGCGAATATGCAGTAAATGCTCTTCCAAAGTCTTGCTAAAAATTAAAATATCATCCAAATAGACAATAACAAATTTTCCCAAGAACTTCTTAAGTACCTCATTCATGAGCCGCATGAAGGTGCTTGGGGTGTTCGTCAATCCAAAGGGCATGACTAACCACTCATAAAGACCCTCCTTGGTCTTGAAGGCTGTTTTCCACTCATCTCCTTCTCGAATCCGTATCTGATGATAGCCACTCTTCAGATCTATCTTTGTGAAGTACTCAGCTCCACTCAAGCAGTCCATAAGATCATCCATCCTTGGCAAAGGAAATCGGTACTTGATGGTTATCCTATTTATAGCTCAGGAATCTGTACACATCCTCCACTCTCCATCCTTTTTTTGGTGCGAGTACTGCAGGTACTACACATGGACTCAGGCTCTCTCGAATCAAGCCCTTCCTCAACAGCTCCTGAACCTGTCTATTTAGCTCCTCTGTTTCAGTAGGAGTCATCCTGTGAGCAACCTTGTTAGGCAAACTAGCTCGTGGAATCAGATCTATCTGATGACTGATTTGCCTTACTGGTGGCAATCCATCTGGAACATTATTAGAGATAATATCTCCAAATTCTCCTAGTAAATCTGAAACTTCAAATCGTATTTCACTACTACCTTCTTTATCTTTCCTAGGAATCAAAGCATAGCACATACGCTGATGTTTCATGCCATCTAAAAACTTCCTTCCATCAACAAGACAAATCTTAGCACTGCTACATACCTTTTCACCTTCCTTTTTCATGGGCTTCAATTTGTGGCGAACTCCATCCTTTGTCAGAGAGTATTTGTTTGCATGTCCATCATGTATTGCATGTCTATCAAACTGCCATGGTCTACCCAACAATAGATGGCAAACATCCATCGAAATAACATCACAAAGAACTTCATCATGGTAACTCCCAATTTTGAATTTTACTAAACATTGTTCACTTACCAGGACCTTATGATCATCTTTTACCCAAGAAATCCGATAGGGCTGGGGATGTTTCTCCCTCTTGAGCTTCAGCTTAGAGACCATCTCTTCTGATACCAGGTTATCAGTGCTACCACCATCAATGATCACATCACAACATTTATCCTCACACTTGCATCTGGTACGGAACAAACTCCTCCGTTGTCCTGGTTCATTCTCACCACTTAGTAGGACTCTTTCATTTACCAAGGTTTCTCCTCTTTCTGCATCCTCTGAATGTGATGATTGTGCATCCTCATCCACATGAGCAATCCTAGCTTGGCCCTCAGCTCTCCTATCTGTCCTTCCTTGTCGTTGAGGGCATTCAAAGGCACGATGACCTTCTTCATTGCAATGGAAATAGGTACCACGAAAGCCTCCTCTTCCTTGTCCACGTCCTCTACCTCTTCCTATTTGATTTCCAAAGTCTTGATCACGGGAGCGGTTGAAACCCTCATTCCTCTGGTTCCTGCTAGTACCCTCATCTTCATTTTTCTTTTGAGTTTCATTGCGGCCTCCAGATGAACTACCGCTTCCCCTTCCTCCTTGACCGCGCCCTCTTTGTCTTCCTTCAAACCTTTTACTCAGCTTCTCTTCAACTCGTAGGGCAAACTGGTATGCTTCTTCAACACTGGTCATTCTTACTAGACTTAATTCCTCCTGGATGCTAGGTCGTAACCCACTGATATAACGAGAAACCTTCTCCTTATTTGCTTCTGCATGCCCCACTCTAATCAGGAGTCGGTAAAACTCCTCTGTATATTCTTGGACTGACCTTCCTGCTTGCTTTAACCCATGCATCTTTTTAAACAGATCAAGCTCGTAGTCCACAGGAATGAACTGCTTCTTCAATTTGTCCACCATGCGATCCCATATTGTGATCTTCTCCTTTCCTCTTCTAAGTCTTTCCAGTTGAATCTCTTGCCACCAGATTTTGGCATGGCCTTTTAGTTTGGCCTTCACAAACTTAACCCTATCTGGGTCCCTTATATCCTCATACTCAAAGTATTCGTCCAGTTCATTGATCCAATCGATCAACTCATCTGGTTTCAAATTTCTCGAAAATATACCCACTTCAATTGTAGGTCTTTTCCCAAACCTAGAAATGGCCCTAAAAAGCCTTTCCTCTACAGGATTCAGAACTTCCCCGTAAACTTCCATTACTTCCTCTTCATTGTCATCCTCACTATTGTCATCTGCGGCAATATTTGCTCCTCTACGAAGCTCCTCTTGCAATGCTTGTACCTGTCTCTGGAGGGCTCTAACCTCCTTAGGATCAATAGCTCTGGCCCTTCTACCACGCTCTCTTCATGGAGGCATCTTCTAACTTGAACCCACAACCACACAGTCCTGGTGCAAACTGCCTCACAGTCGGCGCTCTGTCTACACACTCAGGAAAACCTGCTCTGATACCACTTGATGGAGACACAACCCAAAAACAAGAATAGACACAATAGAAAGGGGGAATTATATTAACTGAGAAAATAAGCTGGTACAAATAGTGTAGAGAAAATAAACTCAAAACATGCCCTGCGGGCTTACAATAGCATAAATCTGGAGAATATTTCTCCTTTTAGCACCTCCTCTCAAGCTCCAATCCGAACTGCCTTTTACAATGCCAAAAATTTCCTTAAATAGACCCTGGAGGGTTAAGGACTAGGAGTACATTCTAGAAAGTGCTAGTAGACATCCACCGACAAAATAGAAGGTTCCGAAAACTGCGTTAGAAGTCGGTGCAATTCTAGAAGAATCCAGAAACGGTAGCCGAACTTCCGGGAGGCATAACTTTTAAACCGTAACTCCGATTGACGAACCGTTTACATTTTTGGAAAGCTCTCAAAGCCCTCTATAGCCCTATGGACAAGCTTCGCTTGTCCCCCATTTTTGACCCTTTTTGAGGTCATTTAATGCCCCAAACCTGACTTTGAAGCATTCTTAGGAGGTCTCCAAAACCCAAAAAACTGCAATAACTTTCAAACCGTGGGGCCTTTTGACCTGATTCTTTTTTTTGAAATTCTCTAAATCTCAATTACATTCATCTGGCCAAGTCACACCTTCTAGGTCACCAAAATGATGGTCAAATTGCATGCTCCTATTTTTTCGGGATTTTAAAATGCACTGATAGTTGAACTATGAGAGTTGTAACCTTTATTTGAGCCAAATGGGTATCCAAAAATGTAAAGACATAAAATAGAAACTAAGTCTAAGTACATTTTTTTTGGGTGACACAGGATTGCCCTTATACCTCTGGATGCTCCTGCATCAGACACCCAGGGTAGATTGAAAAGTGACCCTGTCACTTTATGGATGGTAGAGGAAATCCCAAATGAGAAACCTCGGCTGCTGAAATCCAAGTTGAGTCTTCGATCGGTCGTCCTTTCCATTTGACCAAATACTCTTCATACTGCCTGTTTCTGGTACTCCTACCCACACGATGATCTAGAATGTCTTCTATCTCCTCCTTCTTAGAAGCAGGAATTGGACATGGCTCTAAAACCAGCTCCTCATCTGCACCATCATCATGATACTCTGTTAAATCTGCAATGTTGAAAATGGGAGAAATGTGAATACCATCTGGCAGCTCAACCTCATATGCATTTCCTGAGTTATGTTTCTTCAAAATTTTGCAGGGACCAAATTTCTTCATTTTTAGCTTGTTGTAAGTACCAACTGGAGATCTTTCTTTTCGTAAGTGCACCATGACTAGATCCCCTACTTGGAATTCCTTATGTCTTCTCCTTGCATCAGCCCTAGCTTTATACTCTTCATTCATCTTGATAATGTGTGCTTGAACCTCCTCATGTAGACGCTTGATGTGTTCAGACGCTTGATGTGTTCAGCAAATTCCTCAGCTTCAGCACTTGTTCTCTCCCCTTGTTCTATCTTCCTCAATTCTGGTGCAGTCCTTGGGCTATTTCCATATACAATTTGAAATGGTGATTTTCCAGTACTCCTATTTACAGAGTTATTATAAGCAAACTCTGCCTGTGGTAGAATCAAATCCCATCCCTTGGGCTTATCTCCAACTAAACATCTCAGCAAATTGCCCAGACTTCTATTTACCACTTCTGTTTGGCCATCAGTCTGTGGGTGATGCGTGGAACTGAATTTCAAATTTGTTCTCAACTTCTTCCACAATGTCCTCCAGAAATACCCCACAAATTTAGTATCTCGGTCAGAAACTATACTCCTTGGAAGACCATGTAGTTTTACCACCACTTTAAAAAACAAGTCTGCAATATGGACAGCATCATGAGTGTGGCATGGAATGAAATGTGCCATTTTGGAGAACCTATCAACCACCACGAATACTGAGTCATTACCCCTTTGTGTCCTTGGAAATCCAAGAACAAAATCCATACTTATGTCCTCCCATGGCCTTGATGGAACAGGCAATGGCTGATATAGGTGAGTATTTTGACTAAACCCCTTGGCAACTTGACAAACCTTGCAACTCTGTACAAACTTCTTCAAATCCTGTGTAATTTGAGGCCAAAAATAATGTTCTCTAAGAATGGAAATGGTCTTATCCCAACCAAAATGTCCTGCCATCCCTCCACTGTGTTTCTCCTTAATCAAATTTTCCCTCATGGAACTCCTTGGAATGCACAATTGACTACCTTTGAACAACATGCCATCCTGAATCAAATAGTCTAACCACTTGGTTCTATCTACAACCACAGGTTCTTTACAAGCTTTCCATGCTTCAGCAAAATCAGGATCCTCGGGGTACAAATTCTTGAGTTCATCAAACCCAACTACTTCAACCTGCATTGTTGTAAGCAACAGCTGTCTCCTACTTAATGCATCTGCAACCCTATTAGATTTTCCACTTCTATGCTTCAACACAAATGTATAACTCTGCAAGAATTCTACCCACTTCATATGCCTCTGATTCAATTTACCTTGGCTATTTAGGTACTGTAATGCCTGATGATCAGTATACAAAACAAATTCCTTTGGCAATAAATAATGCCTCCATTTCTTTAAGGCCTGAACTATTGCATAGAACTCTTGATCATAAACAGAATACTTCTTCTTTGCATCATTCAATTTTTCACTAAAATATGCAATAGGATTACCTTCTTGGCTTAGTACAGCCCCAATAGTGCTACCACTAGCATCACAATCCACCTGGAATACTTTTCTGAAATCTGGAAGTGCCAACACAGGCTATTCAGTCACCTTCTTCTTCAGCAATTCAAAACTTCTCGTAGCTGCTGCAGTCCACTTGAACTCTTTTCTATCCCCTCTTATTGTATCAGTTAGAGGTGCACATATGCCACTGAAATTCTTAATAAACTTCCTGTAAAAACTAACCAGACCATGAAATGATCTTACCTCAGTAGCAGACCTTGGAGTAGGCCATCCCAAGATGGCTTTTACCTTCTCTGGATCCATTTTGAGACCTTCGAGTGATATAACAAATCCCAAATAGACTAACTCCCTTTTTCCAAAGACACACTTCTTTAGATTAATTAATAGTTTCTCTTCCCTTAGCCTTTCAAGGACACTACGAATATGCAGTAAATGCTCTTCCAAAGTCTTGCTGAAAATTAAAATATCATCCAAATAGACAATAACAAATTTTCCCAAGAACTTATTAAGTACCTCATTCATGAGCCACATGAAGGTGCTTGGGGCGTTCGTCAATCCAAAGGGCATGACTAACCACTCATAAAGACCCTCCTTGGTCTTGAAGGCTATTTTCCACTCATCTCCTTATCGAATCCATATCTGATGATAGCCACTCTTCAGATCTATCTTTGTGAAGTACTCAGCTCCACTCAAGAAATCCATAAGATCATCCATCCTTGGCAAAGGAAATTAGTACTTGATGGTTATCCTATTTATAGCTCGGGAATCTGTACACATCCTCCACTCTCCATCCCTTTTTTGGTGCGAGTACTGCAGGTACTGCACATGGACTCAGGCTCTCTCGAATCAAACCCTTCCTCAACAGCTCCTGAACCTGTCTATTTAGCTCCTCTGTTTCAGTAGGAGTCATCCTGTGAGCAGCCTTGTTAGGCAAACTAGCTCCTGGAATTAGATCTATCTGATGACTGATTTGCCTTACTGGTGGCAATCCATCTGGAACATTATCAAAGATAATATCTCAAAATTCTCCTAGTAAATCTGAAACTTCAAATGGTATTTCACTACTACCTTCTTTATCTTTCCTAGGAATCAAAGCATAGCACATACGCTGATGTTTCATGCCATCTAAAAACTTCCTTCCATCAACAAGACAAATCCTAGCACTGCTACATACCTTTTCACCTTCCTTTTTCATGGGCTTCAATTTGTGGCGAACTCCATCCTTTGTCAGAGAGTATGTGTTTGCATGTCCATCACGTATTGCATGTCTATCAAACTGCCATGGTCTACCCAACAATAGATGGCAAACATCCATCGAAATAACATCACAAAGAACTTCATCATGGTAACTCCCAATTTTGAATTTTACTAAACATTGTTCACTTACCAGGACCTTATGATCATCTTTTACCCAAGAAATCTGATAGGGCTGGGGATGTTTCTCCCTCTTGAGCTTCAGCTTAGAGACCATCTCTTCTGATACCAGGTTATCAGTGCTACCACCATCAATGATCACATCACAACATTTATCCTCACACTTGCATCTGGTACGAAACAAACTCCTCCATTGTCCTGGTTCATTCTCACCACTTAGTAGGACTCTTTCATTTACCAAGGTTTCTCCTCTTTCTGCATCCTCTGAATGTGATGATTGTGCATCCTCATCCACATGAGCAATCCTAGCTTGGCCCTCAGCTCTCCTATCTGTCCTTCCTTGTCGTTGAGGGCATTCAAAGGCATGATGACCTTCTTCATTGCAATGGAAACAGGTACCACGAAAGCCTCCTCTTCCTTGTCCATGTCCTCTACCTCTTCCTCTTTGATTTCCAAAGTCTTGATCATGGGAGCGATTGAAACCCTCATTCCTCTGGTTCCTGCTAGTACCCTCATCTTCATTTTTCTTTTGAGTTTCATTGCGGCCTCCAGATGATCTACCGCTTCCCCTTCCTCCTTGACCGCACCCTCTTTGTCTTCCTTCAAACCTTTTACTCAGCTTCTCTTCAACTCGTAGGGCAAACTGGTATGCTTCTTCAACACTGGTCATTCTTACTAGACTTAATTCCTCCTAGATGCTAGGTCGTAACCCACTGATATAACGAGCAACCTTCTCCTTATTTGCTTCTGCATGCCCCGCTCTAATCAGGAGTTGGTAAAAATCCTCTGTATATTCTTGGACTGACCTTCCTGCTTGCTTTAACCCATGCATCTTTTTAAATAGATCAAGCTCGTAGTCCACAGGAATGAACTGCTTCTTCAATTTGTCCACCATGCGATCCCATCTTGTGATCTTCTCCTTTCCTCTTCTAAGTTTTTCCAGTTGAATCTCTTGCCACCAGATTTTGGCATGGCCTTTTAGTTTGGCCTTCACAAACTTAACCCTATCTGGGTCCCTTATATCCTCATACTCAAAGTATTCGTCCAGTTCATTGATCCAATTGATCAACTCATCTGGTTTCAAATTTCTCGAAAATATACCCACTTCAATTGTAGGTCTTTTCCCAAACCTAGAAATGGCCCTAAAAAGCCTTTCCTCTATAGGATTTAGAACTTCCCCGTCAACTTCCATTACTTCCTCTTCATTGTCATCCTCACTATTGTCATCTGCGGCAATATTTGCTCCTCTACGAAGCTCCTCTTGCAATGCTTGTACCTGTCTCTGGAGGGCTCTAACCTCCTCAGGATCAATAGCTCTGGCCCTTCCGCCACGCTCTCTTCATGGAGGCATCTTCTAACTTGAACCCACAACCACACAGTCCTGGTGCAAACTGCCTCACAGTCGGCGCTCTGTCTACACACTCAGGAAAACCTGCTCTGATACCACTTGATGGAGACACAACCCAACAACCAGAATAGACACAATAGAAAGGGGGAATTATATTAACTGAGAAAATAAGCTGGTACAAACAGTGTAGAGAAAATAAACTCAAAACATGCCTTGCGGGCTTACAATAGCATAAATCTGGAGAATATTTCTCCTTTTAGCACCTCCTCTCAAGCTCCAATCCGAACTACCTTTTACAATGCCAGAAATTTCCTTAAATAGACCCTAGAGGGTTAAAGACTAGGAGTAAATTCTAGAAAGTGCTAGTAGGCATCCACTGACAAAATAGAAGGTTCCGGAAACTGCGTTAGAAGTCGGTGCAATTCTAGAAGAATCCAGAAATGGTAGCCGAACTTTCGGGAGGCATAATTTTTGAACCGTAACTCCGATTGACGAACCGTTTACATTTTCAGAAAGCTCTCAAAGCGCTCTATAGCCCTATGGACAAGCGTCACTCGTCCCCCATTTTTTGACCCTTTTTGAGGTCATTTAATGCCCCAAACCTGACTTTGAAGCATTCTTAGGAGGTCTCCAAAACCCGAAAAACTGCAATAACTTTCAAACCGTGGGGCCTTTTGACCTGATTCTTTTTTTTGGAATGCTCTAAATCTCAATTACATTCATCTGGCCAAGTCACACCTTCTAGGTCACCAAAATGATGGTCAAATTGCATGCTCCTATTTTTTTCAGGATTTTCAAATGCACTGATAGTTGAACTATGAGAGTTGTAACCTTTATTTTAGCCAAATGGGTATCCAAAAATGTAAAGACATAAAATAGAAACTAAGTCTAAGTACATTTTTTTTGGGTGACACAGGATTGCCCTTATACCTCTGGATGCTCCTGCATCAAGGAGACATAATCTTCAAGAGGTCTCCTCCCACATTTGAAGAGAGGATGAAAATATTGGAATCAGGTTCTAGAATAACAAACTTTAAGGCAATAAAATATGAAACCAAAATAGCTGATGAGTAGAAGCAAATTGAAGACATGATATCTAAGATGGGTAAGTGGAAGTACTCACCTAATCAGCTCACTCGGAAAATTCCCAATGTTTTAATGGATAAGATCAAGCCAAGATGGGAATAAGTAATGAAAACTACAAAGGATATTCATGAACAAACCTTTAGGCAACTTATGCCAAATCTGACTGACAAAGAAGTGAAATAATCTTTAAGGAAAAATGAAGAAAAATTAACTTTAAGATTCAATACTTGTCTTATTTTGTTGAATGAAATAGAGCATGTGGTGAAAAATGTAACAAATGCATGGAAGAATATCTATCTTCTTCACAAAATGAGTGATTTTTTGGTTAGTATAAGTGACAAGGATGATCAAGATGATCAAGAAAAGGATGAAGAGAAAGATGATGATGAAGTAACTCATTTTGATAATATTTATGATGAAGAGGAACATGAGCAAGATTCTACCGAGGAAGGTACACAAGATGTTGAGGAAACTGACCTAGTTAAGATTGTTGTAGTGGTTATTGCTTCACTTCCTCACTCTCCAAGAAAAACATTGAGAACACCAAGCACAGAGAAAGTCTCAGCAAGATTGATTGTGTCTAGCACTACAAGCACAAGCATTCAATCAATGTTTGCACTAGTTTAGCTCAGTACATCATTGACTAAAGTGCCAAGTACTTCATCTACCAAGCTGCAAGTTCTACCCTCTACATCAATTTTGGCTACAAAAGGTATTATTTCTACTAGTATTTCTACAATGAGTGCAGTATCAATTTTTGTAGTGAGTCCTATTTCTACTATTGTTTCATTTCGAGTACACATGTAATAAGTGAAAAGATATTTGAGACCAAGCCTCAACTAAGCACAAAATTTTTGGGTTAAGGTAAAGAAAAGGAGGAGGACATAGATCTTGATGAGGAGATTGTCATTCCAAATTGGGACATCTCCAATCTAACTCTAGATTAGTTGCAAACCTTTGGTGAAATTATTCAAAATAAAGCCAAGCAACAAAGGCCAAGAGAAGAGAGAAATAAGGATTTCAAGATCATTAAGGATGCAAAGAACATCCTAGCAGAGGCTATAGGTATAGAGGTTGACACTTCTCAAGCAATTTTGTATCAGTTGGAAGAGGCAGTCTAGAAATACAATGAAGATCTAAATGGACATGATAAATTATTGCACATAGCAAATAAAAAGTTTGAAAATAAGGTCTTAGAACTTATTGCTCAATAGATTTCCATTCACCAAGTAGAGTTATCTACTATTTTGAGTTCTCTAGAAACTTCTTATATTAATGCATCATTACTTTTTGGAAAATTATGTGACACATCAATTTTTACAAAAGAAATAAAAGACAAATTATCTAAAATTGATGAAGATCTAAGGCAAGTACACATCAGTTGCAACTTGACCCAAGTTGTAGCTCTACTCAGTTCAACAAAATTAGATTTCTAATAGATATGTAGGTAGAACTAATCAGAGAAGAGGCTAGAATTAGATCAACTTTGATAGATATCCAAAATATGATTCTCCCTAACATGGATGCACTGCAAAAGCATATTGCATATTCAAAAACCCTCATCCATGAAAATTATTTCTCTATTGCAAACCACATGATTGAACTATCAACAGAAGTGTAGGTTAGATTGCACACATGTAGGGTCTTGCAAGAGAATCGGGACAAGACTTTGGCAATCATATTGAAGGTATATTCAGACTTCTTGTCTCATTTTGGCATTACTATGTAAATATAAGCATAAATCTTTAGCATTAATATCAAAAAGGGGGAAAAACTATAGAAGAAGGCAAGCTATAAAGGAGGAGAAGCTTTAAAGAAAATGGGGGAGAAAGATGTAAAAAGATAGGGGGAGAAGATTGTAAGAAAAGTGTAAAGAAAATGTATATTGTATGTATAATATACTGTATATTATACTATGGAGGAGCATTACCATGTATAGAAATGTATCCTTTACAAAACCAAGTTTGAAAAATCTCAAAAATAGTATACTCTACTGAGTTCGAGACATAAGATGATGGATAATTCAGTTTTGACTCATAAGTGATTTTGTCACTAATGCCAAAGAGGGAGATTGTTGACATTCTAGTCATTTTTGTTATTAGTGACATACACTTATTGATATTGTGAGTTCATACTGAGCATATTGTACAGATAACAATGTTAACCGAGCATTTCAATTGTTACCAAGTCCTACAGTTGCTATCGAGTCCTATGGACAGATTTTAGTTTGAACCAAGCAATTATTATAGAGGTGATAATCAGTAGTGTAAACCAAGCATCTTAGTGTATGCCAAGTTTACCAGTGTAGACTGAGTTGTGCAACGCTTACCAAGTTCATAGTTGATGTGATGTGAGTCTAGTGTTGACCAAGCTACTCAGTGTTAACCAAGAGACTTAGATTATACCGAGCTTGAGGTGATAGTGTTTATTGAGCTATGCAGTATGAATCAAGTGATTTAGTTTATATGCCAAGTTTTAAAGTATTTTTTGAGTCACCAATGCAAATTGAGTTCAAGACTACTTGGAAGTGATTAGTATCGGCCAAGCTTCTATGTCTACCAAGTGCATGACAATGTTAAGCATTAACAGTGGATGCTGAGTATCAAAACCTCACCGAGTCAGTTTTTAGAGCCTAAGTTTCTACACTTTGGCCAACTTTGTAATATTTGTGTAAAACTTGTGTTGTGGCAAACTTTGTAATTATGTAATTGGATTGATATATATGTAATGCATTGTATCACATCCAAATGAATGTAAGGAATTAATGTAATCATAAAAGAAGAGTAGAAGAGTGAATTACAAAGGCTATAGCAGTATAAGGAGTAGCAAAGATTCATCTATCACAACAAGGTGATTTGTACACTTAGAGGAATCTAATTTAGTAAACCAAGTTACAGATTAGAGATCAGCTATTGTTTCATCCTAACAGGTGGATCAGTCAAATCCTTTAACAAGGTAGATCTAATAGCCTTATGTAAATCTCTTTACCGAGTGCATACTTCATTGTAGGTTTTAAAATCCTTTTGCAAGGTGGACCTAGAAGTCCTTATTGCTCCTAATAGGGTAGATCATTAGAAGTAATAATTATAAGCCTTAATAGACCAACATTATACTATAGTACTAAAGCTTGTGGGTACCATCTCCACCCCAGTTTTACTTTCTATTTGGAAGGTTTCTAAGTCACCAAATCTTGTGTTAAAGTTTGTATATGCTTTTGTATTTTCTAGTTTCTCATACATGAAGTTAGATCATAATTCACATAAAGGATTAATTTATAATTGGAACAAAAGTTTTAGAAGTTACTGATTCACCCCT
The DNA here is from genome assembly GCA_028749045.1 of Cupressus sempervirens. Classification (NCBI taxonomy): domain Eukaryota; kingdom Viridiplantae; phylum Streptophyta; class Pinopsida; order Cupressales; family Cupressaceae; genus Cupressus; species Cupressus sempervirens. The sequence goes on along the minus strand of CM053793.1, from coordinate 94,306,218 downwards.
CCCCCCCTTAGTAACTTAGCTTGTCATAATATTTCCAACACCTCTTTCTTCCCTAGTGTGTATTGATGCTTTGCATGCTCTTACAATGGAACACATTTTGTTCAAACAATTTTATATTTATTACAATTGCATATAGCCATATACCTAATTTCCACACTCTTATCTACACCCTCTCACTTTTGCAATTGACACAAATCTTATTTTAATCTTATCTAGTATAAGATGTGCCTTTTATAAAAATCATGTCCCTTCAAAAATAGATTACACTTCCTCTTGTGTATTCCTCTCTATATCTCTTATATAAAAGTTTCTATTTGCACCATTCTTTATCTTTATAACCAAGAGTAATTAGTTTTTCACATGACAACTATTCTAGTTTCTTTATTTGCTGAATGAAGCACTCTTCTCCAATATTGTATACAAAGATTTTAGTCAGACTTTATTTTAATCATAAATACAACTTCCATCAATTTCCTTCCTTAATTGATAGTCACTCCATATTATTCTTAAGGAAATGATGTTAATGATAAGTCATTTCAAGCACAAGGTTTAGTTAATGATAAGTCTTTTCAAGCACAAGGTTTGTTCTATCACTCTCAAAGAAAAGAAAAATTCATCATTCCAAATAGAAGACAATAGAATGTTTTGGTTCTTATCTATACCTGATACCTATTAGGATAACAAAGAGGAATCTCTCCTCATAATTTTGATTAGCATATGGTCATTGCAGAGGTGTTAAATGTACAAATCGCCAGATAAAAGTTGACTTTTTTTTTGTGTGACCCATTTTTATTTTATTTTTCATTGCTTGCCAAGAATATCAATCAATACTTTGACCACATATGAAAATTAACATTATAAAACTTTGGTTTTAATATGGTGAATCAGGTTTGTTACCAAAAGGTGCTTTAATAATAACATTTTGTTGATAAGACTTTGATGAAGGGAGCTCCCCTTAAAACCATAAACACATAACAAAAAAAAAAAGAAACATCAACAAATGAGCGAACAAAATATGAACTTCTTATTTTCACAGAAAATGAAAAATTAAAAAATTCACAAGTACAATATGCTAATCCACACGAGCACCTTCATTATAGTAATCTGCAAGACTAAGCTGTGAACTACAACCTATAGCTTTCCTAGACAATGTTTGGGCTTTTCTTAAATAGGCAATTTTATGCCACCTAAGAAGGTTCTAGACATTGGTACTTAATACTTAGGGCCGATAGACCCTAAAAAATATATAGAGTCAGTCAAATACATCATTGATAATTATTTTAGAAATTTTGGCCAGCCCAACTTTGGAAGGCCATAACTCACAAACTGTTGCTTTGATTGGCTATTATAACCACTTTTTGGAAATGACAACTCTTGATCTAGGGCCTCTAAGGCCTTCAAAACTAAGTTCAAAATTTTTTCTCAAAAAATTTCCACTAAAAATATGCAATAAATTCTCTGATACTTAAGTTGGAGCAATGAGATTTTTATGGTAGACTTATAATTCTAAAATGAACCTTTATGTAGAAAATGAGAACATTCCAAGCTTGTATGACAAAACTACTAAAAATAGTAAGTTCCTAGAAATAGCAACCCCTTGTCTACTAGTCCTTATTAAAATAGAAAAGATTGAAAATAAAAATATTTTTGGGTGATGCAAGATTTCTCTTACACCCAAGATACTCCTACATTAGACACCCATGGTAATTTGAGAAGTGACTTCGTCACGTCTCAAGTGTTTAGAGGAAAACCAAGATGGTTAACCTCCTCCCTTGTGAGCCATGATGAATCTTCTACTAGCCTCCCTTTCCATTTGACCAAGTATTCCTCATAAGTTCTTTTACTTGTACTTTTTCCAACATGACTATCCAATATCTCCTCAATCTCCTTTGTAGCTGAACTAGTTGTTGGAATACTCCACTACGCTTCTGCAACTTCATCTCCATTACATCCTTTATAATAATTTGTCAAATCTAAAATATTAAATACAAGTGAAATATTCAATTCAATAGGCAACTCTACTTCATAAGAATTTCCAAAATCATGCCTTTTCACTATCTTGAATAGTTCAAACTTCTTCATTTTCAACTTATTTTATGTACCCACTAGAAAATGCTCCTTTCTTAAATGAACCATGACTTCATATCCAATCTGAAATTCCTTATACCTCCTTTTCACATATACCTTAGCCTTGTTCTACGTATTCATCATTATGATGTGCTTCTTCACCTCCTCATGGATGTTCTTCAAACATTTAACAAATTCTTCTACTTCAACACTACTTATCTCTCCTTTATCCAAATGCCATAATTCAAAAGTATTTCTGGGACTACTCTCATTTACAATCTAGAATGGTGATTTACCAATACTCCTATTGATAGAATTATTATATGCAAATTCTTCCTATGGTAAAATCAGATCCCATCATTTTGGTTTGTCTCCAACTAATAATCTTAGTAAATTTCTCAAACTCCTATTCACCACTTCTATTTGTCCATCAGTTTGTGGATGATGTGATGAATTGAACCTTAAATCCATTTTTAATTTCTTCCATAATGTACACCAAAAATACCCAACAAATTTGGTATCTCGATCTAAAACTATACTCTTTGGTAGACCATTGCCACATGAACAACACCACTAATCTTCCTACAAGGAATAAAATGTGCCATCTTTGAAAACCTGTCAACCACCACAAAAATAGAATCATGCACATACTACATCCTCATTAATCCAAGAAAAAACTTCATGCTAACATCCTCCCACAACTTCTTTGGTATAGGTAATGGATGATACAACCCTGCATTCTACTTGGATCCTTTTGCTATATGACATACTTTGTAAATCTATACAAACTTCTTCACATTTTTTTGTAACTATGGTGAGTAATAATTCTTAGAAACCAAAGCTATGGTTTTATCTCTTCCAAAATATCCAGCCATCGTCCACTATGCTTCTTGTTGATGAGATTCTATCTTATTGAACTTTTGGGAATGCACATCTAGCTTCCTTTGAACAACATACTATCTTGGATCATAAAATCCAACCTTTTTTTCCTATCATGTGTAATAGGTTCTCTACAAGCCTTCCACACTTCACCAAAATCAAGATCATCTAGATAAAAAGTATTGAGTTCCTTGAACCCAACCATCTCTATTAGCAAAAGTTATCTTCCACTAAGAGTATCTACAACTCTATTAGACTTCCTACTCCTATGTTTAAAAACAAATGTATAACTCTGCAAAAACTCAACTAACTTCAAATGCCTTTGGTTCAATTTTTCTTGACTATTCAAATATTGCAAAGTTTGATGATCAATTTAGAAAAAAAACTCCTTAGGAAGAATATAGTGTCTTCACTTCTTCAATTCTTAAACTATAGCATGAAATTCCTAATCATAAACATCATATTTCCTTTTTGCATTATTCAACTTCTCACTTAAATAAGCAAAAAGTCTTTGTTCTTGGCTCAAAATAGCTCCTATTGCAGTACCACTAGCATCACAATCTACTTGAAATAACTTGTTAAAATCAAGAAGTGCTAAAATAGGCTACTTAGTAACTTTCTATTTCAACATATTAAAACTTTTATCTACTGCTACAATCCACTTAAATTCTTTCCTATTCCCTCATATTGTTTCGTTCAAGGGTCCACAAATACTGCTAAAACCTCTTATGTGTTGGAGACAATTGATTAATTGTGTATTGTCTTTGATGTTACACAAATGTCATAATCATTATTAGTCTATATATGTCAAGCTCACTCGAGCAATGAATACAATTTTCTATGTCTACCGAGCATTCCTGTGTTTGCCTAGTTCAGAAAGTATTGTCTACCAAGTTCACTTGGGTGCAAAAGGAAAATATAAAAGAGTGAGTGTTAACCAAACTCACTCAATTAATGAAGGAAAGTTGGATGGAACCAGTGCTAACTGAGCTCACTTGGTTTCCAAAGGGCACTGAGCTCACTCGGTTGTCAAAGATTTTTTGTGAGTTTGTAGTGTTAATTGAACTTCTATTGGTTAACAAAGGAAATCATGTTTGAGTTAGTTTCTACCAAGCTAGGTTGGCAAATGAAGGATTTTCTTATTTTGGCATAATAAGCTTAATTTATTTATCTATTAATTCTAGCCGACTAAGGTGATGAATATTAATTAATTTAAGTTGTTTTTGAGCCAAGATGACAAAGTGGAATATATAAGTATAAGGTCAAGTTGTGATTTCAAAGTGTGTGTATGAGAAAGTATGAAGATGTTATTGAAGATTTAATGATGAGAAGAGGAAGCAAACTTGAAGGATAAGTAGAATATCCTCGTGGAGCAGCAAAGCTATATTCGATTAGGAAGGATCAAGTACAAGCCAAAATAGAGACCTGTAATCAAAACTTTAGTTGCATTCAAATCAGGTCATCTCATTTTTACTCTCTAACCATTGTAGCAATGATCTAAATCTCTTAACAGAGTTGGCTTAACAACTATTTGCAAATCCTCTAACAAGGTGGTAGTTCTATTGAATTGTCTTAAGACCTCTAACAAGGCCACTCCTAATAGGGTGGTTAAATCCTCTAATAGGGTCACACCTAATAGTGTGTTTTGTAACCTTTAATAGGGTTGGCTCCTAATAAGGTTCACTTCAAAAGAGTGAAAACAATAACTAGTTGCAATTGGTGGTTTTTCCCAAATTGAGTTTCCATGTTTAATCACGATGTAAAATGTATTCATGTTATTTTCTTTTATATGTTTGCAACTTAGTTAAAGTAATGGTAATCACAAATAACATCTAAAATTTTATATGTTAAGCATTTACTGAGCTAATTTAGTTATTATCGAGATACATCTTATGTTTGTTTATTGAGCTTCAACAATAATCAATATTTAGTTTGTATTTCTGTACTAACATCTAAGGGATCTGAGATTTATTTTAGTAGTAATTGATTCAGCCCTCCCCTCTTAGTTACTCCCCTTATATTTCCAACAATTGGTATCAAAGCTTTTGGTTCTTGTAGAGAAGGTTTCAAGGACCTAAGCTAAAGATCATAATGTCTTACAAAAGAGAAATTCCCAAGCTAAATAGAAACAATTTTGAAACATGGAAAGGACTTATGAGGTTACATCTAACTACTATCAGTGATTCACATTGAAAATATCTTGATGCTGAATACAAAACTCCCACTAGAACATTATCTATTGAAGATATTACTAAAAAGAAAAATCACAATATCATGATGATTGATATTGCATCTGCTCTCAGTTATGCTAAATTTGATGAGGTAAAGGATTGCAAAACTGCTCATGCAATGTGGACCAAACTAAAAGATATCTATGGAGGAGATGACAATGTAAGAAGAGCCAAAGTAAAAAGCCTTAAGTGAAAAATTGAAGAAATGAGAATGAGAGAAGATAAAAACATTGAAAAATATGTGGAAAGAATCAAATCAAGTGTAAGTGAAATCAAAGCATCTAGAGGAGACATTGAAGAGAAAATAGTTGTAAGAAAGGTATTTAGAACTTTTCTTCCCATTTATGCTATTAAGTTTCTTTGATTCAAGAAATGAGATGTGATCCAAATAATAAAATATCTTTGGATGCTCTAGTTGGAAGATTGATAGCTTTTGAGTTAGATAACTTTGATAACTATGTTCCTAGTTCAAAGGATATTGAATCTACTTTTAAAGCTAAAGTCTCACTCAAAGAAAAGGGTAAGAAGTTAAAGTCTAGTCAATTAGGAAGTGAAGAAGAAGGAACATGTGAACAAAGCTCATACAATGATCTTGAAGTTGTTGAAGCCCTATTTTCAAGGAAGTATTTCAAAGGTAGAGGAAAGTACAAAGGTAAAGTTCCTCTTATCTGCTTTTCTTGTGAATAAGTTGGTCACATTTATGCTAGGTGTCAAAATAAGGAAATCAAAGATGAAAAGAAAAGAAATAAGAACAAAGGAAAGGACTCCAAGAACTACAAGAACTACGAGGACAAAGGTAAGAAATCTTGTTTTATAGCTAAAGATTCTGATAACAATGAAGATGAAATTATATATACTATTGTGAAAGATGAATATGATAATGAAGGAGATAAGATGACACTTATCTCTCATGTTAGCAAAATGATATATGGATTATTGACATTGGTTATTCACATCATATGATTGGAGACAAAAAAAATTGAGCACATAGAATATTATAATGGAGGTAGTGTGGGATTTGGAAACAATGAACCTTGTAACATAAAAGGAAAAGGATGTATTTTATTAACAAAATAACTTGTATGTGACAATACTTATTGGGTTGAAGGACTAAAGCATAATCTACTAATTGTGGCATAGTTGAATAACATTGGATTCAAGGTAGAATTCATGAATGGATAGACCAAACTACTGGATGGAAAAGGAAATTTGGTTGGATCTAGCAAGAAAACAAAAGGTAATCTATTTTATCTTGATCTCAATGATTGTTCATGTTTTATTGCTCAAGTAGAAGAAAGCTAGTTATGGCATAAAAGACTATGTCATGTAAAATTTGATAATCTGGTTAAGATAAGAAAACATAGGAGAGTAAGAGGTATACCTAGTTTGAAGAAGCCTAATATAGGTCTATGCAAAAATTGCCAAATTGGTAAGATTGGAAAGACTAGCTTTAAAAGCAAAAACTATCAGTCAGAAGAAGTCTTGGAAATTGTTCATACAAATTTATGTGGACTTATTGGAATAGAAAGCTATAGTGGAGAAAAGTTTTTCATTCTTTTTGTTGATGACTATTCTATAATGATGACAGTAATGTATCTATAAGAAAAATTAGAAGCCTTTAAAAAATTCAAGTGGTATCTGGCAAGAGTAGAAAAGGAAATTGGAAATTGGCAAAAGTAGAAGCCCTTCAATAATTTCTCCATTGAAAGAGGAATCAAAAGATAAGTATCAACTCTTGGTACACCACAATAGAATGTTATAGCTAAAATAAGAAACATGTCTATCATGGATTGTGCAAGAACCTTAATGATTGAAAATAAGGTTGCTCTCAAATACAAGAAAAAAACTATTAGCACTACAGTTCATACCTTGAATAGAGTACAGTTGAAGAAAGATTCAAAAAAAAAACCTTATCAGCTATGGTATGGCTACAAACCTAATGTAAGTTACTTGAAAGTATTTGGTAGCAAATGTTATATATTGAAAGAATCTAGAAAAGGAAAATTTGATGTAAAAGGTGATGAAGGAATATTTCTAAGATAGTCTTGCAAAGTAAAGCATACAGATGTTTGAATTTGTCTACTCACAAAATTACAGAAAGTGCACATGTTAGAATTGATGAGTTTGCAAAAAAAAGTGAAGAAGAAAGCAACACAGAACCAAAAGATTATACAAGATTTGTTTACTATGAACCTAATTCCCTACCAAATCTATTTGAAAGAAAAGAAGATTCATCTCCCAAGTCCCCAAAATCCCTAATAGTTATCGAGTTGTAGATAGTGCAACCTGAGTTACAGTTTGAAGGACCCAAGTTATAGTTAAAGGCATTCAAGCTAGTTCAAACTGAGCCTGATGGACTTAGGTCATAGACAGAAGGACTCGAGGTTGAAATTGAAGTTCAAAATGAAGATGGTGGAACTCATTCAAAGCCCTAAGAATTTGTGTTAGAAAGATATGTTAGAAGGCATCATGCACTTGATCAGATCGTTAGAGACAAATCAAATGGAACAATGACAAGAAAAAAATTAAAATGTACATGTTTACTTGTTGAATTTGAACCTAGAAGTGTTAAGGATTCTCTAGAAAATGAAAGTTGGATTGAAGCAACGAATGAAGGGTTAGAATAGATAGAAAAGAACTAAACTTGGATTCTTGTTCCTAGACCCAAGGATAAAAATGTAATTAGTAGAAAGTGAGTATTTAGAAATAAGTTGAATGAAGATGGAAAATTTTCAAGAAAAAAAGTAAGATTGGTGTACAAAGGCTATTCTTAAAAAGAAGATATTGAATATTGTGAAACTTTCACTCCTATAGCAAGACTAGAAAGTGTTAGAACTTTACTAGCATATGCAACACATAAAGGATTTAAGGTGTATCAAATGGATGTTAAATCTACATTCTTCAATGAAATTATTTATGAGAAAGTTTACATTGGATAACCAAAAGGTTTTGTAGATCCTAACAAAAGGGATATGGTTTGCAAGTTACATAGAGCATTATATGGTCTTAAGCATGCTTCGAACCCTTAATATGAAAGACTGCATAATTAATTGGTACAAACTAACTTTCAAAGGACAAATGATAATAGTAGTCTGTATATCAAGGAAGGACCAGGCAAGAAGATTGTGTTGGCAAAAATATTTGTTGATGATACTCTATTTACAAGAACTTGTGCAAAGCATTTTTCGAAGAAATGAGTAAAGAATTTGAGATGTTCATGTTTGGTGAAATAAATTTTTTTGTTGGATTGTAGATATAGAAAAAAAAAATGGTATCTACATCACTCAATCTAAGTATATCAAGGAGATACTGAAGAAATTTGGAATGGATGATTCAAGACTAGTTGGAACCCCTATGTCTATTGGACATAAGCTCTCCAAAAATGATGAATCCAAAGAAGTAGATTAGACCACATGCATATCAATGATTGGAAAATTTTAGTATGTAGTACATACAAGGCATGATATTGCTCTAACAATTGAAATAGTGGCAAGATTCTTAGAAAATCCTAAGGAAAATCACATGATGACAATCAAGAGAATCATGAGATATCTGAAAGGTACTGAAGACTATGGTTTATGGTATAAACTTGGAGGCAATTTGGACTTGAAAGTATTTATTGATGCTAATTGGGTAGGAAGTATTGATGATAGAAAAAGTACTAGTGGTGGAGCATTCTTTCTTGGTAAAAGACTAGTATCTTGGACAAGCAAGAAGCAAAATTGTACATCTCAATCCACAACAAAGGTAGAATGTGTTGCAACAATAGTTAATTGTTCTAACATTTTTTGGTTCAAAAAATTGTTAGAAGGAATGAATATAGAAATCAAGGATCCCATAGTCATATATTGTGATAACACCAGTGCAATTAATATATCAAAGAATCCAGTAATGCATACTAAAAAAATGCACATTGCTATAAAATATCACTTCTTAAGAGATTTGATACAAGAGAAAGAAGTTAGATTGGAATATGTTAATACAAAGGTATAGATTGTAGAAATATTCACCGAGCCATTACCTAAGGATGCATTTCTATATCTAAGACGTAAGCTAGGGGTCATTCCCCTATCTGAAGTTCACTAAATAAAGTTTAGTGATGCATCAACTAGAACCTATTGAAGATCAATCAGTTGGTGTAGAATTGGCAAGGGCATATTGCAAATGAATCAGTACTTAAGGTACATTGGTATTTTATAGAATTATTGTCTTTGACATGTGTTGTCAAAGAGGGAGAAGTTTACTGTCATATCTCTAAGAAATTTTTGGAACCAGAATAAAGTAAAGAACCAAAGAGGGAGAAGTTTTCCAAAGAATAAGTTTATTGTAAGAGGGAGAAAGTTTTGAACAAACTTGGTAGTAGTTGTTGTAGATAGAGAAAGAATCCAATGAAAGGAAGAGCTCATACTGATAGAGGGAGTTCTCAATGAACAAATCCAAAATTTCATTGTGCTATGACATGTTGTATTGCCATCAATGCCAAGAGGGAGATTGTTGGAGACAATTGATTAATTATGTATTGTCTTTGATGTTACACAAATGTCATAATAATTATCAGTCAGTATATGCCAAGCTCACTTGGATAGTAAAGATAGTTTTCTATGTCTACCGAGCATTCCTGTATTTTCCTAGTTTAGAAGGCAGTGTCTACCGAGTTCACTTGGTTAATGAAGGAAAGTCGGATGGAACCACTGCTAATTGAGCTCACTTAGTTGCCAAAGGATTTTTGCAAGTTTGCAGTGTTAACCAAGCTTTTTTTGGTCAACAAAGGAAATCATTTCTAAGTTAGTTTCTACCGAGCTGGGTTGGCTAATGAAGGATTTTATTATTCTAGCATAACAAGCTTAATTGATTTATCTATTAATTCCAACCAACTAAGGTGATGAATCTTGATTATTTTAAGTTGTATTTGAGATGACTTGACAAAGTGGAAGATATAAGTATAAGGTCAAGTTGTCATTTCAAAGAGTGTGTATGAGAAAGTATGAAGATGTTATTGAAGATTTAATGATGAGAAGAGGAAGAAAATTTGAAGTATAAGTAGAATATCCTTGTGGAACAACAAAGCTATATTCGATCATGAAGGATCAAGTACAAGCCAGAACAAAGATCTATAATAAGAAAATCAATTGCATTCAAATTAGGTCATCTCATTGTTACTCGCTAACCATTGTAGCAGTGATCTAAATCTCTTAGCAGAGTTGGCTTAACAACTATATGTAAATCCTCTAACAAGGTGGCAGTTCTATTGAATTGTCTCAAGACCTCTAACAAGACCACTCCTAATAGGGTGATTAAATCATCTAAGAGGGTCATACCTAATAGTGTGTTTTGTAACCTTTAACAGGGTTGGCTCCTAATAGGGCTCACTTCAGAAGAGTGAAAATAGTAACTAGTTACAATTAATGGTTTTTCCCAAATTCGGTTTCCACGTTAAATCTTGGTGTCAAATGTGTTAATGTTATTTTCTTTTATAGTTTTGCAACTCAGTTGAAGTAACGGTAGTCACAGACAACATCTAAAAGTTTATGTGTTAAACATTTATCAAGCTAATTCAGTTATTACTGAGTTACAACATTTTATGTGTGTTTACCGAGCTTTAGCAGTAATCAATTTTCAATTTGCATTTCTATACTAATATCTAAGGGATCTAGGATTTATTTTAGTAGTAACTGATTCACCCCTCTCCTCTCAGTTGCTCCTCTTATATTTCCAACATTATGAACTTTCTATAAAAACTAGCCAACCCATGAAAAGATCTTACCTGTGTTACACTCTTTGGAGTAGGCCATTCAAGGATAGCCTTCACTTTCTTTGGGTCCATTTTTAGACCTTTTTCTGAGACTACAAATCCTAGGTACATCAACTCCTTCTTTACAAAATTACACTTCTTTAGATTTATCAACAACTTTTCTTCACTCAATGTATCAAACACCTTGCCAATGAATCAAATGCTCCTCCAATGTCTTACTAAAGCTCAAAATATAACGTAGGTAAATAATGAAAAACTTACCTAGAAACTTCTTTAGTACCTCATTCATGAGCCACATGAATGCTTGGTGCATTGGTTAGTGCAAAAGGCATGACTAACCACTTGTACAGTCATTCTTCTATCTTGAAAGTAGTCTTCCACTCATCACCTTCTCTGATACAAATTTGATGGTACCCACTCTTCATATCTATCTTTGTGAAATACTTAGCTCCATGAAAAATAATCTATAATATCATCCATCCTTGGCAGTGGAAATCTATACTTGATTGTGATCTTTTTGATAGAATGAGAATTTGTGTGCATCCTCCATTCTCTATTCTTCTTTGGTGCTAATATGAATGGTACAACACATGGACTTAGACTTTCTCGAATCAATCCCTTCTACAACAACTCATGAACTTTCCTATTTAACTCTTCACTTTTTTCTAGTTTCATTCTGTGCACTACCTAGTTTGGCAAACTAGCTCCTAGAATCAAATCCATCAGGTACATTATCTAATACAATATCAAAAACTCTCCCAACACATCTACAACTTCTACAGGTACCTCCTCTACTTCTTCTTTACTATCTTTTTCAATTACATCAAAACACATATGCTCATGCTTCATACCTTTGAGAAACTCTTTTCCATCAATAAAACATATTCTGGCAGCACTACATACCTTTTCTTCTTTATCCTTCAATAGCTTCAACTTATGCTTCACTCCATCCCTTGTCAGAGTATAGGTATTTTCTCACCCATCATGTAAAACATGCCTATCAAACTACCATGACTTACCCAAAAACATATGACATATGTCCATATGTATGATATCACAAAGTACCTCATCCTGGTAGCTTCCAATATTGAACTTTATTGAGCACTACTCATTGTCCATGACCTTATGGTCATCTTGTACCCAAGCAATAAAATATGCACTCAGGTGTTTCTGTCTCTTCAGCTTCAACTTTTTGACCATAATTTCTAGCACTACATTGTCAATACTTCCACCATCAATGATCACATCACAACACTTATCTTCACATTTGCACCTTGTGAGAAACAAGCCCCTTCTTTGATCAAGTTCATTCTCACCACTCACCATGACTCTTCTATTAACTAGGACTTCTCCTCTTTCAACATCTTCAAAATTTGAGGATCTAGCATCTTCATCAACATGTCAAACTCTGGCTTGGCCTTTTGTTCTTTGATCTGCCCTTCCTTGGTGCTAGGAATATTAAAATTCTTTATGAATGCAACAATGTAGTTTCTACCCTCTTGTTCTAATAGTTACTTCCACTCTCATCCTTGTTCTTCTAATCATCATTATAGCCTCCATATGATCATCCATTAGATCTTCTACCATGACCTCTTCCATTATTCTTGTTGTCAAACTTCTTGCTTAGTTTCTCCTCAACTCTTAGGGAAAACTAGTATGCCTCCTAAATATTGTTCATTCAAACAAGACTCATCTCATCTTGACTACTTGTCCTTAACCCATTAAGATAACAAGCCCCTTTCTCCTTATTAACTTATTCATGGCTAGTTCTAATGAGAAATTGGTAGAACTCTTCGGTATATTCTTGAATAAAATTTCTTTCTTGCTTAAACCTTTTCTTTTTCATCAATAGATCAAGCTCATAATCCATGGGAATAAATTTTTGCTTTAGTTTAGCTATCAACTGATCCCATGTAGTGATTTTTTCCTTTTCCTTTTTATTTCACTCCAACTAAACCTCCTGCCACCAGATCTTTGCATGTCCCTTTAGTTTTGCCTTCACAAACATTACCCTATCAAGATCCTCAATATCTTCATACTCAAAGTGTTAGGTAAAACTATGTTTCAAATTAACTTAAGATTTGGTCTTGCTTCAAGTGTTCAATTTACTCCTATTGAATGTTAATTTGGGATCATAGACTACTGGAAGATATTGGGACAATTTATTGAAGGGATGAAGATAACGAGTTAAGTGGGGATGAGATGCAAATCAAAGAAAATATCTAAACTGGTACTACACAAACTAAATATGTATGAGTGAATACTATAATTGAAACCACACATCACATGAAAGCATAATCTATATGTATTGAAGATTTCATTCTAAGAAAAAATTATCAATATTATAATCAAGCAATCACACATCTATCTATACTTTATTTATTAATCACCACACTTAAATTCCTCAAGAGATATAACCAAATACTAACATAGGAATCATGACTTTAGTAATGCAGTTTTAAGAATGGAAAGTGATAGGAAATGGTTTGCAGTAGGAACTCTATAAAACAAAGTGATTTGCAACAAGAGGTGAGAAGTATTGTGGAATGAGCTTAGTAGTTATGTCAGATAGAGCAATAATTTGTGATAGGAATTTATTTGGTCTACAATGTGGGTAATGGATTTATGATAGATTATGGGATTGTAGTAATTAAAAATAGTGTAACAATGAATGATGGTGTAATAATGAATGAATGATTGTAGTACATTTGGAGTAGAGCAAGGAAAGGATAAAAAATGAAGTCCTGTGTTTTAATCTTAATGAAAAAATAATTATATTTCTCGCACACAACAATATTCACACCAATTAATAATCACACATTCATAATTTAATGAAAGAGATTGTACAATAGATATAAAATAAACATCTATAACTAAAATCATATCACCAAGTTTCCCGAGAGGGGGCCCTTTCTCTAGTTCACATGGCGAGAACTAAATTAATACACACTGCTATAGAGATTCGATGTTTCTAATGCCAAGAACTTAGAGGGATAGTTCATATATCACACACCTATTTTCTTTTTGATTTTAACACTTACTTATATAGGTTCAAAATATCTAACTAATTAATAACTAAGCTATAATGGCCGATGGCCTTCATCCTAAACATAGATGAATCCAAATTATAGTTTTAGCTGTTGGCCAAAAATATTTGATTACAAAACAAACTTGGCCAAAATAACATAAGCCCTTAAATCGATCTATTCAAACATTCACAACTAATTGACCCAAAATAACATAGCAAAATTACAACCTCCAAACTACTTCTCCAACTAGGTGGTTGGCTCCATATCAATTCATGCATCCTTAGTTCATGTAGAAGCATCAATAAAAATATGTCATTTTCATATAATTGACATCTTTTAGGAATTATTCTTCCATATTTAAAGAGGTACCAAATATTCTACTTTCCTATCAATAATTTGGCAAAAAGGGAGTTTCATGACAAAGAAGTGAGAGATGTAAGTGGTAAAAGGCCAATGAAAAAAAAGCACTATTAGGACTCATCATTTACCCCCAACTGAGGGATTTGCATGCCCTCTTTGCAAATAATTTATACAAACCAAGTGGAGTATTATTTTCTATTTGCTCCCTAGAATCTCTTAAGACAACAACTGCACTAGATGAACTTTTAATGTTGTCCTGTAGTATTACCCTGACCTTGAGTTGTTGAAGTTCATACTAAAGGTAAATAAAAGTGTGGAGGAATTCATTGATAGTAACCATAGGAGTGCTTGGTGTTGCCATTGTCAATGGAGTAGGAATAAGAAGAATATTAGAAGTACCCAAAAGGTCCTTTGGAGGTAGTTTAGAAATGACCAAAGACTATAGTGACATGGCCTCATTAGGCTCAGGGTGATATCAACTTTCCTTATTATTTGTAGCTTTTCCAAGGTCTTCCTTCTAAGGTATTTCAACAATGTCCTCCACATCTTTTTCTGAATGGTGTTCACCTTGTTCATAGGCCTTCTAGATATTACTTTGTATTATATCATCTTTCCACACAACACCAGGGTCAAGTTCATCCCTTACATTAGATGTTTGTTAAGAAATGTTCCCTACTTCCCTATTAATGTTTTCCTCTAGAAATTTGGCACCTTTATTAGGAATTACTTGTTCTATAGGTTGGAACTTAGGTTCCTTATTGGAATTCAGAGTTGCATTTGCAAGGGTTTCCACTTGCTTTTTTTCTTTTGAATTTTCCTTTTCATCAAGAGGGTTACTCTATTCAATAGTATTATCTTCTTTAGGACTATCCTTTTCATCAGTAGGGCCTGATAAACCTTCTAGGAATGGTGCATTCCTCTATTTCTTTATGTATCTAGTTTGACATCTGTGTTCTCTACCTACTTTTTCTTTCCATTTCCTATTGGCACTACTAGCTAGGATTTCAACTTTAGTGGTTGTGGCTGCTTGCGTAGCATTGGCTAAATTTTCTAAGTGACTAGGAAACCATGGAAGGTTTTAGCGTACTAAAGATGAGCTAGGTGTTTTTGTACCAGAGGGAGTACTTAGATATTTTTTTGGTGTTTAAAAGGATTTATTATTAGGGCCTTTCTTTAGATTTCTATTTATAGAGGGTTGTTCCTCATCCATAGTTTCAACCTACTCTAGCTTGGTTGTGTAGTATTAAAAGTAGGTTGTACAAATGCATCCCATGAAATGGGGGATTCCTAAAGTTAAAGACCATGTATAACTAGTAATTTTATCAAACCATGATGTACAAAATAATTTTCATGGCCTTCCCTAAATTAATTACATGCTCATTTCAAGGAATGATATAGGTAATAAGGGAGATTAATGAGATGCCCTAACCTTAGGTGAAGCATGAGCCACAAATGGTGTGCATGGATGAAATTAAAATGACCTTCATAGGTAATATATTGACCTATGAATTGAGCTACCACATCCCATGGTGAAGGAAGAGTCTTCTATTGAGCTCCTTGTCCTTTAACAATTTCTATAGACTTGTTGCATTGCAAGAAGTTGGTTATGCCATTTTGCAATTTTGTAACCTTGGTGCTGGTAGTAGGAAAATATAGTTCTCCAATTTGGGGAAAATTAGTTACTATAGCCATTTTTTTCACCATTACTAAAAATATAATGCCCCTTATTATCATATTGTCCTGGACAAATGCTTGAGCAAACTCTTCAGCGATGGCAAGGTCATAACCCTGCAATCTTCAAAAGTAACGATGCCATCTGGTGTGGAATTTTTTTTATAGGCCTTACTACTTGCTAGTAGCTTTTCCATGGAGTCAAGTTCAAACCACTTATGCTTTCTACCCATGAAAATCAGAGATAGAGGATTCAAAGATCACCGTGTTTGAACTAGACTAGAAAGGTTGTGTGAATAGATGAGGAATGGAGTATGTTCTTAAAACTATCATCAATGGAAAAGGCAAGGATAATAATGATGAATGGATATGACACTTCAAGTTCTATGAAGGATTATAAATAGCAAGTGGTAAGGACATGAATAATTAAATGGAAAGGATACTTAAAGGAGTAAGACAAAGGTACAACACCCCTTAACTTTAGCATGAAAACATTCTGATTTCACAAAAAAGAGAGATAAAGAAAAATAGAAATAGAAAGTATAACTAAAAAGAAGGGAAGAAAAATCCCTAAAAATAAGAAGTGTGATCATCCAATGATGTTGCATGGTTTTAAAGAGAACCCACAAATAATGATGTGCAAAATAAAGGACACTGAGGAGTCAAACGTGGAGAAAAAGCAAGGAGTGCCAATAGAAAAGAAAGACAAAAAGAAACATGTGCCCATAAAAGAAATGAAGAGTAGTGCTAGGAGCCACCATCAAAAGTAGGCAACAAGAGTGAAAAGAAGTAAGTAGTAGAGGAGAGAGAAGTGACATGAAGATAAAGAAGCTCTTGTTGCATGAAGGAAAAGGAGTTGCAGATGGATGTTTCTAGTTTATCTAAAGATAATAATGGACTATACAAACAATGATGTGGCAAAAATTGATGTAATGTGAGAAAGTGTTGAATACATCAAGGATTTACAACTAAAGGAAAATTCCCAAAAGGACAATCAATAGTCCCATGAGAAGGGAAAACCATAGTTTCTAGGATATCAGTAGACTCATACATATTATGAAGAAAGTTTGCCAGCATGTTGTCATCATTAGGTTCCTCAAGGTGTTCTACTTGTTTGATGGTAAGGACCAGCATGAAATCTTCTAAACCACTATCAACCCATACATGATCTTTCGTATCTAACAAGGGTTGAGTAGGGGGATAGAGTCTCAATTGTTTTGTTTGTTCTCCATTAGAAATAACCATGCCATCTGACTGACAATTGATATAGGCATTAGCAGTAGCCAACTAGGGTCTCCCTAGAATTAAGGGATACCTCCAACTTATCTTTTGGTTGCAAAGTCATACAATCAATTTGATAATCCCAGCTACTAATGGAAAGAAAAACATCTTCTATAACCCCCTCTAGTTTTACAAAGGATTAGTCAGCCATTTGAAGCACTGTAGGAGTAGGTCTGAGCCCATCCAAGGATAATTTTATCTTTGTTTCATTCTTCATCACATTTATAGCAGAACCTAAATATACAAGTGTGTTAGGAATAACAAATGTACCAATACTTACTTAGATGACAGGCCTACTTGAATCTACATATTTTGAAATGGTGACATTCCCCAACATTAATTTTGCTAATTGTCTAATAACTTAAATGGCCTTTGGATCCTCCTTTTTCTATCATCAGGTACATAACTCATGTACCATTTTATTGTATACAAGAATATCCTTAAGAGCCTACAAAAGAGGAATTTTGATGTTAACATTGCATAATTCATTTAAAATATCAAACTTTGAACGTGTTGGTTCTTTAGGCTTTGGTTTATGAATGAATCGGTCAAGAAAGAGGGTCTTTTTTCTAAATCTTCTTCAGGTTCATTAGGGACATCTATGATAATAGGTCCTTTAAGAGCCTTCCTAGATCTAAGGTGTACACCATCCAAATCAACTATGTTAATAGGATAGGTAGGAAAATTAGCCATCTCATTATGATAAAGTGGTTTAGAAGTGTAGTGCCTCTCATGTTTATAGTTTGTACCTTGTCTATTTTGATTCAAGAGATACTTGATACTCTTATTTTATGTACTTTGAGATGACCTAAGGGTCAAATATTATACTTTGATTTAGTACCATAGATGCTTCACTTCTATGCTGTTCAATTTATCATATTTGCATGTTGATTCCATTTTGAGATGACAGTTGATCTCTGAGGATATCTGATTGTTTGGTAGTTGGACATATTTTCTATTTGTTTTATGTGATGAATTTTATGATATAGTGTTTTATGTCATTCTTGTCTCTTTATGCTTTATGTGAATGTGAGTGATGTAAATGGATTAACTAGGTATTTAATGCATTATTTCTTTGGCTATGATATTATTATGCAATTGCACTTGATTGTGTGTTTTAGTGTGTAGGAATTATATCCCTGACAGTGGCAATCAAGTGCAATTGCATAATAATATCATAGCCAGTTAGACTAGCTAGACTCTAAATCAACAAAAAAAAAAAAAGGTTATTCCTCATAATGGGAATTCACCCAAGGCAAAGCTACTAGAAATTAAATTTGAGAATATTTAAATCTCAAAAACCCAAAATCACAAAAATCACTAAACAACTTCCGCAATAATTGTGAACCTCTAAATGCACAGGCATGCTCACTAGTCTAATCACATAATGTAGATGAATGACAAGATGAATGACACTCTAGCTATCTATAAACAAATAATTATCCCTTTCAGGGTGTCCCAATTCTTCCAAGAAGAATTGAAACCATATCATCTCGTTGACTACCTTTGTAGCAGCAACATACTCTACCTCTATAGTGGGTAAAGCATTAACCTTCTATAACCTAGAAACCTATCTCACCATTGCCCCACCAACAATAAATACATAACCTATAGTACTCCACCTAGTATCAATATCTCCTACCAAATCTAAGTCAACATAGTTGTATAAGTCAGTAGTAGAGCCCCCAAAGTGTAAAGACTTATTGAATGTTCCTCTCAAATATCTGAGAATCCATTTAACTTCATTCCAATGCTCAATTCTTGGATGACTCATATACCTGCTAATGACTCCCATTACATGTGCAATATCTAGCCTTGTACATACCATAACATCCATCAAGCTTCCTATAGCTGAAGCATATGGTACCTTTGACATCTTATCCTCCTCTTGTTGTGTCTTAGGACACATCTCCTTACTCAACTTCAAATGATCAGGTAAAGCTGTGCTAAATGCTTTAGCATTCTCCATAGAGAAACATTCCAACACCTTCTCAATATAATCAACCTGAGATAAAGTCAATTTCCTATTCTTCCTATCTTTGCAAATATTCATACCAAGGATTTATTTTTCTGCCCCCAAATCCTTCATATCAAATGCATGTGCTAACTGGTATTTCAACCCCTTAATATGATCCATGTTAGACCCAACTACAAGCATATCATCAACATATAAACATAAATAAATGTAGCTATAATTATCCAACCTCTTAAAGTAAACAAAATGATCTTAATGACACTTGCTATATCCATGCTCATGCATAAACTTGTCAAATTTTAGATACCATTGCCGAGGTGCTTGCTTAAGCCATATAAACTTTTCTTCAATCTGCACACTAAGGTCTCCTTACCTTTGACCTCAAATCTCTATGGCTGTGTCATATATATCTCTTCATCCAAACCACCATGAAGGAAGGTTGTTTTAACATCAAGCTACTCTAAATAAAAATCTTTTGTAGTCACAATACTTAAAATAGTGTGAATAGAAGTCATCTTAAAAACAAGAGAGAATATCTCATCAAAATCAATGCCTTTTTTGTGTGGAAATCCTTTTACAACTAACCAGCTTTAAATATTTTCTTACCTCCATCTTCTTCTTTTAACCTATAAACCCATTTATTCTGTAAAGCCCTTTTATTTATAGGCAACTTGCATAAATCCCATGTCTTATTTTTCAACAAAGAGTCCATTTTGTCTTTCATTGTAGACTCCCACTGAATCTTTAGTATCCACCTGCATAGCTTCATCATAACATTTAGGTTCACTAGCATCTGTTAGTAAAATAGAATACAAAGAGGAAGAAAATATTTTTGGTGGTCTAATTAGCCTTGTTGACCTTCTAACATTCACTATTTGAGAAAAGAATAGATCAAAACCTTGGACATAATCAATAAAATAACCTCTATGAGGTGTAGCATGAAATGAAGCACCAAAATCTAAAATCCATGAATCATCAACACTTTCTAAAGATATAAGCAAAGCATCCTCTTCAGATTTATTACTTACCACATTTTCCTCCTTATCTCCATCTGGTATATCTCCTTCATTTTTCTTTCAAGTCCAACAATCTTTCTTTTTATGCCCTAGTTTCCCACAGTACTAGAAGTCATTCAGTCCTCTCAATTGAGACCTCCTCCCCTTTGACTTTCCTCTTGATTTTCCATGATTTCTAGAATTACTTCCTCTCTCGGTTGTTATGCTTTAAATTTGTGCATTCAAAGCACTTCTAGATATGGATCCACCTAAAGATTTCCTATGAGTTTTCTCACTCAAAATAATGCTGATCACATCATCATATTTTAGGGTGCTAGATCTAGGAATAAAATTACTCACAGCCATTACCAAGCCATTCTAGCTTTCAGGCAAAGAACACAAAATCAAGAGAGCCCTAATTTCTTCATCAAAATTGATACCCACAGGAGATAACTAACTAGTAATAGTATTAAACTTATTTAAATGATCTACAATAGATCCACCTTCTATCATTTTCATATTAAATAAATGATTCATGAGAAATACGTTATTTGAATCAGAGAGCTTTTCATATAGTTTCACTAGGGTTTACATAAACTCTTTTTTCATCTTCACTTTTGTAATATTAAATTCTACCGATGGTGGTAGGCATAATTGAATGCTTCCAAGTGTCTTTTTGTCTAAAAGATCCTAGTCATCATTTGACATAAATACCTAATTCTTAGTTTTTCCTTCCATCGGCTTTCATAAATCCTTTGATAAAGATATTCTTCCATTTGCAACTTCCATAACTAAAATTTTTGCTCATTAAACTTGTCAACCCTCAATTTACCCTCATCTACCATCACTCCCACTCAACCATGAGACTTTCCTGTAGAGGATAACTGAAAACAACCTCGCTATGATACCACTTGTTAGGATTAAACCACATATAGAAATGACAATTACATGCAAATATAAATAACATTAGAAAATAATAGATCACATAGAAAATAACAAAAGACACCAAGATTTAATGTGGTTCACTCAAACCTTGGGCTACATCCACCAAACAACATGTCCGATATTATTATGATCTAGTGATTATAGCCTAATTATAATCTGTAATCCTTTACAACTCAATACTGGCACAAGAACAATTTTTTGTATCACCACACAATGAAACAATCCCTAACCCTAAGCCCTTTTGTACAAGTATTTTTACAGCTTTAGGGTTACAACATGTCACCCACAAATTGGAAAATATTAGCCATTGGCAAATAGTAGCCCAATTTTTTTTTTGGCAGATGCCTCAAATCCCAAATAATTTATGAATTTTGTATAGTACTTCCCTGATTAGTCACCAAAAACTAAAAATGGGGAGGTTTAACTACCTATATCACTACAACGGACTAGTGTATAGAGACAGTTTCTTATCCTAGCACAACTGTTGTTGGATGTTTTCACTTGGTACATCAGGTTCTAGAGTATGCCTTCTTGTGATTTATGCTTTCATTGGGATGCTTATATATCATGTTTAGATGATGTTAGTTATTGACACATTTCCTTATTACGATGATTAGCATATGATAGATGATGTTATCTATTTTGTAGGATTATCTTATGCTTGCATTTAGCATGTTAAATTTTCTTATGCTTATGTTGTAGCATGTTTTAGTAGTGATGTCCCTCTTATGATAGTACTATCAATCTATTTCATAGCTTGGGATGTTATGTGTGAGGGATGGCTAGGGCCCATGATGGTCTTATGATGCTATTATGGTTGGGAGGAACCGTGTACTTAGTTTGGTTGTACTATTCATTGAGATGTTATTTTTGTTATTGCAATGTTGCTTTAGTACACTATGATGTTTCCTTTCATACTTTCCCTTCATTGCTTGTTAGATGGATAGATTGTGTTTATGTCTTTTAGTAGTGTGTTTGAGTGTTTACACCTTGAATAATGGATCTAGTACTCCCCATTGTGGAGGTTCTAAACTCTTTTTAACCCTTTTTATTGTCCTTAAGTATTTTCTTGCTTTTCCTGGGTGACCATGTGTCAGCATGGAGCCATACAATTTTATTTCATATGCCGATTAGGATTTTGTCATGCATTCCTTGATTGTGTCACACACCTCTTAGAGGAATGTCATGCAATTCTTTCCAGTATTGTACCCCCTTTGAAGAAGTATTATACGATACTTGAAAAGTATCGCATGCCCTTGAGAGAAGTATTTCCCTATCCTTGAAAGTGTTGCCTTGCTTCTTTAGAAATGTCACATGATATTGGAAAGTATAGCCTAGTGTTGATTTAAAGTATCACTTGGTATTTGCGACAACCTGTGTGGGTAGATAGTAGGCACTTTTTAGTAAGACCCAAACTTTTTGGGAAGTGCTTAGGGTACCTTCTTAGATGGTCTTTGTTGTGGTATCCACAACACATGCCCCATTCCTCACTAGGAATGGGGACCCCCTACTTTCTTCTGACTCCTGGACTCATAGTTCGAGAATTGGAAGAAGGAGAAAGTCTCGATTAAATCAATTAAAAAAAAATCAAAAAATTGAAAATCACAAAAAAAAAAATTGAAAGAAAAGAAAAAAGAAAAAAACTTGCGTGCGTGCGCATATCGAGGCACACGTGCATGCAAAGAAAAGAGGGGAGGGAAGTTATAAAATGCCCCCTCCCCCCTTCTTTTTAAAATTTTTTTGATGTTGAAGAGGTAGAGCTGAGGAGGGAAAGGTATGGAAACCTTCCCCCCTCCACCTTGCACTCAGACTTAACGCTCACGTGTGCATGGCTAGAAGAGGAAGCGCATGGCATGGCGCTACGCATGCCCTTAAAGATGCGTGTGCGCTATGCCACTGTGATGCCCTTTTGGGCCGCGTGCGCTCCGTGCTACCGCGATGCTCTTCTGGGCTGCTACCGACACACCCTTTTTTGGATGCGTGGTAGTGCACCGCTGCATGCCTTCTAGGCCGTGCGGTGGTTGCGGCACACCGTGCGTGCGCTCCTTCAGGGCCGCATGGCAGCGCATCGTGCACACCTTCAGGGTCGCAAGGTCATCGCAACGCATGCCTTCAAGGCCTTGCGCACCTTCTGGGTAGCATGCGGCCACCGTCGCCGCGCCCCTCTTGGCACAAGCCGCCGCATTTTCAAACCCCAAACTTCATTTTTTTTTTTTAAATAAAAAATTTGTTTTAATTGTTTTTTAATTTTTATTTATGATCTCAAAAAACCCAAAAAAAAATATAAAAAATATATATATATATATAAAATAAAAATCACAAGTAAAATAAATTCTAGAATATCATTTTTTTTTTTTTTTTTTTTTTTTTAATATGTATCCAGTGATTAATCGTTCTTTTTCTTTGTGATGTATAGGTAATATAATCAAATGGCATCCACATCCGAATCAATAGCAAAGCTAGTTGTGTACAAGTTCCAAGGCATAACCACGAAGTCACGATTGCATAATGAACACTCTGAGATCAAAGATACAGAACTTGGACACACGGACTTGGGAGAATTTTTGAGGGTTTGCAACAACCCAATTGAAAGATCTTCTTTGAGATCCACCTTAATCCTGTCTGGATTGGTAAATGCAGCATCACATCCTGGGACCATTCAGTCAGCTGAATTGATTTTGACCTTATCTCAACATTTTGTTCCCGAGGAAAGGGTGGTAAAGATTGTCACTGGGGAAGTGGTCTTAGATCTACGACCTGATAATGTTGAGAGTTTTTCACTTAACTAGAGCTGATCAGTTTATCAGACTTTCATATGAAGTAGCTAAGAGGTGGCATAAGGATTATCACCAAGAGGCCATGGACATCATATATTCCTCATACTTCATTGAGAAGCCATCTCAGGGAAAGACAATCAAAAAAGTAGATATGGCACGAGGATACATGAAGGATGCCATTGGATATTCAATCATTCTTCTAAGAAAAGTTATGGGATTGCCTGCAATAGGTCATCTTGCTCCATTCATGGTTAACTTCATTGAAACCATCAGACACTTAGTGAGAACATGTGTGATCAGTTGCGGATAGTAAAGGATAAGAAGAAGTTTTATATGACTTCTTATGTGGTATATCTACTTGTAGCAAGAGCCACAGACTATCCTGGATTGTACAAAAGGGCAGTATGTAGGACCCTAATGCATGGCCATATATAGTTTATCCTCAGCTAGTTAAGACGAAGCTCTCGCCACAAAGAAAAGAGTACAAGATTGTGAATGACGCCTTTATCTTTGCCATCATTTGATTCATCGAAGGCGATTATGGAAAGAGATTGTCTAATGAGGCCAAGGCACAGATCACAGCTCTCGGTGCATATTTTATCCAGTTTTGGACATTCACATACATTCGGGTTGGTGGTGCATCTATCCATCCAAAGAAGCTCCCAAGGTACCCAAGTGACAAGTTGGTTCTAATGGAAATTTCTCGTCAGATTAAGTCAACTTATGAGAGGATCAAGAAAAAACAAAGACCTTGTTGGGATTGGCTATTTGTAATAGGAGCATACTAGGTAAAGAGGAAGCAGGATATCCCAAATTTCGAGTGGGAATGGGAGAACTATCCCCTCAAAGAATATAACTCTCCCCGGCCATTCTTCGACAATGTTGGTAAAGTGGAAAATCTGGCAGGAAAAGAGTTCTACCACGAGGACACCATTGAAGATCATTGGATGAATGCCACAAATGACTATGATGTCCATATCAGGGACTATTATAGAATGATTTTGTATTTAGCAGAGAAGGCTCTCCATTTGACCATCCTGGATGAGATAAGGCTACAAGATTCGCAAAGCTACTGGATCCCTTATTCAATACAGATAAGGTTGGCAAGAGGCCCATTCTGAATGCAGAAGTTGATAGGGAGGAAGGAGATGATATTAATCATCAAGGAAGACATGTCATCAGAATGACAAAGAGTTGGATCAAGAAACCCTTTCCACTTGATCTGATTTCAGACATAGTGATATTCCATGCACATGCTCACCCAGAAAGGGTAAAGGGGAGGAAGGTCATAGTTCCTATCTTTGCGCTCTAGTCTCCTATTAGGCCATAAATAGTCTACGAAGCTTGATCATCCAATGGGATATTACCATCCTTTAGAGAAGAAGAAAGAAAAGAGGAAGAGAGCCTCTCCTCAGAGGTTCCAGATAGAGCATGTTGAAGAACAGGCCCCTGTGTAGCAACATGAATCTACTTCCCAAGACCCCTAAGACCCTACAATTTCTCATATCCAGGTTGATTTTCCATTGCCTCCTATTTTGTCAAGCCAACAAGAAGAAGGAGAGATTCTAGAGACATCCATTCATCCAATACATGAAGAACCAACTTCTCCTATGGTTCCACAGAAGCAAAGGAGGGTTAAGGTTAGAATGAACAAGAGGCAAAAAGTTCATAAAAGATTAGTGCCTAATCCATCTATTCCTGAAACCATTCCCGAGGAAGAATCAGATGAGGATGAAATAGAGTTAGATGGGGAGGAAGAACAAGTTCCTTTACAAGGGAGAACTTGGTTTGCCAAAGCCACAGAATTGGAAAGAAAGAAGAATGTCACAAATACCCCACCACCCACCCAAGCTGAAATGGTAGAGCTATCTTCTTTGGAAGATGAAGTACAACGATGGGTGAATGAGCAAAGAGAGCTAGGTGATAATATTCTCTCCATTCTAGACTTTGATTTCATGCCAGTGGGTACAAAATTGGTTGGAGATAAGATTAGAGATACTCCTACAGGTGAATCTCAAGAGCAACATTGGACGTAGATGCCACCTGAGACAGAAGGTCCTCATCCAACACCCCCATCTTCACCTCAAGCTATGATGGTAGATAAGGTTTTAGTGATACCTCCACCTCCAAGTTCAGAGGAACATGTTCAGAAAGGATCATCATTACAAGGAGAACCAGAACCAAGGACTACTAATGAGCCACCAAAAGAGGCACAGGTAATGAAATGTATACAAGAGCCTTCCCAGGAAGTTGAGGATCAAACTATGAGATCTATAGAAACTGAGACTATAGAAGAAGAACCCTCACAATAGGAAATTCCAAGCAAAAGTGATAAGAGGGAAGGAGGTACCTGAACACATCCCTTCATCATCTAGAGCCAAGATTAAAGAAAGACACATCCCGAGATGCTTTTGGAAGGAAATAATGAGAAGTGCTAAGCATCAATTCCTTGCTTCAAAGGATGATATTTTTGACATTGCAGAGATTTTGAACAAGCCTGACTCTCCATTATAGGATGCAACACCATTTGCATTCATTACCACTACTCGAAATCAGGACTTATTTGCACAAGTGGCTCATCCCTTGAAAGGTACAGATGAAGAAGCTATCAGCCTTCAGGACTATGAAGTAAAGGATATCATGTTAGGGAAACCTACACGGGATACTTCTTGACAGATGATGACTATGGGAGTCAAAGAGGTTCTTAACCATATGGAACGTGATGAGATTGAAATTAGAGCACTTCGAAGGCAAGTTGAGATCTTGAAAGGATATCTAGTTGAAGTTATTGGTCCTCTTGATTCTAAACACCCCGAGGAGACTTTGACTACCATTCTTAAAGAAGGGGAAGGTGTACAACTCAATCCATTTCTGAAAGCTTTTCAGGATTGGTGAGACAACCTTGAGGATAAGGGTATCACTATAATTATAGGAAATCTAAAATTATTGCATGCTACATAAGATAATGTTGATAAGATCGTGGCAATTTTGAGGCAAGACTTCAGCATTATGGATGAGGTACAGGTTTGGAGCAAGGATTTGCAAATTCTATAGGACGTAAAAGGATAAAGGTACCGCATTCTGATTGATGTATATACTAGCGAAGAGCTAGGCATGATAGATGATTGGATAGAAAATATTGCAGAGGGAAATAAAGTGATGGAAATATTGCATGATGAGATACATAGGCTCAAGGACCAAGCTCAAGAGAAAATTTTGGAAGTAGAAAAGTTATATAGTGATGCATGCTTGGATATTTTTGAGGATGAAGAATGAGAGAAGCTTTTACTAGTTGAGGTAGTTGTAGAAAACTTTAGAAATACTTTAGAGGAAGCATCCAATGATGAAGACATCAGACAAGCCTTCAAGACAGAAGAAGCATTGTTAGAGTTGGATACCAAACTTGGGGATTTTGCAAAAACTTGGATTGAGGTGGAAAACTACAAACAGAAGGTCAAAGATAAGTATGAGGCTTTGGATCTCCCCAATGCTGCTAAGATTACTAAGATTATAGAGAAATTCAAGGGCAAATATCCAAACATATCTTTAGGATGAAGATGAACAAAACCCAGATGTTAGAATTTCAATTTTGACACTTAGAATTTTTTTGAGATTTTTGACTCAGTCGAGGTCCGTAGGTCCACAGGTCCGTAGCTCTGCAATTCAAAGGTGCACCAACAGTTGACTGCCATTTTCAAAAATAGTATTTTCCATGCATTGGAAACACATTTCGATGGCAAGTTAACTCTGACACACATCAAGTGAAGGGCCAGCTTCTATTTTTGGTGTCTCCATGCACTTCTACTTCAACTGATGGCTTCCTCCTACTTTCTCTCTCATGCTTTCATTGTTTTTGACATGTAAAGGGCTCATGGATCCAATTAATGAATAAAATATAGATGGAGTCCCTCTAAGCACCAGTTAGATTACCAGTTTGTATATATTTAGTTTGTTTTCATGTTTTAAAAGCATTTTATTGCATCAGGATATCTCTCACTCTCAACACAAATTGAGGAGACGATTTCTTATAAATACCCCATTTTAAAATGTAACAAGGGCCGCCATTATTATGCAATAAAGTTATGCTTTTGGTGCTAGCATTTGGAGTGTAGTTATTCTTGCCTGAATGTGTCATTGTTTTTTGGATTTATCCATGAGATTGTGATTGATCCAAAGGTTTATTGCGTTGTTTTTGGTTGTGCGATCTTTTAATTCTGGTGTTTGCTACAGATATATGAATTCTGTTGATGTAACGAGCTTGAGAAGAGATCACCTGATTGTATCTACATAGCTTTTTGTCTCGCATGAGCACACTTTTCATGGCCTTGCAATTTGATGAAGAGTGAAACATCATTTGATTTGTTATAGATTCTCACCAATGATTGCATCAATGGATTCTAGGAAGCATTGCTCCTATTTTCATTAGTTTCCTACTGATTTCTTCCAAGGTTTAACTCGTAGCATGTTGTGTTCTGTAGCTTATGTCTGTTTAGGAATTTCAATTTCAAGTTATTTGATTCCATGTTATTTGCTTTCAGTTTTGTTATTTGCTTTGCTAACCCCCCTATTAGAATAGGACCTCATAGTAGTTGCATTGTTAGAGTTGCATTCATTGAAAAATAGAAAATACAAAAATATTGTTCTTTTGGTGTGATATTTTTGAGACAGAAAATAGAGTTTACTTGATTCCAAGGTAAAAGAGTTTTTGGAACCAACAAAGGCTTCCTCCTGAACATTCACATTTATCTTCTACTGAGTGAATTTTGGTACGTCACAAGACAAACACCGAACCTTGGAGTGGATCCTTAAAAATATTTTCTTTTCAAGAGAGGAATTACACTATGGATTCCTGCCATTGACCTCATGCAAAATGAATTCGGAACAATCTTCAATCCTTTGGTATCACATTTTGAATTTAGAATGTTTCAATTCAAATTTAGTTATGTGTCTTTTGTTGTCAATTGTTTTGGTCAGAAGTGGCATTTGGAGATCTATTGGTGTTTGGATATTTTGTTAGTCTTCCATTGTGATCTTTCTAATCCTCATATGTTGAATGTTGTGTGAATTCATACTTGTTTAAATATTTTTTTATCTTGTCTTATATTTATCCTTGTTTCCAAGGATCTCTGGGTAGGGCATTACAAGGAGGCTTATTATTAGGATTTGGATTTGGTTGAGTTGGGATGGATGTGGGTTTAGGTAGTTGTGGTGGATTTGAGGAAGATAAAGGTATGGGAGGAAGAAATTTTTGAGGTTGTTGATGGGCTTATCATTAGTGGTGGAGGAAATGATTGCTATGGAAGATAAGGTTGCATATGAGGTTGTGGAGGTGGATGCAAAGGTTGTGGAGGTGGATACAAAGATTGTGGCCTCCATGCCTGATGCTGTGGTTGTGTACTAGGCTAAAATTTTTGGGGCCATTTTTGATAAGGTTGAGTTTGTTACCAACCTCCGTATTGTGGACCTTGGTTAGAGAATTGTTGAGATGGTCTGAAAAAATGTTCATTGGAGAACCCTCTAGGTAAAAACTAGTGTTGTGGAGCCACATAGTAACCCAGTTCTTTAGTATACTCCATAGAATCATCCCTTTAGGAAGATTTCATAGTGTTGAAGTCTTTCTAGATTCCTCAAGTGATGCTACATGAGTTCTATTATAAGGGTAGTCTTCTGGTCCATGCTTCTTATGACAAGTTGGACAATATACTGCCAAGGGCTTTTTAGCTTCTTCTTATTTCTTGTGAGTGTACGAAGTGTCAATTTTCTTATCCATATGATTTAATAAATTATTTTTAAGGTCTTCAAGTAGGTTACCAATTTCTCTCTTAGAGATACTTGATGCATTACCCATGGTGGAAAACTTACTTAAATGTCAGTGAGCTGATCTATGAGATCGTGAATAGTTCCTGCATATATGACAAATATCTCCAAAGGAAACTTTAGAAATATCACATTTACCAATCAAATTTAAGGCATCCATGGTTTCATCATGAATCCCTCTTAAGAAAAGCATTTTGATAGTGTCTGTACTTAAATTAGGGCACCTTGAGCACTATAAGATAAAGGCAAAACGTTCTAAGAAATCTTAAATTGACTCATCTTCTTGTTGAGTCATGCAAAATATTTTATCCCATACTTCCTTGGTCTTTTAGTACTCCTAATATTTTTCTAGAAAATCATCTTTCATTTGGTCCCATGCTCAAATGTCCCTTAGAATCATAAGCCATCGTAATGCAACATCTTTCAAGGTAGCTAGAAACAGCTTTAGTTTTTGTGCATCACTTTGATAATCATAGCTATTACAAAGGATATAAAATTCAAATAAGAACATATTAAGATCCTCAAAGGTTGACCCTCTAAATATAGGAAGTGTTGAGTGAGGGATATTTTTCATAGGGGCATTATCCTCGAGAGGCTGAATAGGAAACTCAAAGGTCATATTGTGTTGAAAAATTGCACTACCATTGTTTTCAACATTGTTTCCTCTCATGTTGTTATTTCCAATATTATCAACCATAAATTCTTCCAAAACATTGGTTTCCCAAGGTGTATAGTATGTCCTAAAGGGTTGTTTTGGAGAATTTGGAGACTTACTACACCTAGCTTCGTATGAGTTTGTGAATTGTGTAGAAATTTTAGAAGGTATAGTAGGAGAGGTGGATTGAGAAGATGGCTAGATTCTAACTTTGTTCTTTGGTTTGGTTTCGATGGTTGATGGATTTTTCTCTTTTTGTGGTTTTTAAATTTTTCAACTACCTATTTATTTTTTCTTAAAAAACTTGCCTTGACTATCACTAAGCCTATTCATGCACCTAAATGATTTATTGCTGTGAAAATCCTAGGTACCAGGCTAAGAATGGTTAACCCTTGATTAGTCACTCCCATAGATGCACTGTTCTTATCTTAACTTGCTATGACATCATGCCTTTAATATCTCTCCCTAGTAATGACACCAAAAATGTTAGGTAAAACTATGTTTCAAATTAACTTAAGATTTGGTCTTGCTTTGGATGTTTAGTTTACTCCTATTGAATGTCAATCTGGGATTGTAGATTGTTGAAACATATTGGGGCAATTTACCGAAGGGATGAAGATAACAAATTAAGTGGGGATGAGATTCAAATCAAAGAAAATATCTAAATTGGAACTACATGAACAAAATATGTATAAATAAATAGTATAAGTGAAACCACACATCAAATGAAAGAATAATCTATACTTAATGAAGATTTTACTCTAAGAAAACATTATTAATCTTAATGCTGATTCAATCATTAATAAAGAAATCACACATCTATCTATACATATTTTATTAATCACCACACTTAAATTCCTCATGAGATATAACCAAATACTAACATAGGAATCGAGACTTCAGTAATGTAGTTTGAAGAATGGAAAGTGATAGGAAATGGTTTGCGATAGGAACTTTGTAAAATAGAGTGATTTGCGACAAGAAGTGAGAAGTATTCGACAAGAGCTTGGTAGTTAAGTGAGATAGACCAAGAATTTGTAACAAGAAGTTGTTTGGTTTGCAATGTGGCTAATAGATTTATGATAGATTATGGGATTGTAGCAATAAAAAATGGTGTAACAATGAATGAATGATTGTACTACATTTGGAGCAGAGCAAGGAAAGGATAAACAATGAAATCTCATGTTTTAATCTTAATGACAAAGTAATTCAATTACTTGCACAAAACAATATTCAAATCAATTAATAAGCACACATTCATAATTCAATGAAAGATATTGTACAACAAAAATAAATTAAACATCTACAAGAAAAATGATCTCACCAAGTTTCCCAAGAGGGGGGCCTTCCTCTAGTTCAAGTGGTGTGAATTGTATTAACATATGCTACTATAGAGATTCCATGTTTCTAATGCTAAGAACTTAGAGGGATAGTTTTAACATAGCTTTTTCATATATCATACACCTATTGTCTTTATGATTTTAAGACTTGCTTATATAGGTTCAAAATATCTAACTAATAACTAAGCTATAATAGCCAATGGCCTTCATCCTAAACATAGATCAACCTAGATTATAGTTTTGGCCGTTGGTCACAAATATTTGATCACAAAAAAAACTTGGCCAAAATAACATAAGGCCTTAAATTGATCTTCTCAAACATTCAAAACTACATCCTTTAAACTACTTCTCCAACTAGGTGGCTAGCTCCATATCCATTCGTGCATCCTTAGTTCCTATAGAAACATCAATAAAAATACATCATTTTCATATAATTGACAACTTTTAGGAATTATTCATCCATTTTTAAAGAGGTACCAAATATTCTACTTTCTTATCAATAATTTGACAAAAAGGGAGTTTCATGACAAAGAAGTGAGAGATGTAAGTGGTAAAAGGCCAATGAAAAAAAAGCACTATTAGGACTTATCACATAGTACTCCTCCAATTCATTGATCCAATCGATCAACTCCTTTGGGTTAAGATTTCTCAAAAATGTGGGAACCTCAAACTTATGTCTTTTTCCAATCTTGGAGATGGCCTTAAAAAGCCTCTCTTCCTTTGGGTTTAGAAAAACATCTGGTTCAAAATTTTTTTCTTCTTCATTTTCATCCTCAATTTCATCTATTATTGCAAAATTTATTCCTCTACACATTTGTTCTTCCAATGCTTGCATTTGTCTTTCGAGGGCTCTAAAACCATCAAGTGTAAAACCTACATCTCTTTCACCACACTCTCTTTGTGTAGGCATTTTTATCATGCTTTCACTAAAACCCTAATTCAAAATGTCTCACAATTAGTGATCTATCTAGATGCTCAGCCTAAATCATGGTCTTGGTGTGAGCTACCTCACTATGTGTGACAAACTATGCCTATGTGTGACAAAGTGTGCCTATGATATCAGATGGAATACTTGCTATCCATGCTTGAGTAATAGGTTCTATAAAAGCCTTCCATGCTTCACCAAAATCAAGATCATTTGGATACAAAGTATTGAGTTCCTTGAACCCAATCACCTCTATCTACATTTCTATCAGCAAAAGTTGTCTTCTACTAAGAGCAATTGCAACTCTATTAGACTTCCCGCTCTTATGTTTCAAAACAAATGTATAACTCTGTAAAAACTCAACCCACTTAAAATGCCTTTGGTTTAATTTTCCTTGACTATTCAAATATTGCAAAGCTTGATGATTAATATACAAAAGAAACTCCTTAGGAAGAATATAGTGTCCCCACTTCTTCAGTGCTTGAACTATAGCATAGAATTCCTGATCATAAACATAATATTTTCTTTTTACATCATTCATCTTCTCACTAAAATAAGTAATAGGTCTACCTTCTTGGTTCAAAATAGCTCCTATTGTAGTACCACTAGTATCATAGTCTACTTGAAACACCTTGTTAAAATTAGGAAGTGCTAAAATAGGCTATTGAGTAACTTTCTATTTCAATAGATTAAAACTCTTATTTTCTCCTACAGTCCACTTAAATTCTTTCCTATCCTCTCTCATTGTTTTAGCCAAGGGTCCACAAATATTGCTAAAACCTCTTATGAACTTTCTATAAAAACTAGTTAGTCCATGAAAAGATCTTACCTCTATTGCATTCTTTGGAGTAGGCCATTCAACGATAGCCTTCAATTTTTATGGGTCCATTTTCAGATTTTCTACAAAGACTACAAATCCCAAGTACACTTCTTTAGGTTTATCAACAACTTTTCTTGCCTTAACTTATCAAACACCTTATGAATATGAATCAAATGATCCTCCAATGTCTTACTAGAGATCAAAATATCATCTAGTTAAACAATGACAAACTTACCCAGAAACTCTTTCAGTACCTCATTCATGAGCCGCATGAAAGTTCTTGGTGCATTGGTTAGCCAAAGGCATGACTAACCATTTGTAGAGTCCTTATTTTGTCTTGAAAGGAGTCTTCCAATCATCACCTTCTCTTATATGAATCTAATGGTACTCACACTTTAGATCTATCTTTGTGAAATAATTAGCTCCACTCAAACAATCCATAATATTATCCATCCTTGGTAATGGAAATCTATACTTGATTGTGATCTTGTTGATAGCATGATAATCTATGCACATCCTCCATTCTTCATTCTTGTTTTCTAGCTAATACAACCTATACATCACATGGACTCAAAATATCTCAAAAAAACCCCTTCTACAACAACTCATGAACTTGCCTATTCAACTCTTCACTTTTTACTAGTATCATTCTGTATGCTGCCTTGTTTGGAAAACTACCTCTTGGAACCAAATCTATTTGGTGACTAATATTTCTCATTGGGAGCAATCCATTAGGTACATTATCTAATACAATATTAGAAAACTCTCCCAACATATTTGTAACTTCTACAAGCACCTCCTCTACTTCTTCTTTGTTGTCTTTTGGAATTATAAAAAATACATATGCTCAAACTTCATACCTTTGAGAAACTCATTTCCATCAAAAAAATATATTTTGGCAGCACTACATACCTTTTCTTCTTTATCCTTCAATGACTTAAACTTATGCTTCATTCCATCCTTAGTTAGAGTGTAGGTATTTGCTCACCCATCATGTACGACATGCCTATCAAACTGCCATGGCCTACCCAACAACATATGACATATATCCATAGGTATGATATCACAAAGTACCTCATCCTAGTAGCTTCCAATCTTGAACTTCACGAAGCACTACTCATTGACCATGACATTGTGGTCATCCTACACCCAAGCAGTATGATATGGATGTGGTTGTTTTTGTCTCTTTAGCTTCAAATTTGTAATCATTGTTTTAGACACTAGATTGTTATTACTTCCACCATTAATGATCACATCACAACACTTATCTTCACATCCACACCTTGTGTGAAAAAAGCTCCTTATTTGATTAAGTTCATTCTCACCACTCAATAGGACTCTTCTGTTAACTAGGAATTCTCCTCTTTCAACATTTTTAGAATGTGACAATCTAGCATCTTCATCAACATGTGATACTCTAGCCTAGCCTTGTGTTCTTTGATCTATCCTTCCTTGGCTTTGGGAACATTCAAATAATCTATGCCTTTCTTCTCCATAGTGAAAAAATTTCCCACAAAAGCCTCCTCTTCCAAATCCTTGTCCTCTTCCTCTCCCTCTTTGATCTCTATTGTTATGATCATGGAAGCAATTGGACTTTTTTCCCCTATGGTTCTAACTATTACTTCCAACCTAATCCTTGTTCTTCTGATCATCATTATGACCTCCATAAGAT
Source organism: Cupressus sempervirens (assembly GCA_028749045.1). Classification (NCBI taxonomy): domain Eukaryota; kingdom Viridiplantae; phylum Streptophyta; class Pinopsida; order Cupressales; family Cupressaceae; genus Cupressus; species Cupressus sempervirens. Next base: position 94,271,027 of record CM053793.1, on the reverse strand, counting down.
CATCCACTAGATCTTTCACCATGACCTCTTCCACTATTCTTGTTGTCAAGCTTAGTGCTCAATTTCTCCTCAACTTTGAGGAGAAACTATTATGCCTTCTCAATACTATTCATTCAAACTAGAATCAACTCATCTTGAATACTTGGCCTTAACCTATTAAAATAGCTAGCCATTTTCTCCTTATCATCTTCTACATGACCGGTTCTAATGAGAATTCGATAAAACTCTTTAGTATATTCTTGAACATATTTTCCTGCTTACTTCAACCCTTACATTTTCTTTAATAGATCAAGCTCATAATCCATAGGAATGAACTGTCATTTTAGTTTAGCTATCATCTAATCACATTTGGTCATTTTGTACTTTCCCTTTCTATTTTTCTCCAACTGAACCTCTTGCCACTAGATCTTTGAACATCCCTTCAGTTTCGCCTTTGCAAACTTGACTCTATCAAGATCCTCAATATCTTCATACTCAAAGTACTCCAATTCATTGATCCAATCAATCATCTCTTACAGGAAGATTTATTCCTCCATGCATTTGTTCTTCTAATTCTTGCATTTGTCTTTGGAGGGCTTTAAAACCCTCAGGTGTAACACCTACAACTCTTCTGCTATGCTCTCTTCATGGAGGCATTTTTTCACTTTCGCTAAAACCCTAGTGTAAACTACATCACAATCAATGATCTATCTACATGGTCAACCCAAACCACACTCTTGGTGTGAACTACCTCACTATGTGTGCCAAAGCATGCCTATGTGTGATAAAGCATGCCTGTGATATCAAATAAACTATGTGTCACAAAGTATGCCTGAGTGTGTTGAATCAATTGACATATTCACTCAACTAATTATAATGATATAACAAGGCGAATATCCTCTACTACTCTCTCTATCTCAAGACAACCTGATAGGTGACACCTAGTGCCCCTCCTCCTCACTACCTATCAATTATCTTCTCTATTTTATGTTCTTTATACATTATGTGATGCTATTAAGCTTTCAATAATGGCATCCTAGCTTTCCTTCATTCATGATGGATTAATTCATTGCATCTTATTTTTTTTATAGATGAATTATCCTTGATACTGCTATAACCCTTATTACTCCCATAAAATCTTGGTTTTGTCTTCATTATGTCTTTCAATGCCTTATTTTTAGTCTTCCACCTTATTGACCTCCCACATCACAATGCAATTTCTTGTCACAGAAACATTTGGGCATGGACTCCCAATTTGTGTGCATATCTTTATCTCATTTGGAAATGATATTTCTCACAAAGCTGAAAAATATGGTAAAAAACACCTGATTGCATGGCTCTTATGATCAATGCACTTCAAGTTTTGATTTGAAGGAAGTACCAATAGAAGATAGGGACTTTTGAAGAGAACCTAATTCCCATCCATGCTTATGATAGTGCACATTACTTTATTTGAACACCAATAATCAAATGTTGAGTAGTCTTTGAATTAGCATTAGGTTTTGTCTTCTCTTTACATTTGCAAACTAGGCTCTAATACCATGTTAATTTCAAGGATCACTATAAATGTAATAAAAAATTTCCATTGTATTGATTATATTCCAAATTCAAATGAAGGCTTAAAAATATGAGAGGAGGAGACATGTCACATGAAGAGACATGTCTCTACAATTAAACATCACTAGTTAACATATTAATATAATAGTATAAATAACCATATATATATAACTCATCTTAAGCATATATGAAATATTAATATGTTAACCATATATGCAATATATTATTATATTATACTCCTTTTAGATTTGAAAAGATGTGGATGCAACACCCACAGTTTGAAAGTAAAATGGAATAATGGTGGAGTATTGATATTGAAGGTACAACTCTCTTTAGAGTTTCTTCTAAGCTTAAAAATGTCAAAAGGGAAGTCAAAATTTGGAATAAAAACTACTTTGGAAATATTTTTGAGAATAAATTGGCTATGAAGGAGGATATTCAAAAAACCCAGGACAAAATTTAGAAGGATGGATATACTCTTGACCTTCTTATAGAAGAAAATCAAAAGTTGGCCCAATATCATGACATCATTACTAAAGAAGAAATCTACTGGAGACAAAGATCAAGACTATTATGGTTGAGTGAAGGAGATAAAAATGCCAAATTTTTCCATCTTTCCACTCTGAATCATAGAGCCAAATCTCACATTTCACATCTAAAAAATGGAGACTTGAAGATTGCTGAGGATAAGGACATCATGGAAGAAATGGTGACTTTTTTCTCTAATCTAATGATTTCTGATCCCAACATTAATTTGGATCATCGGGCTGATTTCCTTAGAGTGATCCCTCCACTAGTTTTGAAGGAATAGAATAAAGTGTTAAGCTCAATTTCTAAGGATGATAAAATTTTCAAATCTATTTGTTCTCTAGGAGGAGATAAAGCACCTAGTCCTAATGGCTTTCCCATGTTTTTCTTCTAGACACTTTGGAAACTTGTTGGAAAAGATGTTTGTGATGTTGTGAAGGAACTCTATGGAGCTAAATAGATGCTAAACGAAGTCAATTCCACCTTTCTATGCCCGATTCCTAAGAAAATTAGAGCTAACTCTCCTAATTAGTTTAGACCGATAAACCTTTGCAATTATTTCTATAAAATTATATCCAAAGTTCTCACTTCTAGATTACTCCTTGTGATTCATTTGATCATTGTTGATCAAAAAAATGGCTTCATCCTAGGTAGACAAATCCTTAACTTTGTTATCTCTGCTCATGAGAATATTCATTCCTTGTCATGTTCTAACAATTAGGGATTCATTATGAAAGTTGACATTGCTAAGGCCTATGATAGAGTTGATTGGACTTTCCTCTCAAATTTTTTACATGATTTGGCTTTGAACATAAGGTTGTAAGTCTTATTTATCAGTTGATTTCAACATCTTCTATTGCTATTCTAGTTAATGGTAACTCTTCTCATTTTTCAATCCTTCTCAAGGATTGAGACAAGGTGATCCTTTATCCCCCATCCTTTTTGTTATTATGGTTGATTGTTTGGGGAGGTACATTGGGAGCTTGGTCCAAAGAGGAGTTATTAAGGGCTTGCAACCTTTTTCCCATCCTCTCATTTGTTCTCATGGTCAATTTGTTGATGATACCATCTTCATTGGAAAGTCTGAGGTTAAGGAAGCCAGAAGTTTGAAGCAAGCTATTAATTTATATTCTTCTGCCTCAGGCTAATTGGTAAACTACAATAAAAGTGTTGTGTTCTTTATCAAACCCCTATCCCTAGACAAAATAAAATTGCTAATATCCTTGGATGTTCTATAGGATCTTTCCCTTCATCTTATTTGGGTCTTCCTCTAGGCTTGAAGATTCCTGATTCTTTTTGGGAAGATCTTATTAATAAATTCTACAAGAAGTTGGTGGGATGGAAAGGGAATCTTTTAAGTTAGGCAGGTAAATTAATTTTTCTCAAAGCTTATCTTCAAATCATACCAACTTATGCTTTAAGTCTTTTTAGAATTCCTATAAATTTTTTTGAGTCTATTGATAAAATTCAAAGGAATTTTTTTTGGACTGGCATTGAGGAAAAAAAAAGAATGCCTTTAATTGCTTGGGATCAAGTTTGCAAACCTATCATCGAAGGTGGATTGGGAATTAGGAAAATCAGAAGCATGAATAAAGCTCTCTTAGCCAAACAAGGATGAAGAGTTTACCATGATAACAAAGAGTGGAGTACCATATGGAAACATAAGTACCTATTTAATGCTAAATCTCTTCCTAATTTCCTCTCTTCTCCTGATGTTACTCATCCTTCTTCCATATGGGGAGCTATTTAGGGGACTAAGAATAATCTTGGAAAAGGGTGTCCTTGGAAAATTAGAAATAGGATTAAGGTGAGATCTTGGGAAGATGTCTAGTTAAAGGATCATCCCTTGATTGAAGATTTTCAAGACAAGGCTCAAGTTGACTTATGCAAGTAGAGATATGGCATATTAGTTAGTCATTATTGGCAGAATGATTCTTGGGTGAACTTGAATGAAATTGATCAAGGTTTCAATTACATCCAATTATCTCTCAATGTTGTCTCTCTTTATCCTTCTCTTGAGGATGAGATTATTTGGCACACTGATCCTAGTGGCCAATTTAAAATCTTCACTATCTTCGTCTCTAAGGAAAAGGGTAACCAACCTTTTTGGTCTTATGCTTGGATAAGGGTCTCATTCCCAAATTAATATCTTCTATTGGATTTTGCTTCAAAATAAAATTTTGACCCTAGACAATTTGCAAAAAAGAGGTATTAATGTGGTTAATAGGTGTATTTTATGCAAAAATAGATTTGAAGATAGAGATCATATGTTTTTGAATTGCTCTTATACCCAGCAAGTTTGGACTGAGATTCTTAATTTTTGGGGTATGACCTGGGTCCATCAAAACAATGTTGAACTCTCTTTTAAAAATTGGAAATGCCCTTCTAAGGATCCTGATGTTCAATTTCTTTGGAAATTAACTCTTCCTCATCTCTAGTGGGGCATCTAGAAAGAAAGAAATAATAGAACATTTAGAAATAAAGAATTACCAGGATGGGTGCTTGGTCAGAATATTATTAGAACCATTAAGGAGAATTTTAAAACTTAGAGGAAACCTGATCAGACCTTTCAAATTGATAATCCTTTGCAATCTAAAGATTCTAACTTGAAAATTAATTATCTAAGATTGATCATAAAATGGAATGTTCCTCCTAATGGATGGATTAAAGGCAACTTTGATGAAGCTAATAAGGGTAATCTGAAAAGAGCAAGATGTGGAGGTGTCTTGAGAGATTATGTGAGAAATGTTATAGATGCTATCACATTTCCTATAGGTCATTCTAATAGCCATATTACTGAAGCTACTACTGCCATCTATACTATGAAGTTAGCTGTTGATTTGGGTATCCTAAATTATGGTTGGAAGGTGACTCATTGAATATTATTAATACTCTAAATAATAAAAACTTAATTTCATGGTCGATAGAGGCTACGGTTAAGGAGATCAAATCCTTAATTCATAAATTTGAAAAAGTGGTCATATCCCATACATATCAAGAGGTCAATGGAGTAGTTGACTGGATAGCCAACCATGCTGTTCAAGTGGGGTATAAGGTGATGTGGCTTGATGAATTAAATAAGCATGTTGATCTTAAAGCTATTATTAATTATGATGCCATCCATTTGAAAGTGGGAAAGATTTGCTAGTATTAGAAATTTAATGATTTTATGGAGTGGCCTTATGGTTGTTAGATTACCTTCCCCAAGGAAGTACATTCATGTGAATGTAATGTGGCTTTTACACGTATCATCAAAAAAGAAAGCTTCTGTCATGCCCAAACTACGAGGGCAAAACACACAATTTTTTTTAAAAATTTTAATTATTAATTAAAGTACTCTAAGAGAAATGATTGAGATAACATTTTAAGTACAGGTTCTCTACATTACGTCTTAGGATTAAAACATGAGGATGATTACATCGTTAAGATATTAAAACTTTGTTATAAGATTGATATCGATCATTAATTAACAAATTATTAATTAGTCTACTAAAATAAAATACATGGGACTAACCATCTTTAATTAAACCCATTAATATTTACATCTAATGCTAACTATCTTTAAACTAAGTTAATTTAATAAATCAATTTACTAAAGCCAAATTAACAAGATTCTATTTAATACTAACATCTCTAAAATGTAAAACTTATCTTAAATCTAAACAAAAATTTAATCGAATTTAAATTAAATCTAAACTAAATTTAATATTAATTTCATACTAAACTAATTTAACCTAAACTAACCAACTAAATCTAAAATTTATCTAACCAATTATAAAATGAGTGTCTAATCTTTAAATAGAACTTAACATTACAATTTAAATAAAATTTAAAACTATCATTTAAAATGTGAAATTAAACTAGTATTACTAAAGAAATATATATATAATTTAGACAACATAACTCTAACAATTTACAATTTAAACTAATTAAAACTAAATACTAAATCCACTTACTAATTAAAACTTATTAATAATAAAACTATTAAACATACTAACTATCATCATTAACTAACCTAACTACCCCTACAACACCTACCCCCTACAACACCTACCCCAAGGTCAAATCGACCAATACCATAGGCATGAGCGCTTCCCAAGCGCTGCACTTGGGACAACGCTCTGCCCAAGGTCGCACTAAGGAAGACCTCCAACCAAAAACGTGTGGCCTACATTTTATTTAAGGTAGAAACTAAACAATAAACAAACCAATGCTACTCCAAAGGTGAGTACTTCAAACAAGAAGATGGGACATGGGAAAAAGGTAAGATTTAAACATAAGGAAATCCCTTCATCCCAAAGCCCCACGTTATGACAAGCTCCAGGTCAAGGGGGGGGTAGTACAGGGATGATGTCATCAGTATGATGACACAAAGACTTGCAACAAACAAATTTATTAAATAAACATTTCAAAACTGACGTCTACCAAGGGTGAGGAAAAAGCATTTATGTTAAAAAGTTTTATAGATAGCAAAGATGGATATTTAGGATATTTTATTAAGTTTTTCTAATCTCTTTCTTTATATTGATTTTATTATTGTGTTTCTTTATTCATTTTAAAAACAATATTCAATAAGGAAGAAAAGAATAATTAGGGAATCTTTTTTTGATTCTCTGTTACTAGAAACATTTAAATGCTACTCTCATACAAAAGGCAGAGAGTTTTTTACTCTCTTGGACCTTTTTTTTTTTTGAAAATTTTCTAAGTGTAGATTTCAAAGCCATGCAAGAATAATTTTATTTTTTTTTTGTCTAGATTTTTGTATAGGATTAAAACATGGACACAATAGTTTGAGGCATAATAGCACCATATTTAATGTGATTTCCTATACAACTTGAATTTGCAATATATCAACCATAGACATTATTTCTTTCCTGAACATAATTATCATTTTGAACATATAAGGAACATATAAAGAACTTGAAAATTTGCTCAATCAAACTGAATCTACATCCATGATATAATTTTCATTTCCAACATAGAGTAATCTTGAAATTTGCCTAATTAAATCAACACCATTTCCATCCTATTTTGATGTGTATCCATTCAATATAAAGTTTACAATTAAATCACATGACAAGCAATTATACTCAACACCAATTTTATTGGCAAACCTGATTCAAAGGCTCAGCCGAGAAAGAATTAGGAAGAAAACCTAGCTTCATTGCCAATTAAAACAAGGTTTAAAATACAATTTACAATAGGATCTCAATCCCAAATTTTAACAATTTAATCAAATTTTCTTCATGACCCTAATCAAGGGATTTATAATGTTTTCTGCAACTCATTTCTAGAACCATGGAGGGAACAGAATCTGATCAAGTGACCAAAAGCATGACCAAGAACAATTTAAAACATGCATATTTATACAAGGTTTTTACAACAAGATCTACAATGAATCAACACTAGGGAAAGGTGGATTCTTCCAACTAGGAGGAGTCGAGCATAACACCAAATTAGATGCCCAATCGGGGCTATTAATCAAGAACTTCCGTTCTTCCATTTAGAAATGCCATACTCATACGAGGTTTGTAGTGATGGGTAGGGGCCCATAACACCCTACCCTTTCTCCCTCTTCTCATCCTGAGAAGAGACTCTACACTGGTTGGAGTCCAACTAAACAGACCTTTCCCAAAATTGGTCACCTCTGCCCTCTCCAAGGGTGAGTAATACCAAAACACCCATGCAAGAAAAAAATCTCAAAATTGCAAACATAAACATGAAAGGAAAACATCCACAATAACATGGTTTTCAAATCTTCCCAACATACCCACAAACATACAAACATTGAAACAACAACAATGTAGCATATGCATGAAACAAATATGAAAACTGAATAAGGGAGATGAGAATTTCCTACCTTCACAAAGAGGTAATGGAAATGAACAATTTGAGTCGAGTTTCCACTTCCTTCCTTCAATCTTCAAGAACTCTTCTCTAAATGTAGAGATTGGGTAAGAAACCCCACAAGTCCAAGAAGGGCCTCTAAATATGCCTCCAACTCAACCACCAAAGGGATCAATAACTTCTCCCACCCACTTGCAATTCTAGAAACTTCTAACTCAACCTATACTATGGTTAAACCCTAAGTGGAGATGAGGTGAAGTAACTCAAGATAACCATGGTCAATTTTCGCACAAAGGCAAAAAGAGACTTTTTGAATGACCTCAAAAGTCAATAAAAGGGGCTTAGGGGTTGGAAAAGACCCCTAACCCATACCCATACCCTTTGGGTATTATTATATCATGTTTTAAGCCTTAGGAAAGAGGTTTAGAGCCAAACAAAATTTAGGAATAAAATAGGACCATCTATCTACTCTAACATTGCAGATAAAACACTAATCCAGATTAAGGGATGACTAACCTCGATTAAGAACCCAATTAGCAAACTGACACCAACTAAACCAACTTGGGTCCAAAGGTTAAACAACTAACCCTAAACAAAACACTGAAGCACATATATGATTTACGAGTGTCAAGCGACACTAAAAGAACATAATTACAAACATTAACATTCACTGAACAAAGAAGATACATACATATATCTCACAATACAATACGTGAATTATGAACAACAAGGTTTCTAAAATTAGCACAAAGAGATCAGTTCTGTTCCTCCATAGGGTTTCTCAGCTAAATATCTGCACACTCATTGCACACATCAGTAGTCCGTAAAATCACATGTACATAAATGTATATGTATCAAAAATTCACATAAATTAAAACATACATCAATAAATTAAAACATACATCAATAAGGGTTTCTTCATCCTGCTTAATTCTTAATCATTTAAAATCTCTTAAATCAAAGTCTCAATCCTCCATTTACTGATTTCATCAACATACATATACATGAAACATTAAATGACAATCATCAAATATATCTAAAAGTAACATCACACAACATGAATAATAAAGTATGTTCTAAGCATCAGATAATGTCTCGACATCTTGAGTCGTGAATATGAAAATAATAGTAATGTATCACTATGCTATGATGGGTCGAGGTGAGGCCTCACAACTTCATTTGAAGTGACAAAAACCTGGTTTCATTTTAACCTATTTTCTCTCTACATTTGGTTGTTTCTGGTTTTAAGCTCTATCTGCTCTCTACAAAAGGGGGCTGAATTGCGGAAGCAAGAACCTAAAAAGTGTGATGATTGGAAGGCTCAGAAGGATGTTTGAAATATTTTATAGAAAGGAAAGGTGATTAGTTACTTGGAGCATCTGCATGGATTTAAACCTCATGTCACAACTACCTTTTTAAAAAATTGGTCTGATGACAGGGTCACTCTTCATGGAGTCACTGTGAAATTGATGAAGGACTTCATAGTTGAGATCATGGGGCTTCCCATGGTTGGTATTAAGTTCACCAAATAAACCAATATCTCTAATGCTACCTACAAAAAATTCTTGAAGATGGATGCTGAGGAGAAACAACTGGAAAAGAATGGAGATTTCTTTGATGTGGAATAGATAAAAGAAATTTGGTGGGATGTAATATGTTGTATCCATGAGTATTTCATCCTTGATGGTAGAAATAATAAAGTCCATAAATTTCATTTTTTTTTTCTCAACCATTTCAGGCATAAGGATGGACTTTCTTTCCCTTTCTATCTATGGTTTTCTTTGCTTCAAAGTTTGCATGCTCATAGGAAGAAGGAGTCTCATCCTATTTTGCACGAAGGTCTGATACTTCTCATAGAGGGTTACTATAAAAATAAATCCATAGCCTCCACTCCTTATATTGACAAACATAAGGGTTCTCACTCTAAAAAGAGTAAGAAGGAGGACAATGTTAAAGGAAAAGAGAAGGTTCTTAAACTTAAACCCTCTAATTCTAAAAAATAAATTGTGGAAGAGGATTCTGAGTCTGAGAATACTAAAAGCCTTGAGAATGATATCCCTAAGGAAGAGGAAGGTACACATGTTGGGGATTTAAGTTCCAATTTGGAAGGGTATCTGAAGACCAAAGGAAAAAATGAGAAAGGGAATGAGGAAGACATAAGTGAAGGAAACTCAAAATAGAGTAACTTTGATAATGAGGACAATCGGACTATTTCTGGTGGAGGTGATAAAGAAAAAGAAAAATTAGTTGAGAATCCTATTGATATGAGAAAGGAGGATCATATGGTTAAGCCTACTTCACCTGCTAGGGAGATAGAGGGACAAGATAAGGAGGACCTTGTTCACAATGAGGACCCTATTGACACTAGGGAGGAGGAACATATGGAAAGGGAGGAACATATCGACAAGGTTGGTTCCCCTCCTCATGAGATTGCAGAAGACACTAGTGACTCTCCATAGAGGGAAACCAAGCTTTCCTTCTTGCATTTTGCCAAGCTCAAATCTAACTCCATTCTACAAGTTGATTCATGGATTTATAATGAATTGATGGGGCTAAAGAAGAAAGTGGAAACTCTACAACACAACTAGGATACTGATCATGCCAAAATTAGCCAATTGGAGGTGCAAATGGGAGATATCCCAAATAAACTTAAAGACTATGAGAAAAATCTCAGTATGATTATCAAGGAAAGTGGAACATAGATGGAACAAGTTACATCTAGTATCTGTGTTGCCACTACAAGCCTTGGCAAAAGAGCTAATGAAGAAATTATATCTTCTGAGGGTTTAAGCAAGAGAACAAGGCAAAGCTTGAGGAAGATAGCCTTGAAAGTTGTTGTTGCTTCGGCTACTGACTCCATCCAGGATACTGCTGCGATTGGTAAGGAGGATGTCAAGATGATTATGGAGCTACAATAGTAGCTTTGGGTCTTGTTCTTTGGTTTTGTTCCTATTTTGGTCCTATTTACTGGTCATAGTAAATGGTTCTTGTTTTTGGTCCTATTTACTAGTTTTCACTCTAAACTATATTTGAGGTTCTAGGTCCTTGGAAAACCTGGATACTTTTGTTGGACTATGTTTGTGGTTTTAGGTCCCTATAAAACCTGATTTTGATGCTATTTTTCAGTAGGTTTTAGGACTATTTTTCTTGGTGGGTACTATTGCTATATCTTTTCTCTTGCTGTTAAAGGGTCTGAGGCCCCTTCAAAACCTTCTTTTAATATAATCTAAAAAATATATTATTATATTATTATATAATCATATATAACTATATATATCTATATCTTAAAGATGATTTACCATCAACAAGGTATCTCATGTTAAAAATAAATTCGATAGAAGCTACAACATTAACATTATTAAGTACAAAAGAAAAGTGAGACTATTATTACAACTTCAAGAGAGAAGTAAATTTTCTAATTACTGCAAATAAATGTATGCAATGTCTCAAAAGGAGGATATCAATATTATTCAATCAACATGCTAAAGATGATTTAAAAAAATTACAGTACTGATATACTAATACATATAAAAGTCATGGTCAGAATGCTTGGAGTAGTTTTATTCACAAATAATAGTGCAGTCTTTGATCTTCCAAATATATTTCAAAAGAAGATTACACGTCGGTTAGCTGATTACAAGATGTTTTATGCAAAATATGGATGTAAAGATACTAATAACTATCAAATAGAATAACATGAAGTTCGTATTTAAAGACTACTATCATGTGATGTGTCCAGCATATGAAGGTCATAATACTCATAGAATGCATAGATTTTCCTAGCAGTGAGAGGAAACTTCTTTTCATGCAATTGGTTCTTTTCATAACAACAAGACTAGTAATAGATATAAACTCAAAAGAAAGATGAAACATTAATATTCAAAAGAATGTGTTACAAAAATTTATATATATTTCAACATCATTGAAATAATGAGTTTACCAAAGTAAGATAAATCTTCAATATTTGCTTGTTTTAAAGGCTATACATATAATTAAGCAATGTAATTCATGAGAATGTGGTTCATGTTTTGAAGCATACATAATGAAAAATTACACAGAGTCATTGACACAATGAAATATGTAGAAGTAGCTCCTAATCACAATCTAGTCTTATGGAAGTCACAAATTGTAAAGAGAAATTAAATAGAGGCACAAAGACCCCACAATGAAGAACAAAAGAAATAAAAACTTCATAGTGATATTCAGCTAGAACATCCAAAGAATGTTCAACCAAGCAATGAAAATACTTATAGAATACATAACAAATAACCAAAAAAATATGAAGCTCACAACCAAATCATAGTTCTAGAATTTCAAATTTAAATATTTATGGCAAAAACAAGCATATTCAGTCTTTCCTAGCATGATCGGCTGACAACCAGAGGTAACATTTCAAGTTCATAATAGGAATGAGAAAATATGTCACCTGATAAAAATATTACCTCATAGGAATCAACAAGATGAATACCCACAAAAGAAAAGGTCAAGGATATGTATGAAATATGGACTACAAACATTGTGATTTTGAAGGCTAAAACTTCAAAAGGCAACAAAAAAAGTTTTCTTTTAAAGAAAAGAAGAAAGAAATGAGAGAAACCCCCATTCCAAAATACACTAGGAAACATAAATCCTATGATGAATGATGAAACTTACCAAAAGATTTGAATTAAACACATTTTAATATAGACTTAATAGAATTTTCTTAAAAGTATCGATTGGAGTTTCATAGAGCAGTTCAAATCCTAAGCTCCAATGAAAAGAGTAGTTCAAATCCTAAGCTCCAGTGACAAAAAGATGTCTGCAGAAAAGTGTCAAATGAAATATTTTTGGGCCTTTTTACTTTTCACCATCAAAAGAACCCCTATAATTATAAAATCTAGCACAAATTCATGTTGGGTCCGAATGTATGGTTAATATTTTTGTTGCTTACTTAAATGTATTAAATGATTTTTCTAAAGAATAAAATCATATATCATTTAATATATTTAAGTAGAAAACCAAACATGGATTATTATTATTTTTTATTAATATATTTATATTTAGTATTTATTTAATAATTATTTTAATTATTTGATATGTATTAGATATATTTATATTAAAAAGAAGTTAATATAATGATTTTTGCATGATAATTTTATAAAATTAATATATTAATGATGCTAAATTTATAAAGCACGTAATATGCTAATTATATTCAAATGCAAAAATTATTTGATTTAATTGCATAAAAGTATTGTAAAATTAATAATATCAAGTGTTCAAATTATAAAACCTTGATATTCTTTAAATATTTCAAAATGCAAGTGGTTAGTTAACTATGTTGATTTGGTAGTCCTAAATTTGGAGAGTCAAAGTGACTTGTAGTTTGACATATATTTCTATTTTCAGCAGTGGAAGACCTTTTTAGTCAACTACATGTCACGATGAGTTCTTTTTTAGTTAGAGAGCAGTTTGATTTTCTCATGTAGTTGTTGAGCACTTAAGTGCTATTTTTGGCAAGTTATTGAGTAGTTGAGACCAATTATACAAACAATTCACCTTGGGATGCCTTTTAAGGAATATTTTACATGGAGATGAATAGGTTAACATAATATTTTTGTGGCTTGTTTTCACATCAAACCTAGAGTTTTGTATGGATTTTTGAGAATACAAAGGAATATTTTAGTTAGCTATCAATTGGACATGTACTTGAGGGTAGATTTGATGGGTTTCTTCATAGATTGGAGTAGTTTTGAGTCTTATCTTTCATGCATATTTCTCATATCCAAGATAGGGTTCCAAGCCCTATTTATTATACTTTCACCTCATTACGATCCCTCTTCTTTCTCGCTTAGATTTTTTGCACGTTGCAAATTTTTGAGTTGATTATAGGAGCACTTTGTAGTAGATATTTTTCAACATTGATTATGCATATTCAACGGTTCCTTCTCATTGATTATTGTTTGCGGGTTATTTGGTTTTATGTTGTGTTCATCTTTCATTTAAGCTATATTCCTTATTGCATGTTAGAATCTTGATACTTGGCATTACAGGTCTTTGTTTGTGTCCTTATTCTTTTTGCAAAAAATTGGTAAAGGCTAGGTTTTCCTTTCAGCAAAAAAGATTCTAGGTCCTTGCATAGAAATACTTTTGTAATTGTATGCTTGTTTGGGTATTGTGAATCATTCGTATTTTGGGTAATCTGTGTTGATTTAATTAAAGGTGCATACAAATCATTTATGTATCACCTCATTTATCTTTAGTACTCATTATTTCCATCCAGTTCTCATCCCTTTTCCTACATAAAATTAGTTTTCAGGTGATCACTATTTACTAACCAGACGGATCCATAGATCCATCTCTTATTTTAGGAAAACCTATTACTTGAGAGAGTTTCCATGTTTCAACAAAATAGCTAGACATTTCATCTTTCTAAAGGCACAATCCTGATTGACAACAATTTTTGACATGCCTGGTGGGTCTCAAAATACTTCACAGTTCTCTAAATTACCATAATTTACTACTATTTTTGGTGTGAAAAGTACTATTCTAGCCTTTTTGAAGGTATTTTTCAACACCTTACAAATCTATTTTGAAGGTTTATTATAGATACAGTTACATTTTTAGTGATTCTTTTAATGAGAGGAACTCCCACAAGATCAAACATAGAAGGATTTATATGTAAAAAATTGCAACTAGGTAGAAGAGGAAATTGATCAACAAGAGGAGGAAGAAAACCACATGTTGGAAGAGGAAGGTCTACTTCATTATTTGAATCAAATTTCTCCACATTTGAAAATCCTATATTTGAGGACCAGTTTGAAACTCTAAGGAACCTAAGGTAATTATTGAAGATATTAGTTTTCCTAAAAATTTGAGTGTTCTTAATAATTTTGAATCTGAATTATCCATTTTTGAGGAACCACCAAGGGATCAATTTGCTTCAGTATCATCTACAAGTGGTACTCCAACTACTATTCAAGGTCTGAAAACATATCAATGAAAGGTAAATCATCCTAACCAATCATTATTACCACTTTTTAGTGTAGTACCAAGTACCACTAGTTCTTCAAATGACCCAAAATTTTCCATTTTTAGCTTTTAATGCTAGTTGCCCTCTACAAATTGCTACTTGTCATGATATTCTTCTAGAAGCTTTAAAAAGTTTTCCATATTTTACTGATGAAAATCATGTTTCAATAGTTGAACATATTAGAGATATAACCACTCTTTGTGGATTGCATCAAGTTTGACATGAGGATATAGCTTTAAAGTTGTTGGCAACTTCTCTCAAAGGTAAAGCATTAATTTGGTTTTGAAGTTTAGTAATAAATTAAATTTTCACATGGGGTGCATTGGGAACCCTTTTGATCATTAAGTTTGAGCATAAATCTAATAACCTTTCATTGCTTGTGTAGCTGACTACTATAAAAAGGCATCCTAATGAGCATATTTTTTTATTTTTATTTTAATTTTCAATAAACTTGGGATAGAATTGCAACATTTATTAAACCTTCTAGCAATTATGCATTCTTATTTTATTTGAAAGCTTTTAATAGTGATATTTTAGTTATGATGCAGTTTATGGGAGAGAAAAATTTTCATTATGCATTTAATATTGTAGTTAGATCTGAAAATAGTTTAATACAAATTAGGAAGTTACCTCCTAGGCCTCCAATGCCTTTTTTGTAGAAATATAGCTAGCTATGCTAGCTGATGTACAACCATTGGTTTTTTTTCTACCTATTCCAATGTTACCAACATTTAACATGTAAGTTGCGAAAAAGGAACCCGTTGCTACAACTCTTATCAGAGAGTTAAAAGAGTAGAATTTGGAGTTAATGGAGAAAAGTGATAGTATGATGCAAACTTTGCAAAGCTATGAAAATGAAATAAAAATCCTAAATAGGCAATAAGGTCAATAAAATAGACCTCCACAAGCTTCCTATCAGCAAAATAGGCAATCTGATCAAACTTTAGGTTCAAGTCACTAAGGCAAGGTTAAGGAGAACAAATAAACTATGATCAAAGAATTGATCAACCCTATAATTATGCAACTACTAGTACTTCTAAAGAGTAGTTATTTATTCCTTAAAACAAGTATGTGCATGATGAGGAGTGGTGCAATACTTGTAATGTTGTTCATTTTTGGGTTGATTGTCCACATGCAAGAAGATAAGATGTTCTTGAAGGACAACAAGTAACTATTCAAGTAGAAGTTCATCATGATCAAATACAATTAAAAGGTACCCTTGATAAAGCTCTAATGAATTTCAATGAAGATGAATCTATTATAGCAATGAAATTTGATCCAAACCATGTTTGGAGACATGTAGTTGGAAGTACAAGGTCAAAAGCTAAGGTTGTAGATGATCAGTAGAAGACTGATAAGGTATAGCAAGCTACTATTAAGCCACACCAACAAGTTAATAAAGGAAAACAACAATAGGTAATGATGCTAATACTCAACCAGGACCTTCAAATATGAAAAAAACATAATATATGCAAAGAGGACAAAAAGGATAGCAAGTGCAAGCTCAAAATACAATTTTACAACCATTACAACTACAAAAGGAGCCTAGTGTAGACTCATGTTCCTATTTATACATGGGATGTTTTAGCACTCCTAGGTCAAAAAGATATGCTACATGAAGCATTACAATCACTTACCTTTTGTGATGATGCTTTAGCACATCAAGCTCCTAAAGTCTTAATGGCTACAAATGCCAATACAACCCAACAATTATCCAAAATAGTTAAACCACCACTTTGTCACATCACTTTTATAATAGGCAAGTAACTTGTTCATAATTACATGATAGATTCAAGTGCTACTAGCTTGGTTATGCCAAAGAAAATTGCAGACCAACTAGGCCTCAAGTATGAGCCACTTGAGAAAGGGGTAGTTCAACTAGGCAAGACAACTATTGAGACTATTGGAGTTATAAGGAATGTAGATTTGACCTTGCATCCTTCTCCTAGCTTTTTAGTCCCTATGGATGTTTATAGTATTGACCTACCTCCCTATTTTTCTATATGCCTATCACATGATTTCATTGCCAAAATACGAGGTTATTTATCTATAGATTGGTCTCATATGATTGTTTGCACTAGGTATGGCACTAAGGTCACTATTCTATGTGAGCCTATTGCAAAGGATTTCGTTGAACATCATATTGTCAAAACTGAAAATGGCACAACAACTATTATATTTGATCAATATTGTCCTACATTTTGTCACCACAAAATGTAGGTGATAGTACATTATTTTTTTTCAAATTAGTTTCACTTTTCTTTGAGTTTAGTTTATTATGTAATTGGTTAGTATTGATCAACCAATCAATACCAATTGCTATAATGGACTCTTTTACTAAAAGCTTTCATCAATTTTTTCATTTTTCTATTTGTCGAGCCTATGCTTGATTTTTGAGGGCTTCATTGTCCTTTTCTTTTCTTTGAGTGTGTGTTTGTTGGGTTTTAATCCTTTGGTTTTTCTCAAGTCACTGCTTTCAGTTTTTCCTTCAATTTGATCTAACCTAGAGCTTAATCACAGTTGTTAGTCAAAAGATATGACCATTTTTCGTGCCCAAAAAGTGGACCTTTTTGATGCAACAACACAAATTAAAAATATCATGTTATATTTCTAATTTGACATTCACTTTTTAAAAAATATAGCTTAAATTCACTTCATATTACATTTTTAAGTTACTTTATAAATTAAATTTTCACTTAAACAAACTATAGTGCACTTTATGTTATATTTTTAAGTTGAGTTGCTTTTTGATTTTTCACTTAAGTGACTATATTAATTATATAGTTCAATTTAATTTTTGATATTTAAATCAAATGCTCTAGTAAATATTACTTATTAAATGATATTTACACATTATATTGTTAACATGATAATGTAAATATAATTTATGTCCTTGTTAAGTAATATTTTATCAAAATTAAATTGACATGTGCTTATTAAAATCACTTAAATGTGTAAAAATCACTTAAAGTGGACCTTTTTCATGTCATTACATGTAAAAATCACTTAAAGGTGGACCTTTTTTATGCCATTTCATGTAAACTCACTCAAAATATGTAATGACATTAAAAATATAAGCTACATGTGTTATATGCATATGCACCAAAAAGGTGAGCTTTTTCTTTGAGTTGCATATGTATGTAACTTAAACATGTCATTACACCAAAAAAGTGAGTTTTTACACCAAAGACATGTATTTGCACTTTTGAAACCTGTTTTTGGAAAAAAAAACACATTTTTAAAACATGCTAATACACCAAAAAGGTGCATTTTTTTCTTGGAAGAGCCCATTACATGTTTTTAAAATATACAGTGGCCTCCAAAAGGTGTATTTTGCATTGAAACACATGCTTTTGATCTTCCAAAACTCATTTTAAAAAAACTTTATGCATTTGGCCCTCAAGAACACGTTTTGGTGATTTTGCTTGGATTCTTCCATGAAATTTCTCCAAATCTTCTCCTTTAAAGAACATTTTTGCAAATATAATCCTTTCCATACAAAAAATGTTGGTTCTTTTGGTAAAAAATGTGTGTTTTTAGCTCCATTATAAATCATGTTTAGAAGAAGAATGCAAAACAAATTTGGGCCTCCAAAATGCATGTTTTTGTCCAATAAGGAGTCATTTTGAAGTTTTAATTATTCTAGATGATATTGGAAGGCACATTTTTGCATTCTATGGTAAAAAAAGACTCATATTATGCCTTCCATTTTGCTAAAAATATCTAGAAAAAAGAAGGGTTTTTATCAATTTTTATGGATTTTGAAACCACACTTTTTTTATTTGGGTCCATGTATATGCATTTGGGAAAGCTTTTTTTTACATTCACAAGTCAAAAATGACTAAAAAACATGCATTTTTTGGCCACATTTTTGTTGGAATTCTTTAGAATAACTTGGGGGGGGGGGTGGTTCAGGGGTGGGGGGTGAATCTGTTATCCAAGGTCTAGATGTACAATTAAAAACTTTTCACAACTTAGTGAACCCGTATCCATAAATAATTTTCATCATGCATGCATCCATTTGATTATAGAATCACTTAAATTTGTAGGTTACTGTCAAATCAACTTTACATAAATGTAAGCATAAAACATAATAGATTCAATAACACATTTGAGACAATGATTTAATCTAGAACCCCAATTTAGGAAAAAGCACCAGTAACATGCCACTCATTCTCACTCTTCTGAAGTGATGGCCTATGAAAGGCCAACCCTATTAAAGGTTACAATGAACACTGTTAAATGTGACCTAGTTAAAGGATTTCAATCACCTTGTTAGGAGTGAGCCTTGTTAGAGGACTTTAGATCATTCACTTGGAATGTCACCCAGTTAAAGGATTTACAAATGACTAATAGGTCAACCTTAATCCAAAAGATTTACCCTAGAATAGTACAATTATTAGAAAGTAACAGTAAGGCTTGATCTAATAATAACTTACAACACACTTGCAGATTACAAATCTATATTTAGTCCTTCATTCTGCTTGGCTTTCACACACTTTAGTTTTGATAGCTTGTTCACCTTCAAGCATCCATATCCTTAAGCCTTCTTGCTTTACTTGCCAATGTAGTCTCCTCTCTTAGGTCATTGAATGAAGCAATACCCTAGACTCCTTATCTTCCTTAGGTTCTCGCACATGACAACCTTTGTTTTTGACCAACCATCTCTATAAATAGAAAATTTAAGATCTTTTGTCATTCATCCTCCATCATTCATTTTAGGATTAGGTTAGATTAGGTAGGATTCAATGAATCTACCCATCATTTCATTTTATTACCTTCTAGAAACTTCTCTTTCAATCTTCTTTAAATTGACCTCAAAATGGTTCACCTTGAATTCTGTGCCACCATCTCATCAAGCTTATCTTCTACACAGTTCACACAATCCAAGAAATCAAACTTTTCAGCTTAGATTCATCAAATTCATGACCTTTCTCATGATTCTGACACTCAGCATTAACTTTCTTTAGATGCTTGACACATATTGCGTTGCTTGGGATCCAATATCAAAACACTTGGCACAAACTAAAGTCTACTGGTCCTCGACATCAACTAAAATTTACTCAACTCACACTATATCACTTAGCATACACTAAACTTAGAATTTTCTTGGCTCCAATTGATTTTTTGTTTGTCTTACACTAAATTTTCTTGGCACCTACTATGCAGATTGTTAAGCTTGACAGATGCAATTCATTTAACTTGTTCTTCTAAACTTAATCAATGTATCCATCCTTTGCAACCTTAAGTAGATTATTAATGCACTATAATATCACTATCTTAGCTGATTCTTGTATGCCTTTTCCATATCATAACTCAACCTTTCCTTTTGGTGCTATTATTACCTCATTTGATCAAATCCTCTTCATCAATCAAATAAATGATAGTACTCAAATCATCTAAGTAATTATCTTACAAACAAGTAGTAGGTTTGACATCAGTACAAAATAATGATTGAAACATATTATCATACTTACATCAATCTATTCTCAATAGTATTTGCAAAAATGACCCAAATTTTTCATAAAAAGTCATATTTTTGCTGAAAAAACTCAAAAAATGGCATTTTAGCCCATACATTCAGATCAAGAGGGGTCATTTTTGAGTTTTAATGCATGCTATTGTTTTTGGAGACCATGTATTTGTTATGTTCATGTAAAATTGGACCCTTCATTTCTCATTACTATTTTTTGAATGCAAGTTTGGCAAAAAGTCAAATTATTGTTTGAGAATCCGGATTTGGAGGAGAATTGGTCTTTAAAGTCTATGATTCTTGCTATTTTGGCACTTTGATCTCCAAAGAAGTGGAATTTTTCAAACTGTCTCATCAATCCATGCTTATCTTGCTAGTTCCATGCATATTTTATCTTGATGTTGCACACTTGTCCATATATATGCCATGAATAGTGCATTTTCCCTTTAAATAAGATGAAAACTCTCATTTCACACTTTTGGGTTTTCCCCAAACTCCAAATTCAAATTTGCATTTGATAGAAAATTTCTTGTTGACATGTATGAGTTTAAGACCAAAGGTTTTTATTTCTTGCTTTCTTGTTTTTCTTCATTTTGAAGAGGTTGCAAGTTCTTTCCCAAGAACTTGGTCATGTTTCACTTCACTCGTTCCATTTCATGTGAGAGCATCATCACATTCCATTTCCATCTTTCCATTCTAGAACACTTCACATCTCATTCTTCAAATGCAATTGCATTTAGTTTGTCCCATCCATCATTCACACATACACGTAATCTCATATTCCATTTCGATTTCCATTTTCACCCATCTCACTTTTTGCATCCAATTGCATGACATGATTAGATAAAAAGTCTTATATGTAATTTCATCTCTAAAACCCATTTTTGACTAAAAGTCACTTTACAAAAGGTTAAAAATGTCATGTGTATGTTTTCTCATGTACTTAGGACTTCACCTTTCCTCAATGACATCTTGAAGGCCCAAGTCACTTTTAAAAGTTAAGAGTCTTCATTCATGTGCATTCTCATGCATTACACTTTCATGTTTCAAGCATATCCATCCTTCCAAGTCTAACTTTGGCCATTCCCATCCAAATACATATGCTTTTCAGTTCATTTCTAGCCATCATATGTGTTCCATAAGTATCTAATCCATACTTCGAATACCTATAGACAATTAAAATTGTCCTAAACACTATATTAATTTATTTAATATTTCCTTTGACATTATAGTTAATTATTTACTAATTAATTATATTTGTCATATTCTTCTACTTATTTAATTAAATAGGTTCACTTTCCTAATGTATTAAAATTTAATTTAAATACTTCCCTTCCTAATGTATTAAATTTATTTAATGCATAGTGCTACATAAATTCCCTTTTAGATAAATCTTATTTATTTAATTCCCTCCATTCCATTAAATTTTATAAACCTATGATTAAATTAAATCCTATTTAATTTAGTCTTAAACCTATCCTAAAACTTAGTCTAAACCCATCACTTTCATCCTTTTAAGCCTACCCACTACTTAATCCCACTAAACATCTTGTTAAACCCCTTTTAGTTCCTAAGTGTGTGCTCAAACATGTGAGGAACCCTTCACAATTCTCATACCTCTCACACCTTCCACACTTCTTACACCTTTGTCCCCCACTCCTTCCTTCAAGTTTGCTCACACATGTGTGAGCAAACTTTTAATGTTGACCTTTGCATGACTTGTCTCCATGTCTCCCTTGTGGCACCTATGTGGATTGCACATTGATGCCAGCTCCCCAAGGCCTCTCTCAAGACTATAAATAGATCCCTTGTCTCAAGCATTTTCCATCTCCGTCATTTGCATCATTATCATGCTAGTTTGTTGTTAAATCTCTTTAGTGATTTTGTGACTTGCATATTTGCCACTAACCCTTTGGTAGTTTGTTTACTTCTTGCATTGTTTTATATACTCATGTTAGTATTGCATTCTTAGATTTTCTTATTGCATCCATCTCCATTATCCATTGAGTGTTCTCAAGAATGGTTGCTTCCATGGTCATCTCTTGAAGTAGTCTTCATCATTTGGTTTAGTTGCATGTTCATTGTTACATTTCATTACCTTGGGATTCAATAGTTGTGTTTGGGAAAGCACATCTCTATCTCTCACACTTGAGTACACCAAAAAGGCCTCTTATGGGTGCCCTTATTGAGTTACTTTGAGGTTATGTGAGGACTTTATTTTTTGGTTACATAGTTGTTTTAAAACTCAAGTAGACTTAGTGGTTTTATTAATCTTATTGGAATCTTGAATGTATATGCTACTAATGTTTACTTGTTTACACGTGCTCCTAATAGGTTAGGTTTTTCCATATACATTTTGACACACTCGGTGGGAGCCACATCCCCATTTTTCCTTCAAAAAATATCAAAAAATATAACCCGCTATCAAAATCCATGCATTATCATTTGGGCTAGACATAGTGTCATCTACAAACTATCATCTTTGCAGATTAGCATCTACACAGATTGGCATCTTTGCCTTTGTTGTTAAACCCACCTGTCACTATATTAAACCTGTGTGTTATTGTTAGCATCTTTGATATTTTTATTGTCATTTTCATGGTAGGTGGCCATTTAAAACTTATGTGAAACCCAACATGTTGTCTATGATTTTTACAGAGAACTATCGTTTGTGATCCATACTTTGTCATTTGCATTGTGGGCTGAGTACTTTGTCATCTCTGAGTTTTAGCATCTATGAATTTGATTTGTTGTCTATGTTTAGCAAGTTACCACTAGAATACTAACTATACAACCTTGTCTTTTGTCATTTATGAGTTTTGGCATCTACGCCTTTCTGTCATTTGCAAATTTTGGTGTCTGTGCAGTTCTATCATCTACGCCTGGTGTCTATTGTCTTCAATTTTTGGCAAATTAAATTAAATTGTAAACACTTAATTCATTGACTAATTGCATGGCAAGGATTTCTAACAAGTGTGTATTGTAGGAAAAAAACCTTGGAGGATTTAAAAACTTATACTAATTTTAATCACTTGAAAAATTTATAGTGATTTTGATCACTTATAGGATTAGATGGTTAATGAACTTGTATGAAATAAAAATTTGTCTTTGGAATGTATGTTGCAAACTAATACCTAAAAAGGCAAACACACTCTTGAATGCTTTAAGGTGAAATATTACATCCAATCTTGAGTGCCTTAAGAGGAATTTACACAAATTTCATTGGAATGAATGATGCTCAAAATACACTCTTGAATGCCATTAAGGAATGAACAAGTTTTTCATTGGAATGCATGTTTATGATAGTCAAACACAATCTTGAATGCCTTAAGGAAATTGACATGCTTTCATTAGAATGAATGTTTAAATAAAAAATACACTCTTGAATACCTAAAGTCAATGAAGCTTGGTATGAAATATTTGGATTTGATGCTTAAAATGAACTCATTCAATCTTGAATGAATTAAAGGAATTGGTTTCATTTTAAGCAATTTGCTTATGTTCACGATCGATTTACTTTTGTTGAAAAATCCTTACTTTTTATTATGTTGACAATGTTGTCAAGTTGGAAAGAGCAATGCATGCTTAAACACAAGTGTCTTCAAGAGTAGATTACAAAACTTAAAGTTTCATTGGGAAAGAACAAGTTTCTCTTAACCCCAAGGCCACTTACATATTCTCTCCTCTCACACCTTTGGGTGATCTTGAGTGCACAATAAATAAGTGGTCTTGTTTATTTTTTTTTAGGAGGCCTACTTGGGGATTTCATCACCCCTTGAGATGACCTCAACTCTAGCATTTTGGTAGAGTATAAATATCGATAGGTGAATCGAAAGACACCTCTCTTGGAAGTAAAATCTTGTCACTCTTGGCTAAGCCCCAAAGAACTTTATACCTTTGGGAAGTGAAGGCAGAGATTTGGGTTACCATCTACCCTCGACTGTGTGGCATTATTTTCTTTCATCTACAGATTTGGACCTAATGTACCTTGTGTATATTGAGGATGCCCTCTAGATAATCCTTGTACATCTTAGTGGTAGCCTTATTAGTATTGTTGATGTGTTCATTATGCTTGATTGTTTAAACATCCAAAACCAACATCAAACAAGTTCAAAAAAATGAGTGAATTGGTGAGCTAAACTTTCAGTGAGTGAAATAGTGGTAAGTGGGTCCTTTTGACTCATGGTTATTTTTAGGAGTTTCTATATTTGGTCTAGCATTTGAAATTGGTTGAGTCTTCTAGTTACAATTTGTTGCAAATTTTTCATCCTTGAAACTGGGTCTATTTCATTCCTACCATGACTGAAAAAGTCAAACCTAAGAAGGTGAAATTATCTAAACCATTTTCCTACAAGGAAAGGAAAAACCTAGCACACAGTAATAAACAATTCTGATACGCTATCAAAGACATCAAGAAAGAAGAAGTTGAACAAGACCGTTATGATAGAATTGAATACAATGCTAAACTTTGAAATTGGTCTGCCTTCCCTGGAGTGAACCCAAAATTTTTTTTCCTGGTGAGAGAGGATTGAGTTAACTGCATAAGTGACCACCACACCTTCATTTTTCACATCAACCCCATTTCCCAAATTTCTAGTCTTCCATTTGCAAATTTTCCTCTAGAGAGCTTGATCATTTGAACCTTAAAAATTTGGCATAAAAACATCTTTTGAGATTACAACACTAGACTTTTATCCATAAGCAAACACCTATCATAGTTACGTTCACTCATTTAGGATCACAAGTTCATCTCCAAATATTGAGTAATCAATTTAGTGTCCTATCTTTCTTAAAGATCACTTGACCATCTTTGGTAGGAGAAAGATACTCTTATCCTATAATCACACTTCATTTGCTAAATCAAGGTCCTTTTTTTACATTTAGGTTGTTGGCCCCTTTTATCACATAAGGTTTAGTAGCTCTCCCACACATTCTTCTCTTTCTTCCATAATCTTCCACCCATTGGTTTGGTCACGATTGTATTGTACATACATAATCTAGTAGATTCGCATTTAATCCCATGTCTCATTTATTAGAATCATTAAGGAAATAAGAGATGAAGAATCCTTTTCCTCCATGAACAACTTCATTAGGGAGCACATTTCCCTCTAGTTTGAACTTTGGTATGCCTAGCTTAATGTCTACACAAGAACCAGAAGATCCCTTCCACAATACAACTTTGGGAAGTAATTCACATGATGATGAAGAAGTATACCAAGAGGAAGACCCTATTGACAACAAAAATATCCCTAATGATATCTGAACATTCCTTGTAGATCCATACAATTTGGAAATGATGGAAAAATCTATTAGGGAAAACAAGACTAAGATCTTCCTAAACTTGCTTAAAGATGGTCTTAATGTCCCTACGAGTTTTGATGAGAGCACCTTGTTTAGATAGATTATGAAAGGTGGTGCTCCCATATTGCCAACTTTAAACACAACCCAAACATTTGGCAAAGGAAAAGAACCCATAGTGACAACTAGTGCCATACCTACATCTAGTGTTTCAACACAATCAGTGTTCCAATTGAGTGCAGAACATATTCAACAAATCATTAGTGCTATGCCCAACACTACTATGCATGCTAGTATTTCACAATCCACCTTGACAAGTCCAACTATAGGATGCTTAAACATTGGGCAAGTGCCTACTCGATATATGGTAATTCCAACATAACCAATGTATTCCTCTTATTTGCAAATGCCAACAAACATGGTGAAAACATTTATGATAATTCCAATGACTACATATCAATACATTGGCCAAAGTGGAGTACTTCCACCACCTCACAATCCATTTCAGACTCCTTATAGCTTGGGAGGTGGATTTATAAATTCCCAATAGTCACAAATGTAACCAAACCAAGATTTAGCCCAATAGTTGCATGAACTCTGAAACTTGGTCCATACCATGAGCAACAAAGGTGTGAAGGATTTCTCTTTTGAGAAAATTTGTCCCTTTCCATTTCATAGATCCATTAACATGATACCATTTCCACTAAACTTTGAGATTCCTAAATTCAAAAAATACATGGGAGAAACATGTCCTATCACACTGTTGGAAATATTCAAGATGTGACAAGTTACTGAGAGGGGAGGGGTGAATCAGTAACTTTTAAAATTTCAAACAATTAAACTGCATACTGATATATTCACCATTCATCCGAGTAACCTACTGTAAGCATGAAACAAAATCATTTGCAACACTTGAACACACAGATTTGGTGACCCAGAAACCTTCCAAATAGAAAGTAAAACTGGGGTGGGGATGAAACCCACAAAGCTTCGTTACTGCAGTATGAAGTTGGCCGGTTAAGGCTTACAATGACCACTTCTGGTGATCTGCCCTGTTAGGAGCACAAAGGATTGCTAGATCCACCTTGTTAGAGGATTTACAAACATACAATAAAGTATGCACTCTGTTAGGAGATTTACAAAAGACTGTTAAGTCTACCTTGTTAAAGGATTTAAAAAACTGATTCACCTGTTAGAATGAAATAGTGGATCTGATTACAACTGATTGCTGATAAGATCCGCTATGCTCTGATTCACCTTGATGTGATAGATAAAACTTTTCTGCTCCAAAACTTGACCTTGTTGAATATCTTCACAACTCAGTACACATACTTTTGCATGCATGTATTTCTTTCACACTTTTGCATTTTCATTCGTTACCATTACTATTTCCATTACTCTTCTTTTTTTTTCTTACATTTGAATGATACAATATATTGCATATATATACCATCCAAATAAACAATACATGCAAGGTCGGCCAAAACAACAAGTGCAAATCTCTATACAAAGTTGGCCCAAGGTAAAAACTCGGGTTCACTGAACTGACTTAGTGTCCTTCTGATACTCGGCATCCACTGCGTTACTCGGCATCGTCATGCACTCGATAGAAGTGAAGGCACGATCCATACTAAACACTTCGAGTAGTTATGAACTCAGTAACCACTGGAGACTCGGTAGAAGAGATGTCACTCGATGAACACTTCTATCTGAACTGTAGCTCGGTGATCAAAGGAAACACTCAATAGAACCTTGTGACTCGGTGATAGTTAGTTTCCTTGATAACCGTCTAAGCTCGGTAAAATTAATTTCCTTGATAACCTCAGGAGCTCAGTTATCATGAAGTTCTCGGTCAATACTAAGTACATCTTCATTCGGTCAAAACTGATTCCTTTCTTTACCTCGAACACTCGGTAAACACTGGCTACTTTGTTCACCTTGATCACTCAGTAAACACTGGCTGCTTTGTTTATCTTGATCACTCGGTAAACACTGAGAACTAGGTAAAGCTTGGATTACAAAGGAATGTCCGGTGAGAGCTCGATAAGCATTCAGAATCCAATAAGTGTTGTAACTAATGACAAAAATGTATCATAATGCCAACAATCTCCCCCTTTGGCATTAGTGACAAAAACACTTATGAGACAAAATTTATCTAACATGCTGATGACTGATTCTGAATATACATAGCTTTGTTATATACAACTCCCCCATAGAATGTACATACAATATTTACATGATCTGTATATTTCTTCCTTTGTACAATTTCTTTGAAAACACTTATTCACCCATAGTATACATATCCAACAATAATTATCTCCCCCTTTTTGAAAATAATGCCAAAGAATAAAAGAATATATATACTTATATAGAAACACCAAAATGAGAGATTAACTCTGAATGTACCTGAAGAATAAGCTGGAGAGTTTTATCCCAATTCTCTTGCAAAATTTTGCAAGTGGAAAGAGCTACTTGAACTTCAGCCGAAAGTTCAATCACATGGTCTGCAATGGAGAAGTTATTATCATGGATTAATGTCTTTGAATGTGCAATGTGCTTCTGCATTGAATCCATGATGGGAAGGATCATGTTTTAGATATCTATCAATGTAGATCGGATCCTTGCCTCTTCTCTCAATAGCTCTGCCTGCTTCTCTGACAAAAATTTGATCCTGAGGTGATGAGATGAGCTTGAACTGGGGTCAAGCTTCAAGTTTTGTGTGCTCACCTTCAGATCCTCATCAATTTTATTTAGTTTCTCTCTTATTCCCTTAGTGTACTCGGTAACATCACAAAGCTTAGCAAAAAGAGATGTTACATTATTAAAAGAATTTTCCATATCTGCCAAAATTGAGGTTAATGCAACCTGATTTATTGCAATGTTCTGGGCAATGTGCCCCAATACCTTATTATCAAATTTTTTTGTTGCACGCTCAATCAGCTTTTCTTGTTTGGAGGCATCTTCATTGAATTTATTAACTGCCTCTTCCAATTGAATCAAAATGTGTTGAGAAGTATCAACATCAACACCTATAGCCTCAGTAATTATGTTCCGAGCATCCTCAATTATCCTGTATTCCTTATCCCTTTCCGATCTTAACTGCATCTGAGTAGCCTTTTTCTCAATAAGTTGACTAGTATACCTCATTTCTTCAATGGTAGCATTATCAAAGTCAATCTTTGGAATTACTATCTCTGTGTCCAAGTCAATGTCTTCAGGAATTTCCTTTCCAGTGATCATAAGTCTTAATGGTTGCTTTTGTTTGACTTCTAAGATGACTGGTTTGACCTTTGGAATAGACACAATAGTAGAGACAGAAGGACTAGCAGTAAAAACTGGGATGCTTGAGGTTTGAGTGCCAATAGGATTATGTACAGGGTCAAAAATTTGAGTACTGGCCAAAAATGGTGATACACTCGGTAATATAGTATCTAAGCTCACTGTGCCTGAAGTAGATGGTGACAAAATAGTAGAACAAATTGGAGTAGTCAAAATTGGAGAACTCACAACAATACCAACTGATGATGATGGAATCGAGGAGGCCAAATCGATAGATGAAGAGGGGTGCAGCTCGGTAGACGAAGAGGGATGCAGCTCGGTAGATGAAGTGGTAGTCACTTCCATTGATGATACCTGGAGTTGAGATGTGGCAGGTGTAGATGGTAAATCTGGTGTAGATGAACCTACTGAAGCTAACTCCAACCTTGATGATGTCACAGGTTTAGCTAGGGAGTGAGGAAGGGATGCAATAACTGCTGCTGCAATTTTTACCGGATCATCCTCCTTATCTTCCTCTTCAGCTTCATCCTCTTTGTCTTCTTCCTCTTTCTCTTCCATCATTGCATGCAACTCTCCTGGTGTAACTGTGATGGATGGAGCACTATCTGATTCATCACTGCTGTTGCTACTATCATCATCCTTTATTTCTACTGGGTCTACACTGGGCTTATGTAGATGATAAATGTTTTTCCACATGTTTGTAGCATCATTTACAACATGCTCTATATCTTTGATCAAAATCAAAAAAGTGTGGAATCTGATCATCATTTTACCTTCATAGGTTTTCAATTCAGATTTTACCTCTGCTCCAGTGAGACTAGGCCGAAGATTCTTCAGGGATTTCTCATATATATCTTTTACCGTCTTGGTGGCTAACTCCCATCTTGACTGTACTCTCTCTAGTAGTTCTTTAGAGATATGAGGAGCAATCTGGTCCGGGGAGTATTTCCATTTTCCCATTTTGTTAAGTACCAGTTCCTCAATCTGCATTTTCTCTGCATCAGTCCTTGTCTCAAATTTCAATGCCTTGAAATTTGTGATGCCAGTTCCTTTTTCCAATGATTTGAGCCTTTGCTCAAATGTAGGTGCAGGCTTGACCAATACAGGTTCCTAAATACCTCTTCTTGTCCTTCGAGTAAATACTGCAGTAGGCTACTTCTTGGGCTTGGTAATGATTACCTTGCCTTTCTTCTTTGCCGGTTGCTCTTCTTCTAATTCTTCTTTTCCTTCTTCTTCTTCTTCACTTTCTTTATCTTCACCTTTTCCTTCGGTGAGCATAAGAGGACCTATTGCAGTTTTCAGTTTGGCCACTTTCCTCTTACCTTTGCTGATGGCCTGTGGAATTTTGATTTCCAGTTCAATTCTGGCCTTTGCTTCATCATAAGTACCAAAAATCCATTGCCTTGGGTCTACTGGCTCATTTACCAGTGCTTCAATGATATCCCTTGTTTCATCAATATTTACCTCATATGGAAGAGGTTTCACCCATGCAACTCGGGGTCTAACTGCCTGTATGCACACCTTGTCACAGTCAACCATAAAACATACGTCATCTTTATATTTTTCAACAAGCCTAGGAGGAATTCTGAATCGGTTATTCATTCTCTCCTTAAAGTCTTCAAAATAGTTATCCATGACACTATCAAAATTTTCTCCCATCTCTGCTATAAACTCTTTAATCTGATACAAAATTGGGACATCTTTTCTCCATTCTACGGTTCCCTTTGATGGAAAGAATTTTTGTACATAAAATAGTAAACATATTAACAGAGATCCAAATTTACAGGGGTTATTCTTCGATGTCCTTATACTGTCCATGTTCTTGTTTAACTGCTTCAACATTACTTCTGACAGATCAAACTCAAGATTCTTCTTTACAATCTTCAGGGCCAAATCCACAGCTTCACATGGTACACTATTTAATCTGCTGGAACTATATAACTTATATGCAATAATATGTATGCCAAATCTTAGTTCCGGATCTGTTACAGTGTTAACCTTCAAACCTCTACCGTCCCACTCGGCTAGGGTTTTCCTTTGTAACTCATCCCGTCCTAGGGTTTTGATGGTTTTGTCTTTGCTGAGCATCGGGAGACCCGTGATTTTGTGAATCATCTTCTTGGTTATCAAAATGGGTTGTTCCAACCACAACTAACCATTATGCACTCGACTCAAAATATACCTGATCCATTTGGTTTGGAAGTTTTTAGGCATATGCGCGATGTGAGTCAAACCTTTAGTTACCAAATGTTTGTGCTCGATTTTGAGAGAACCATTTACACATAACTCTGTTAGGGCATTATCCATGTCCAATGTCCCTATTTCTTGAATAGCACACTTAAAATGAGTGTGAATGTCATTCACGAGGAGTACCTTGGGTGGAATCTATGATTGAGCTCCATTGGGATCAAGCGATTCAGCGATGGCAGGAACGAGCTTTGAACGTAGGTGCCTTCCATTCCATTCCCTTCACAAGCATTTCAGAACCCTTCTTCGCCTTGCTGCTGCTGGTGCTTGTGGATGCCATTGCTGCTCGGTGAGTGAAAAGATTTCTTAAGAATACTTCGCTGGAAAATCTCTTCAAATCACTTGAACTCGCTTGAAAGCTTTTTTTTTTTGTGTAAATCTCGAATTCGCGGTGAAAAATGAGGTTGAAATCTGCCCTTTTGATGAAAAATTTGCCATTAATGTTCAGTACGGAGGTAGCTGCAATCGACAGACTATCATCCACTAGCTCGGCTTAAACTTCGCAACTCGGTGACCAAAAGAAAATAGGTTAAACCGACCTTAACTCAGTAAGAGAAGAACCAACCATGCTCGGTAAGTGCAACTTGGTGAAAGAAGCCTTATTGCACCCGACTGAGCTCGGTAAGGTCATGTACCGACCATGATCCTGATGTATCTGAAATACTGATTTGATCATATTTTCATTCTAGGACTGCTTAGGATATTGCTTTGTAGATAAAGTCCTGGTCTTATCCTGATGAGTCTTAATTGGAAATGGTAGAGTCACTCACTTCTTGAGTGACCATTCCATCACTTGAATTATCTGGCTCGGTAGACTTAGGAATCCATTGCTGCTTCATTTGTTTCCGAATATTGTCTAATTTGATTTTCTTCTCATCCTCGACTTTCTTTATGTTCATGCAGTTTTTAGATATATGACCAAGTTTTGTACATGTATAACATCTTACAGTGGTATCCCTTTTTCTTAGGTGATGTCTTGCACAGTTTATGCCAGTATGACCATATTCTCCACAATAATGACATCTACACCAAGTGTTGTAGTCCCAACCAAATATTGCTTTGACAAGTTGTTCAGCTGGATTAAATGATTTGGATTTGCATTGTGATGCCTTATGACCTTGCTTTTGGCATTTGTGACATTTACCTTCAAATTTTGGTTTCTCTTTGCATTCATTGGCTTTGTGTCCATGCTGATTGCAATTGTAGCACTTTCCATTAAATTTGCCTTTTCCATTGCTCCAACATCTGTTAGATGTATGACCTAACTTACCACAGTGGCTGCAAGTAGGTCTTTGATTCTTTTGAGTACCCTGTTTGGAGGATTCACCTTCTTCCTTGTATCCAAGGCCTCCTTTACCATTTTGTTTATGAAAGTTTTCTTCATTTTGCAGTTTCAATTGATCCATGTCCTTTTGAGATTTTACCATTCTCTCATTGACTTGTTTTTCAGAGATTAGATCACTTTGTAAGCTTGCATTGATTTGCCTTTCAGTAATTAAGTCATTTCTCAAATTCTCATTTTCAGATCTTAGATTCATAATTTCTTCATTTGCATTAGATAATTGAGTTACAAGATTTTCAAGCTGAGAGGATTGATTATTCCTTACCTCTAAGTCTTCAGCTGCCTTGTTCCTTTGCTCCAAGATTTCGCATAGCCTGATGGACTGGATTTCTTGTTCTCTTTTGAGCTTTCTTAATTCTTCCTGCAGAGATCCATTCTTTTCTAAAAGTTCTTTAATTGCTTTGTCAGCTTCATCTAAACTACTTGATGGTGAGAGATCTTCAATCTTTTCTTCAACATACTGATGGTCATTCATTTTCCTTGCAAGTTCTTTTCTTCTTTTCAAGGATTGTGAAAGATGCTCTTTTGCTTCATTGATTTGAGCCATGGCCATTTTCAGATCTAGCTTTTCATTCTCAATGGTTTTGTCAAGTCTGAATATCTCCATTGTCCTTGATCTTTGCTCAAGCTATGAAACTTTTATCTTGAGAACCTTATTGCTCTGATACCAATTGTTGGAAATATTCAAGATGTGACAAGTTACTGAGAGGGGAGGGGTGAATCAGTAACTTTTAAAATTTAAAACAATTAAACTGCATACTGATATATTCACCATTTATCCGAGTAACCTACTGTAAGCATGAAAGAAAATCATTTGCAACACTTGAACACACAGATTTGGTGACCCAGAAACCTTCCAAATAGAAAGTAAAACTGGGGTGGGGATGAAACCCACAAAGCTTCGTTACTGCAGTATGAAGTTGGCCGGTTAAGGCTTACAATGACCACTTCTGGTGATCTGCCCTGTTAGGAGCACAAAGGATTGCTAGATCCACCTTGTTAGAGGATTTACAAACATACAATAAAGTATGCACTCTGTTAGGAGATTTACAAAAGACTGTTAAGTCTACCTTGTTAAAGGATTTAAAAAACTAGTTCACCTGTTAGAATGAAATAGTGGATCTGATTACAACTGATTGCTGATAAGATCTGCTATGCTCTGATTCACCTTGATGTGATAGATAAAACTTTTCTGCTCCAAAACTTGACCTTGCTGAATATCTTCACAACTCAGTACACATACTTTCGCACGCATGTATTTCTTTCACACTTTCGCATTTTCATTCATTACCATTACTATTTCCATTACTCTTCTTTTTTTTTCTTACATTTGAATGATACAATATATTGCATATATATACCATCCAAATAAACAATACATGCAAGGTCATCCAAAACAACAAGTGCAAATCTCTATACAAAGTCAGCCCAAGGTAAAAACTCGGGTTCATTGAACTGACTCGGTGTCCTTCTAATACTCGGCGTCCACTGCGTTACTCGGCATCGTCATGCACTCAGTAGAAGTGAAGGCATGGTCCATACTAAACACTTCGAGTAGTTCTGAACTCGATAACCACTAGAGACTCGGTAGAAGAGATGTCACTCGGTGAACACTTCTATCTGAACTGTAGCTCAGTGATCAAAGGAAACACTCGATAGAACCTTGTGACTCGGTGATAGTTAGTTTCCTTGATAACCGTCTGAGCTTGGTAAAATTAATTTCCTTGATAACCTCAGGAGCTCGATTATCATGAAGTTCTCGGTCAATACTAAGTACATCTTCATTCGGTCAAAACTGATTCCTTTCTTTACCTCGAACACTCGTTAAACACTGGCTGCTTTGTTCACCTCGATCACTCGGTAAACACTGGCTGCTTTGTTTACCTCGATCACTCGGTAAACACTGAGAACTAGGTAAAGCTTGGCTTACAAAGGAATGTCCGGTGAGAGCTCGGTAAGCATTCAGAATCCAATAAGTGTTGTAACTAATGACAAAAATGTATCATAATGCCAACACACACATCTCAAGGAATTCTCTATTTTGTGTCAAGAAGTATCTTATAGTGAGGATAATCTTAAGAGGCTCTTCACATGAAGTCTTGGAGGTCCCACACTAGAGTGTCTAATGAACTTACCTAAGTGTTCCATTACTTCTTTCAATGATTTAACAGGGAAGTTTGTAGCATAATACTCTTACAAAATTGAACATCATGCCTCATTAAGTGATTTGTGCAACACAAAACAATGAAATGGTGAAACATTTGCCAACTTTATACAACAATGGAGGCATCTTGCTAATCACATGTCATATAAAATTGAGGATTCCCACCTTGTGGATCTATTTATCAAAAATTTGATACTTGAAATGTCTTTCCACATGAAGATGGCTAGTCTTGAAGACTTTGCTACATTAGTCAAGATAGGCAAGAACATTGAAAATGGACTTTTAGACAAATATGCCATTAAACATTATAGCTCATCATCCTCAAAAAATTACACAAACAATAATATGAAAAAAAAAATTTGGTCCAATAAAAAAGGTTTCACACATGATGGGTTCACTGATGTTAAAAGTGTATAAAACCTTCAAGGAGGGAACAACAACAACAACTATCATAACTGAAACAACAACAATTTAAACCATGACAATCAGAATCAAAACAATCACCAATCTTGCAATCAAACACAATTTTTTTCTTGCAATAACAACAATACCAAAAAAAATTACAAATGTGACTATGATCGCAATAGGAAGTTCATTAGATTTTGTGAACCCTTGGATGACATATTCACAAAACTAGTGGATCAAAATTTGATGGTGTTTCCCAACACTTGGCCATTTGATGAAAATCAACCCAAATCAAAATGGTATAGAGAAAATGAATATTGAAAATACCACTACATTAAAGGACATGGCACCAACATGTGTATCAAGCTCAAAGTCAAAATCTTATCGATGATGGAGAAATTGAGGTAGAGGGAGGACCATCCTCTAAAAATGCTAAACTAAAGATATTTCAAAAGCCATTTCTTGACCACAACAATGACAATAACAACAATAGAAACAACAATATGAACAATTTAAATCAAGATTCCACATCAAATTCATTACACTATTATTATTATACTAACCACATATCAGGATTTGAATCCTTGTGTGGTAAAATAGAAACCAACAATATATGTGGTTTTGACTCCATGTGTGGTCACATTGCAGAAGTAGACACTCATGTGAATACCCTTGTCCTACAAGTAGTTGATTGTGGTGCAACCACTTGACAGGGAAGAATTACTTTGCAAGCCACCACTCCCAACCCCACTAATCCATCAGTTCCACATGCACCTTCTATGCCATCCACCTCACAAAGACCTGCTTCTCACTATGATGTGTTGTCCCAGTTAGATAAGACTGCTAAACAAATATCCATTCTAGAGCTCCTCACCACATCACCCATCCACAAACAGATTTTGGAGACTGCTCTTTTAGAGTCTCATGTTCTTGAAAACATTAATGCCTCCCAATTCACTGCCATGATTGGAAACTTGGCCACACAACAACACCTTGTCTTCACAGACAAAGATTTCCAAGGTCCTAGTCCACACCACAATTTGTTGCTCCACATTGAAGTCCTTATATAGTGACATAAGATAAAAAGAGTCCTTATAGATAATGGATTTGGTTTGAACCTTTGTAAATTGAAGATGATCTATTTCCTTGGGCTTCTAGAGGACCTCCTAGATATCAATAAAATGATAACAATTAAAGCATATGATGAAAGAGAAAGAGAAGTAAAAGCAGTTATCATGTTACCACTAAAGGTTGGGCTAGCTATCTTAAATACTGAATGCCATGTTCTAGACTTGGACTTGCCATATAACATTTTTCTTGGTCATCCATGGATACACACACTCAAAGCAGTACCATCTACATATCATCAATGCTTGAAATTTCCCCACCAAGGAAGAGAGGTCACAATTCTAGGTGATCCTATCCCTTTTGCCTTTTGTAAAAGATTGGAAGGTGCACAAACACTTTCTTGTCCAATCAATGAGTTTGCTAAGGTTATACCTAAACCTCTCACTATAATAGAATCAACTTCCACAATAGTTCCAGAGTTATCCAAGAATGATTCCAATTCTTGCAAAGGAAATGAGAAGGTCGAAGATACTAAGGTCAATACTACAAGAAAGGAAGTTACTTTTCTTAACATAGGAATGGGAGAGTATAAGTTCAAAAATACCTTTTGTGTTGGACAACTACCACTCTCCCTCCATTCCTTTGGAAAAACTTCACAACTACCACCTTCTACAAATAAGGCTACTATTCTTGTTAAGAAAACAACATTTGAACATTGGGGTTCATTTAGTGATGAACACATGGAATCTAATATCCTAGATTGGCTATATTTTGATGGAAAAGATGAACCTGTGGAATTCCCCAAAGATCCATCATCAAAAACATGGGATATCATGGTACTGGCCTTGGACCAGAAGAAGATGGAATTAGACAATCCCTTGAGGCTAATAGCTATCCTAAAGGATGTGGTTTGGGCTCCATTAAACCCAAGGTGTCCTTTGCTGACAACTATTGTATGGTTGACCTTGGTTCTAAGACTCAAGAGGAGGAATTCTTTGAAGCACCTTTCCAATACATTGAGGATGACCTAGATAACCATGTCCATGCCATTACCATAGCCAACCTTTCATCCATCGACTTCCCTCTCACCAACCCTAATATGATAGATTGGGACCTTCAGGACACACCACCAACTCTTGATATCTATAACTCTAACAAAGTAGTGATGGCACTCTTTGGCCTTAAGAATCTCGAATATTATGAACATGAGATCTAATACAATGAGGAAGTCTACTTTGGTAGCCAAGTCAACTCTCTTACTCACAAAAGTGAAAAAGTAAAGAAAAATAGAAAAATAGAAGAAAAGTCCTCTAGTGAAAACTCTTTTAGAGCACTTTTGGATGAAGAAAAAGATAAAATAAAGGATGCATCTTCTAGTGAAAATCTCCTAGAGGTGCTAGAAGAGGGAGAGGTTAACTTGCCATTCAAATATTTACCACTAGAAAAGTCATTTATCTTTAATGAGAATACAATTCTAGTCAATTTGGGTATAGAAGATAATCCACAAATCACCTACATTGCAGCTACCTTAAGTCCTGAAGAACAAAAGGTAATGAATGAATTCTTAAAAAAGGGTAAAGTAAATTTTGCATGGACATACAAAGACATGCCTAGTTTAGTCATAGATTTGGTTGTGCATCACTTAACAATAGATCCCAAGATTAAACCTATGAAGCAAAAGTTGCACAAAATGCATCCTAAGGTAGCACTTTTAGTCAAAGCAGAATTGCAAAAAATGATAGAGGCAAAGTTTATCCTCCCTATTGATTATCCTTAGTGGGTTTCC
The DNA here is from genome assembly GCA_028749045.1 of Cupressus sempervirens. Lineage (NCBI taxonomy): Eukaryota > Viridiplantae > Streptophyta > Pinopsida > Cupressales > Cupressaceae > Cupressus > Cupressus sempervirens. Next base: position 94,233,042 of record CM053793.1, on the reverse strand, counting down.
AACATTGTTACTATAGGAAAAGCATTTGGGGGCATCCATGTCTATTCAAATTTTTGAGATTTAAATCTTGCATGTCCTAAGGATGATTTTCCACTTCCTAACATAGACATCATAGTAGAATTGACTGCTAGACATGAGATGTTGTCTTTAATGGATGGTTTATCCAGTTACAACCAAATCAAAATTGTAGAAGAAGATCAACATAAAACAACATTTACCACCCCATTGGGGAACCTTTTGTTACCAAGTCATGCCTTTTGGCTTGAAGAATGCTGGTGCCACTTATCAATGCGTAATGACTACAATATTCCACGACCTTCTACATGTCATCATGGAGGACTATGTAGATGACATCCTAGGAAAATATAAGACATTTGATTTCCACGTTGATGTGCTCACCACCATTTTTGAAAGGTTGGAGAAATATAAAGTGTTCCTTAATCCAAAGAAATGTGTTTTTGGGGTCAAATTAGGCAAGTTGTTAGGCTACATTGTGTTAAGAAGTGGTATTGAGGTAGATCCTACCAAAGTAAAAGCCATCATGGATATGTCTCCACCTACCACATTGAAACAACTTTGTAGTTTTTAAGGAAAGTTACAGTCCATTAGATAATTTTTGTCCCAACTAGTAGATAAGATCCATCCACTTCACCATTTTCTTTGCAAAGACACTAAGTTTCAATGGGATTACATATGTCAGAAAACATCTGTACAAATTAAGGTATACTTGGCTAATCCTCTAGTTCTAGTCCCTCTAGTCATAGGACAACCATTGATTCTATACATTTTAGCCACTTTAGTTGCCTTAGGTGCCCTTTTGGAACAACTAGATGACAATGGTAATGAGCAAGCTATATACTATCATAGTCAAACATTAGTTGGCTATGAGTTGAATTACACTACTATTGAGTGAGCTTTTTTGGAAGTAGTCTTTTTCATGTAGAAACTATGCCATTATATGCTTAATCACACTACACATCTCATTGCCAAGATAGATCCACTCAAATATTTGCTATCAAAAGCCTCCCTTATTGGTCGAGCTACAAAATGGGTCTTGATTTTAAGTGAATTTGACATTGTCTATAAAGATCGCAAGGCCATTAAGGGACAAGTAATTGTGGACCAGCTTGCTGAAGCTTCTCTTCAAGGAGACCATCCCATTATAGCAAACTTTCCATATGACACCATTATGATTGTTACCCCTAGTACACAATGGAAGCTATTTTTTGATGGTTCCTTCACACAAAAGGGATCGGGGGCAAGAATTTTGTTTGTTACACCACAAGGAGACCTCATTCCTAAGTCTTATAAAATTTCATTCCCTTGCACAAACAATATAGTTGAGTATGAAGGATTAATCATAGGGTTGCATCAAGCTATCAGATGGAATATCAATAGCCTTCTTGTCTTTGGAAACTCACAATTGGTCATTAAACAAGTTATAGATAAATACCACACAAAGGATGAAAAGTTGTTGCCATATCATTGGATAGTTGAAGATCTTAAACAACACTTCATAGAGATAGTCTTTCAACAGATACCAAGGGCTAACAACAAAGCAGCATATGCTATGGCTACCATTACCTCCATGATTGCCATGCCTGAATATAGTCCTAAATGTAAGTTTCTTGTTGAGAATCTTTTTATTCTTGCTTATGAGCAAAAAAATTTAGAGCTGGTGTCTGAGATTGTTGATCTTAAGTCTCCATGGTACACTGGCATTTTTGCGTATCTATGTCACAAAACCATTCCCATAGTCCTCTCCTTGAATCAAAGCAAAACCTTCATCCATTGCATAGCCTGATATACTATTCTAGGTGATACACTTTTCTAAAAACACTTTGATGGAACCCTCCTCTGATGTCTCAATTCAGATGAAGCTAGAATGATGTTAGAAGAGGTCCACCAAGGAATTCATGATGCCCATTCTAGTAGCCTTACATTAGCAAAAAATTTCTTAGAACAGGTTGCTATTGGCCTACTATGGAAGCAAATGCTTATTGTTTTGTGAAGCAATGTGTTTCTTGTCAGTAGCATGCTGATTTGATACACGTCTCCACCTAAGACATTCAACCCACCATCACCCCATGCACCTTTTCCCATTGGGATTAAATCTCATTGGTCAAGTATACCCAAATTCCACAAATGGCCACAAGTATATTATTGTCACCACTGAGTACTTCACAAAGTGGGTTGAGGCTATCTGATTAACCTACACCACCAAAAAATAGGTTTCGAAGTTCATCTTGAACTACATTATCTGTCATTTCAATATACCTCAAGACATAATGACTGATAATGGAATTCCTTTTAAAAATCAAGAAGTTGCCACATTATGTAGAAAATTTGGAATCACCCAACATTTTTCCACCAAATACTACCCCCAAGGCAATGGCCAAGTTGAAGCTACTAATAAAACCATTTTGAAAATCCTAAAGAAATCGTTGATTCAGCTAGCTATGATTGGCATCTCCAACTTGCTCCCACCCTTTAGGCCTATTGCACCTCCATTTGTAGCTCCATAGGAGCTACTCCATTTTCCCTTGTTTATGGTTATGAAGTTGTCTTACCCATCAAAATTGAGCTCCTTTCCCTCAGAATCTCTCTCAAGAATTTGATGTCCAAAGAAGAATACCAAGTTGCTCACTTGCAAGAGCTAAAACTCCTCAATGAGAGACACCTCAATGCCCTAAATCACCTCCATGTGTATCAAAATCACCTTCAACTTTAGTTTCACAAAAAATTCAAGCCATGGGAATTTGAGGTGGGTGACTTAGTTTTGTAGCATAACATGAAGAACCTCTAGAACTATGAGAAGAAAGGAAAATTTGAAGCTAAATGGCTTGGTTCATCTATCATTATAGCCAAATATGGTTTTGGAGCATATTAGATTGCCACCTCAGAGGGAGATCCGCTCCCTAATCCTATAAATATCCAACATATCAAGCGGTTCTATGATTGAGTCTTGCAATTCTTGTACAATGTTGTTATACTCCTACAAAAATCCAAAAAATTAGAAAACTCCAAAAAAATTCATAAAATGTTCTTGAAGAAAAGACTAAAAAGAAGAAAAAAAAGTTCTTGAAAAAAGTATTTTGGTTTATTATCTATAAGGCTCATCTCACTTCACCACATTCAACCATTTCATCTCCATTTTGTGCAAAAGTAATATCTAACTTGCACTTTTTATGCATCCATTAAAAAGACCTCTTGTTCATAAGGCTTCACTTCACTCCCATTCAAAGACCTCTAGTCTACGAGGCATTTTTCTGCCAAGTGCTTGTCCCAATCCCATTACACTGAGCCTTTTCCCACAACAGTGACTACAATAAAACTTTAAAAAAGTTACTTTCAAGACTTAATGATTTGAGAAACTTGTTCTTTTCACAACCCTTGCCAACAAACAATTTGTGATAATCGACATTAAACAAAATAGATGTTCATAGGATGAAACCTTCCTATATGTGGCAATACAACATTCACCTTTAGGCCTTAACATTCTTGGTAGGAACTATGGACTGAATGATTACTTGGTCATATAGTCTTTTTTTGGTTGATTTCATTTTGTGTGTCAGTGGAAGCCTTTTATGGTGTGCTTTGATCTTCCATATTTTGGTGGCACCTAAATCGTTCTCATTGACTATAAGTGTTGTTTTTGGTATGATCCATTTTTGATACTTTAGTACATATGTGTTAGTTTCAGGTTATGTTTATGCATTGTGCAATGGGGGAAATGGGTTAGTACTCTTTCCACCAAAGATCTATAAAAAGACTTTGGGTGTGTCTATACCTCTTTGGGGTGTATACAACATTTGTTCCATCATGACTACGCAAACTACACCTATTATCCTAAAGTCTCTAGTCCACACAAGGAGCCTTATCATTTATGCTTCTATAGTATATAATGTATAAACTCTTTTGCAAAATCAAACTAAGGTGTGCTTTTGCATATAAACAAAACTAAATCCCATGGTATCATGTAGTATAGGGTTTCATTGCACCTTACTTGAGACAAGGGGTCCTATTTATTTCCCCCTCTTATGCTACGCTACTTGGTTCCTATGTGCGAGGAGTTTTGACACGTGTCCATTCATCAGGTTCATTCATATCACATTTTCACATTTACATTTTAAGTTCAATCATTTTACTTTGCATTCATTGGTGTCTTTTTCTATTATTAATATTTTAGGATGCATTCATTAGGCCTTTTCTTCCTCATTAGATTTCATCATTAGTTCATTACATTAATTCATTAAATGCATCCATTATAATCATCATGTATAGTGGCATATACATCATAAAACATCTCACAAAGCATATAGTACATCCATACATGTAGAACAACACAATGCATACATCTCATATTCACCATCAAACCTGCATCATTCACACATTAGGCATCATATATAAATCATAGGCAACATAACATCACACACATTCTGCATCACAATGTTAGTATCCACATCATAGATATTACATGCATAAGCAATAATAATCCATATACACATTGGCCCATTGAATCATGTCATATATATCAAAAGAATAATTTGTGTCTATGTATAGTCCATATACAAAAGAATCATGTAGTATAATCATGCACAAATGCATCATCAAAAACTCATTGCATCTACACCTCTATGTCAAAACTACTAGCTATAAGAATCATGAAGCTAGCTATGAGAGCCCAACCCCTCTTGTATCCCCTCCTCATGGAGGTCTCCCCTGTCCCACTGACTACTCTAATCGATGGTAGCCCCATGTGGTCCATGAGCTAGACGCCTCTCAAAAATTTGGCTGCCACTGATTAGCAGGCACAACATCATGATATAAAGACCTTTAATAGGCCACCTCTCACACTGCCCGTGTCTCTACTTAGAGGGCTGCCATAGCCTCCTGCATCACAACCATGGCTACCCTAGGCTATACTACCTATCTAGCCAGATCACACTACTAGTGGTACTCATCTATCTGTGCCTGGTGAGTGTCCCACTCTACCTGTAGTTTGGCCACCTCTCACTGGAGGTTCTCTATCTCTGCCAGCTCATCAATCTCCTCCTGCATCCCAAAATCATTGAACTCACCAACATATATCCTCACCTAAAAGACTAGAAAGGCCTCTTGGGCATTTTCTGCTCTAGCTCACTATGCTTGAACCTTTGCTTGTAGGGCTAGCAAGGCCTATTGAGCACTGTCTATCTGCACCTGCTCCACATGTACCTCACCCTAGAGTCAAGCAACCTCTGTACAGAGACTATCCTGCTCTACCCTAACCATATCTACATCATCAACACCTAGTGGTTCCTATCCCTATGGCCCTGATGGACTTGCCCCTGTGGCCCTATTGGCCCATGTACTTGTGGCCTTAGTGGCCCCTGTGGTGGCCCCACTAGTATTGGTACTCTCCTTAGGTGGGCTCTATGCCCCCATGGACCTTGTTGTACCCCTTATACTAGTAGTGGCACCACCACTGCTTGTCCACCATCCCCTGCTCCATCCCCATCCCCTTGTGCCTACTCTTCTGGTGGTGGTTCTCTAGGCACTATTAGTCACACTGGCTAATGCACCACCCACCACTATGTATAGGTTGGTGTCATCCCTACATCCCCTTAGTCCAAGCCATGTGCCCAAGGCACTAGCTACATTGATTGCTAGGATATCCTCACCAACCTTAGATTGGTCCCATGACCCCATAACCTACCATACTTCTGGGATACCATAGGGTATACAAACCTATTTGGGACTATACTCTGTATCCTGTCAAACTATCTCTACACCCTAGAGGGCATGTACCTTATGATGACGTGCATGGACTACTTGATTAGTTAGTAGTCTTTTTGTGTGTAGGGGAGGTATCTTTGATCCTTGCTATCATCCTCTCCCTTGGATGCTAAGAAAGTACCCCATTACTCCATGCCATCATACGGTGTCCATTCAAACTTGATAATTTCATCCAGGCATCTCCGTCACAAACCAACTAGCTTAGTGGAGGTATACTAGATAGGTGGCCTATATCTACATGCAAATGGTTCACTTGGCTATCTGGTCTCCCATCTGGTAATTGGCCATGTGACACGTATGTGCTCCCATGACCACACCATGAGCAATATCAACCTTGGACCCATGGTCTTCTATGCCTTGTAGGCACACATATGTAGGTCATGATATAGCTCTACCAAGATGGTCTAACCCTAGTAGAAGACCACACCATCATCTTGTAGCAATGTGCTAAGTACCCATGTCCACCCAATGGGAAATCCATTCCTAGCATGGTCTAGTACCATCCTCTAGATGAGAGAAGCAAGGTACACGACCAGTCATGGTAGTCTCTGCTCTAGTGCCTCTCTCCATGTGAGCCATGACCTTTGTATCAGTAGCCTATGCCATCGCCTCCCGAAGCACTCTCATAGATAGGGATCCACACTCTCTCACACATACTCAGGGTACATCCCATGGATAGGCACCCATAGAATTAACCACATGTCAAGCAAGGTGATGATCACCTCTCTGGTAGTCAGATGGAAACTCGATGTAGGTGTGTGCCACCACTCAATTAGTGTCGAAAGTTGTGCTAAATGTGCTCTCAAATCTAGCCACTCATATACATACTCCAGCCCACATAGTCTCACATGTCCTGATTCAACCTCTATTAGTCTCTCCTCTAGCACCATGGTTGGTGAATAGTGCTCTTGTGACTAGAATACCACCATCTCCATCTATAGCATAGACATGCACATGGTTAGTTTCCTTTATCTCATGCTACCCCCAGTATGGGGCATCCTCCCCTATTCTTCGCCGATTTGTCCCAATGGGTGAAGATGCAAATTGGTGCAAACTTTGATTAGTGTAAACTCTTATTAACATAAATGTCGATCCACAAAGACATTGGTCAACACAAATGTTGATCAACATAGATGAAAGTCTTCGAAGATGTTATTTCGACATCTCTGGAAATTGTGTAGATGTTGGTTTCCTACTGACAAGTGCTAGATTATCATCTATGGTGATAATGACATGAAGACTATTGTCTCTACCCCATCTCTGACCCCCTATTCCCCCCTTTTTTTTCTACATAGATGATAGGATGTATCTTGTCATCTCCACAGACCTCCTGGTACTTGCTTTTTCATCTACATAGATGACAAGGCAGAGACTGTCATCTCTGCTATGATTAAGTTTTTGGCCTCATTGATGCACCATAAATACAATCTAACCTATGAAACCAAAAACTTGACAAGGTAGGTTAGTTGAATTAGTGGTGGGCCCATCTTTGTTGGTCTCTAGTACTCTTGAATGCATTCTCCAAGTTGCAATTTGTCAATAGGGTCCATCTTTCACTCTGGTTCTCTACTCTCTAAGTGTGCAAATGAGTCTTTCTTGAGCCCCTTGGAGGCTTATAAAGGCCCTCCAAGGCCCCTTTTTGAGGTTATGTCTTTTCCTAAGCCATGTCGACCTCCTATTTACCTCCAAGTCATTAAAAGTCTTCATTTATACCCCTTTCTTCCCCTTTCCTTTCTTCTAAAGACCTTCTCATGGAAATTTCCCAAAATTTATTTTTTGTGCTATTATCATGAGGGTGCACCCTCCTCCTCTATCATATCTTCAACACCACTCCTAGGACTCCTATCCTTTTTGGGGCAACCTATATTTTCTTTTTTTCGATATAATGTCGTCTTGACATCACATCAAAGAAGGGAAAAATGTAGACACTTAAAATTGTCCTAAACACTATATTAATTCATTTAATATTTCCTTTGATATTATAGTTAAGTATTTACTAATTAATTATATTTTTCATATTCTTCTACTTATTTAATTAAATAGGTTCACTTTCCTAATTTATTTAAATTTAATTTAAATACTTTCCTCCCTAATGTATTAAATTTATTTAATGCATAGTGCTCCATAAATCCCCTTTTAAATAAATATTATTTATTTAATTCCCTCCATTCCATTTAATTCTCTAAATCTATGATTAAATTAAATCCTAATTAATTTAGTCTTAAACCTATCTTAAAACCTAGTCTACACCCATCACTTTCATCCTTTTAAGCCTACCCACTACTTAATCCCACTAAACACCTTGCTAAACACCTTTTAGTTCCTAAGTGTGTGCTCACACATGTGTGAGGAACCCTTCACACTTCTCACACTTCTCACACCTCTCACACCTTTCACACTTCTTACATCTTTGTCCCCCACTCCTTCAAGTTTTCTCACACATGTGTGAGAAAACTTTTCATGTTGACCTTTGCATGACTTGTCTCCATGTCTCCCTTGTGGCACCTATGTGGATGCCACATAGATACCACCTCTCCAAGGCCTCTCTCAAGCCTATAAATAGATCCCTTGTCTCAAGCATTTTCTATCTCCCTCATTTGCATTGTTATCATGCTAGTTTGTTGTTAGAGCTCTTTAATGATTTTGTGACTTGCATATTTGCTACTAACTCTTTGGTAGTTTGTTTACTTCTTGCATTGTTTTCCATAGTCATGTTAATATTGCATCCTTAGATTTTCTTATTGCATCCATCTCCATTATCCATTGAGTGTTCTCAAGAATGGTTGCTTCCATAGCCATCTCTTGAAGCATTTTTCATCATTTAGGTTTAGTTGCATGTTCATTGTTACATTTATTACCTTGGGTTTTAATAGTTGTGTTTGGGAGAGCACATCTACATCTCTCACACTTGAGCACACCAACAAGGCCTCTTATGGGTGCCCTTATTGAGCTGCTTTGAGGTTATGTGAGGATTTTATTTGTTGCTTGCATAGTTGTTTTAAAACTCAAGTAGACTTAGTGGTTTATTAATCTTATTTGAATCTTGAATGCATATGCTACTAACATTTACTTGTTTACGCATGCTCTTGATAGGTTAGATTTTCCCATATACAATACCCACTCCTCATGGATTCATTATTGTAACTCAAATCTCATAGCTTTTATGAATTCAATACCATTGAAACTTTCATGTTGCATCAAGTCAAGATATTCCTAGATTTCTATAAAGAATGAAGACATCTAGTAAAGAAGGTGTGCTTCAAATCAAAGAAGTGAGAATTCTTTTGGTCTCCATTTTTCCAATGGTTATCAAAGAACCTAAGTTCGTGATGAAATTTTCCAAGCACTTTTTTCCAAAAAAAGAAGAAGTTATAGGTGTTATTGGAAAATCATTCTAATTTTACATCTGGACACCATCGAGAAGGTTTTCAAAGTGAAGGAGACACTAGAATGTGTCAATCTACAAAGGAGAATTCATGACAACTTGAACAAGAAAAATATTGATCACCTCAACATTGTTGGAAATGATTGAAATGATCATAAGAAAAGTTGTTGGAATAATTTATGGAACTGGTAAAGAATGTCCTCAATCATTATTTTGTCATTGATGTCAAACTTGCTACTTGCAGGGATGACAATTGCTTTAGTGATCCCAATACTATCAATTAGTTGATTATCAAGGTGGAGGCAATCAATAAGATGTAACTAGAACACCTAGAGAAAGGTTGAAGTTATGATGTTGTAATGAAGTACAAGGATCAGCTAAACCATTGATGAAAAAGTGTATTGGATGACATACTAAAAGATACAAAGAATGAGCACACTGAAACATATCAAACATCTAATGTTTTAGCTAAGTTCAAGAGCCGAGCAAGCTAGTAAGAGCCGAGCAAGCTAGCAAGTGTCGAGCAAGTTCAAGTGCCGATTAAGTTCAAGTGCCAAGCAAGTTCAAGAGTCGAGTAAGGTCAAGTGCTGAGCAAGTTCAAGTGCTGAGTAAGTTCAAGTGCCGAGCAGAATCAAGTGCCAAGCATAATCAAGTGCCGAGTAACACAGAGGTGCCGAGCACCAGTAACTAAATAATGCCAAGTTGCTACATTATTTATGAAATCAAAGATTCATTAGATCTAAGCCAAAAAAGTTGTTATCTAGAAATATGTGAATTAAAAGGAAGATAAGAATGATGAGTTGGTGGCACAGAACACCATGTAGAACGTTTTTAAGATACAACTGGCAAAGTTTCAAGAAAAGAACAAGATATGGGGTAGATACATTGTATCCTACCTAATCCATTTTGAAACCCTAAAATTGGAGAGGGATAATTGAGCGGCAAAGGCAAATTAGACTTGTATATAAGAAGACATAAGTTAATAAAGAAATAGAGTGGAATAGAGGGGATAGTGAGATAAAGAGCAGTGGTCAAGCATAAAAAGCATGAAATATTGAAGAATGTGCTAAGGAGAAGATTACACAAGAACTCTATTTGAATTAATGACCACAAGGATGATCGCATTGGCAGAATGAGTAAGAAGACTCAAGGAGATGAAGCTTGAGAGGGAGACAAGAAGTCAGAGCTGAAGTGATTGAAGCCAAGCATAAAGATTGAACTGAAAGAGTGATCTAAAATCTGCAAAGTATGTCGTAAGTTATGTCAGATCAAAAGACCATTATTGTTTCTTTCTAGTAATTGTAACAATAAGATAAATCCTATGGACTTAGGTTGGTTTAAAAGCCATTAGATAAATCCTTTAACAAGGTGACATTCCAAGTGGATGTTCTAAAGACCTTTAACTAGACCCATTCCTAACAGTTTGGTGAAATCCTCTAACAAGGTCACATTTAACAGTGTGTTGTAAGCCTTTAATAGGGAAGGCTTTTAACAGGGCATCACTTCAAAAGAGTGAGAATCAAGTAGCATGTTACTGGTGGTTTTTCCCAAATTGGGTTTCCACGTAAATCATTGTGTCATGTGTTGATGTTGAATGTTTTATCTTTGCATGTTGATTTACAGTAATTTGCTTATATGATTGATTTAAGTTTGAAAAGGGTATTAATAGGGCATTTGGACCTTGAATAACTGATTCACCCCCCCCCCCCCCCCCCTCTCAGTTATTCTAAAGAATTTTAACAATTGGTATCAGAGCCTAACTGTTGATTCAGTTTAAGGGGACTACTAGTAGAAAAGATCAAAATGCTAAAGAGAGAAGTTCCCAAGCTCAACAAAGACAACTTTGTTGCATGGAAAAGTTTGATGAAGCTACATCTTGGATCCATAGGAGATTATGCCCAAAATTCAATTTTCACCAAACATGTAGATCCAATAGGTGCTCCTACTGCCGAAGACATGAAAAAAAAGCAAGAACACAACCAGACAATGCTGGAAATTGCCTCTGCACTCAGCTATGCTAAATTTGATGATATCAAAGGATGTGACACTGCATTCAAAATGTGGAAAGCCCTATCAAACATCTATGGAGGAGATCAGAATGTATAAAGAGCAAAAAGAGAAAGTCTCAGAGGAAAATTTGATGACATGAAAATGGAAGAAAATGAGAATGCTGCTCAGTATGGTGCAAGATTAAAGGAAGTGGTAAGTGCAATAAGATGCTTGAATGGTCAACTAGATGAAGATACTGTTAATAGTAAGTTCTTAAGAACCTTGCTCCCTATCTATGCTAGTAGAGTATCAGCAATACAAGAGCTAAGATGTATACCAGGAAATAATCTAAGCTTTGAAGGTATAATACGTAGACTCACTGCATTTGAGTTATCTAACTTTGACAACTAAAAACCTAAAAATGTTGAATCTTCTTTTAAGGCCAAGTTATCACTGAAAGATGTCGAACAGGTGAAATCAAGGAAAGGAAGAAAAATGAAGTATGTATCTAGTGATAGTAGCACTGATGAGGAAGATGTGGAACAATTGGAAGCATTGCTCACTAGAAGATTTCACAGGGGCAAAGGAAAATTCAAAGGTAAGATGCCTATCATTTGTTTCAATTGCAATGAAGTAGGTCATATTGCTGCAAGATGTCCATAGAAAAAGGATTCCAAGGAAGGAAACAAATACAAGAATAGAAGAGATGATGACAAGAGAGATTACAAGGAAAAAGGTAAGAAGTGTTATATTGTTGAAGAAAATTCTGATGACAATGATGATGAAGTTGTTTATGTAGCCATGAAGGACTAATCTGATGAAGAAGAAGCCATAGCACCGGTGACATGTATAAACAAGAATGAAAGATGGATCATAGATAGTGGATGCTCACATCACATGATAGGAGACAAAAGTAAGTTTGCTAACTTTACTCAATATGATGGAAATAATGTTAGATTTGGTAATGATGCTCCATGTCAAATCAAAGGAAAAGTTTCCATTAAGCTCAAAAACCAAATTTCATGTGACAATGCATACTATGTTGAAGGATTAAACTACAATTTACTGAGTGTCTCACAATTAGGAAATATAGGTTGCAAAGTGGAGTTTTAAAACAAAACTGCAAAAATCTATGAAAATGATGGTAAACTGATAGGAAAAGGAGATCAAACAAAGAGTAATTTGTTTTACCTTGATATGGATGATATTTCTTGTCTACTTGCAAAATTTGATGATGAATGGTTATGGCAAAGAAGATTATGTCATGTCAATTTTGACAATCTAGTCAAAATCAGTAAAATGAAGAAAGTCAGAGGTCTACCAAAATTGAAGAAGCCTGATAATATCATGTGTAAACAATGTCAACTAGGAAAGATGATAAAGTCAAGTTTCAAAAGAAAAAACTATACATCTAAAGAGATACTTGAGTTAGTTCACACTGATTTATGTGGTCCAATGGAAATACAAAGCTATAGAGGAGATAAATACATAATGTTACTTGTTGATGACTATCCCAGGATGATGATTGTTATGTTCTTAAAACAAAAATTTGATGCTTTTCAAATGTTTAAGTGGTATGTGGCCAGAGTTGAAAAGGAAACTGGAAAAAGCTCGAAATGTCTAAGATCAGATAGAGGTGGTGAATTTACATCAAATAAATTTGAGACATTCTGCAATGATAATGGAATCAAAAGACAAACGTCAGCTCCTAGAACTCCCCCACAGAATGAAATTGCTGAAAGAAGAAACAGATCTGTAATTGACTATGCCAGAACATTAATGATGGAAAAGAATGTTGCTCTAAAATACTGGAGAGAAGCTGTAAGTGTAGCTGTTCATACATTGAACCAAGTACAAGTCAAGAAAAGTACAAATACAACACCTTTTGAATTATGGTATGGTTACTCACCAAATGTAAAACATTTCAAAGTGTTTGGTTGCAAATGTTTTATCCTTAAAGATATTAGAAATGGAAAATTTGATGCAAAAAGTGATGAAGGTATATTTCTTGGTTACTCCACTAGAAGTAAGGCATATAAGTGTTTGAATATTAGCACTAACAAAATTGTGGAAAGTGCAAATGTAAATTTTGATGAGGACACAGAAGTCCAAGCTGAAGAACCAAAGAAAATGGAAGAATACATAACCTTTGTATATTCTTATGAAGGAATGACTGTTGATGAGGATGATGTCAATCAAATTGAAAATCAACAACAAGTGTCAGTTTCAGCCGATTCAGAACCAGTGAATGCCAAGTTGCATTCAGAAGCCGAGTTACAGAATGAAGAAAATGCACAATCTAATTTTGAAGATAGCATACATGATGAAGAACAACCTGACAATGAAGTGCATAGTGATCTTGAATCTAAAAGATCAAATATGGAAACAAGAATAGAGCCAAGATTATCCAAATATGTGAAAAGACATCACCCTGCTGAACAAATAATTGGTGACAAAGATGCAAGACCAACAGACAATAATGTGATTGGCACCAAATGGGTATTCAGAAATAAACTAGATGAGAATGGTGAGATTACCAAAAATAAAACCAAATTAGTATGCAAGGGTTATGCTCAAGAAGAAGGAATAGATTATGGAGAAACATTCGCTCCTATTGCTAGAATGGGAGTAAGAACTTTACTTGCATATGCTGCCTACAAAGATTTCAAAGTCTATCAGATGGATGTAAAATTTTCCTTCTTAAATGGTATACTAGAAGAAGAAGTCTACATTGAACAACTAGAAGGATTTTTTGATGAAAACAATAGGGATATGGTGTGTAAGTTACATAAAGCACTCTATGGTTTGAAACAAGCACCTAGAGCATGGTATGAGAGACTTCACAAGTATCTAGTGCAAATTGGATTTGAAAGAACTGATGATAACAACAACATGTATATCAAAGCTGAAGAAGGTAAAGACATTATTGTATCTGAAATTTTTGTGGATGACATAGTGTTTGGTGGTAAGGAAGTACTTTGCAAAGGCTTTGCTGACAAAATGAAACATGAATTTGAGATGTCTATGTTTGGAGAAATCAAATTTTTTTATGGATTGCAAGTACATCAATTCAAACATGGAATATTTATTACACAATCAAAATAGATCAAAGAAATTCTTAAAACATTTGGATTGGAGGAATCCAAACTAGTCAGCACACCAATGGCCATAGGAAATAAGCTATCCAAAAATAATGAGTCAGCTGAAGTCAATCAAACAACGTACAGATCCATGATTGGAAAACTACAATATGTTGTACATAGTAGACTAGACATAGCATTAGTAGTTGGAATAGTGGCTAGGTTCTCTGCTAATCCTAAAGAAAATCATCTCATAGTAGTAAAAAGAATAATGAGATATCTCAAAGGGACTGATGACTTTGGTCTATACTACAAAAAGAATGGAAAATTTGAACTCAATGCATATACAGATGCAGACTGGAGAGGAAATATTGATGACAGAAAAAGCACAAGTGGAGGTGCATTATTTCTAGGCAAAAGGTTGCTTACCTGGACTAGCAAGAAACAAACATGTATATCCTAGTCCACTGTAGAATTAGAATATGTGGCAACTGCAGTCAATTGTACAAACATTGTATGGCTCACACATCTATTCAATGGAATGAAAGAAGAAGTAACAAAACTGGTGATATTGTATTGTGATAATATAAGTGCTATAAACATATCCAAAAATCCAGCGATGCATGCAAAAACTAAGCATATTGCAATCAAGTATCATTATGTCAGAGAATTGGTAGAAGAAAAACAAGTGAAGTTGGAATACATTCACACAAAAGAACAAATTGCAGATATCTTCACCAAACCATTGCCCAAGGATGCCTATGAATATCTTAGAGGCAAGCTGGGGGTTATACCCCTAAGTCAAGCAGTTTAAGGCAACAAGGAAGATGCCTTGCATAAATAGGAATAAATCATTGAAATATTAATAGGTTGATGCAAAGGATGATAGCAGGAACAAAAACTCCAAATCGGTCACAAGCATGGTGATAGAGGGAGAAAGACAACAAGAAGCCAAAGCTTATATTTTGCATGATAAAGATGCTACATCTTTGGCATTTATGTCAAAGAGGGAGAAATATGCAGAAAACTGATCAATGCAAAGAAAGAGGGAGATATATATGAAAGAGGGAGATATATGAGATCAGTAGTGAAAATGCAGCAAGCTAACGTATACAATCTTGGTGGTAACTGAATTGATTACTTGATCAGTTTGGTTTGCCATCAATGCCAAAGAGGGAGATTATTGGAAATGATTGAAATGATCATAAGAAAAGTTGTTGGAATAAAGTATGGAACTGGTAAAGAATGTCCTCAATCATTATTTTTTCATTGATTTCAAACTTGCTACTTGCAGGGATGACAATTGCTTTAGTGATCCAAATACTATCAATTAGTTGATTGTCAAGGTGGAGGCAATCAATAAGATGTAACTAGAACACCTAGAGAAAGTTTGAAGTTATGATGTTGTAATGAAGTACAAGGATCAGCTAAGCCATTGATGAAAAAGTGTATTGGATGACATACTAAAAGATACGAAGAATGAGCACACTAAAACATATCAAAGATCTAAGGTTTTAGCTAAGTTCAAGAGCCAAGCAAGCTAGTAAGAGCCAAGCAAGCTAGCAAGTGATGAACAAGTTCAAGTGCTGAGTAAGTTCAAGTGCTAAGCAAGTTCAAGAGCCGAGTAAGTTCAAGTGCCAAGTAAGTTCAAGTGCCAAGCAAAATCAAGTGCCGAGTAACACAGAGGTGTCAAGCACTAGTAACTAAATAATGTCGAGTTGCTACATTATTTAACAAATCAAAGATTCATCAAATCTAAGCTGACAAAGTTGTTATCTAGAAATCTATGAATTAAAAGGAAGATAAGAATGATGAGTTGGTGGCACAGAACACCATGTAGAATGTTTTTAAGATACAACTGGAAAAGTTTCAAGAAAAGAACAAGATATGGGGTAGATACATTGTATCCTACCGAATCCATTTTGAAACCCTAAAATTGGAGAGGGAGAATCGAGCGGAAAAGGCAAATCATAATTGTATATAAGAAGACATAAGTTAATAAATAAATAGAGTGGAATAGAGGGGATAGTGAGATAAAGAGAAGTGGTCAAGCATAAAAAGCATGAAATACTAAAGAATGTGCTAAGGAGAAGATTATATAGGAACTATGTTTGAATTAATCACCACAAGGATGATTGCATTGGCAGAATGAGTAAGAAGACTCAAGGAGATGAAGCTTGAGAGGGAGACAAGTAGTCAGAGCTAAAGTGATTGAAGCCAAGCATAAGGATTGAATTGAAAGAGTGATCTAAAATCTACAAAGTATGTTGTAAGTTATGTTAGATCAAAAGACCATTATCGTTACTTTCTAGCAATTGTAACAATAAGATAAATCCTATGGACTTAGGTTGGTTTAATAGCCATTAGATAAATCCTTTAACAGGGTGACATTCCAAGTGGATGTTCTAAAGACCTTTAACCAGGCCCATTCCTAAAAGTTTGGTGAAATCCTCTAACAAGGTCACATTTAATAGTGTGTTGTAAGCCTTTAACAGGGCATCACTTCAGAAGAGTGAGAATCAAGTAGCATGTTACTAGTGGTTTTTCCCAAATTTGGTTTCCATGTAAATCATTGTGTCATGTGTTGATCTTGAATGTTTTATCTTTGCATGTTGATTTATAGTAATTTTCTTATATGATTGATTTAAGTTTGAAAAGGATATTAATAGGGCATTTAGACCTTGAATAACAAACATTTTAACAATTATTCTAAAGAATTTTAACAAACATTTCAACTAACAAAAAGTAATTCATCAAAGAGAGTGAAAGGCTATCAAAAGACACAACACCATGGTTATTAAGGTGAATGCAGTGACATGAAATAAAGGAACTCTCAATCCTACTATCATTTGGGATAACATTGCCAATTACAAGGCCCTTTAAAACAATCCCTAGGATTTTTCATTTCTCTTCTATCTTTCTTCTTCTTATTTGATATTTGTAATTGAAGAGGATATATTACATGAAAATGTTTAATTACATGTAATAGGACTTACATGTGTAATTACATGTAATGCGAGTTGCACGTAACCCAATAATTTCTCTCATTAGTTAGACCAGGTCAAAGTTGGTTGAGTTTCTCCCTCTTTTTCCTCCATCTTTTTCTCAACTCCTATGCCTATATAAAGGAGTGCCCCCTCATTGTATATAGCATCTTTTGTTGTATGCAGGAAAGCTCTACCACATTTGTGCAAGCATAACTTTGATTGTGCAGTACAAATTTAGGAGAAACGTGAATAAAATAAGCAATTGGATTCTAAGTTTTGACTGGAAGCAATTGTGTTAGAGAAAATTAGAACCTTTGACTGTAATTTGTGCTTATTGTCTTTGATTCATGTTATTATTGTGTGTTCAAGAATAGAGCATAGTGATTTAAGAAGCAATCAGAGCTAAAGCATTGACTATAGCTTGTATTACCATCTCAAATTCACAAAAAATAGTTAGAATTCCCTACTTTTGGAAGTGTTTGTGCCCCAATGGTAGAGGTTATTCTTATAGAATAGGTTAAAAAAAGACTTAGATCCAAACTGGTATGCTTTCATCTAGCCTTTGAGTTAGTGTTGGTTTATCGACATCATCATTTCTAACTATTTGATAGAAGTGTAGTTAGAGATTTCATCTTGCCCATTACTCACTCCATGGGTAAGTTGATTCTTTCTTGTAAGCTAAGAGGAAAGAATATTGGTAACACCCCTTACAAAATATCTCAACTTCTTCCTTACCTTGACTTGATCCAAGGAATGGTGAGCCTTCCCTTTAAGGTAGGAGAGACTCTGTCTCACATTTTGTGGCTAGTCATCCAATTTTATGACTGGATTTTACCCAAAACTATTAGTTGCAAAATATACACCCAAAAATCAAGAGAAAGTTACTGTTGTTCATGAGCCCAAAACATAGATAGACAATGTTCCTAATATATTATGGGATGTATGGGCTACTGAAAATGCCAATATTATAGAGGAACATGTTGAGGAACCAAGTTTGGAAAATTATGTCATTCATGGAACTACTAGATTCTTGCCAAATGTCATGAAGGGTACATATATAAGTTTATAACATCAAGAAAATGTTGTTTCAAAATTATTCTTTGATGGTTCACATAGAAAAATAGGTGCAAGAGGAGGTTGTGTGCTAATTTCACCAAAAAATGAAAAGCATTATGCATCTTTTAGATTTTGTTTTAGTTGTACTAATAATGTTGTTGAATATAAAGCTCTTGTGCATGGATTAAAATAGGCCATAAAGAAAGGTATCAATTATTTGCAAGTTTTTGGTGATTATGAATTAATTGTTAATCAAGTTAGAGGTGTTCATGCTACAAAGAATGACTTACTTAAAAGTTATAAATATGGTGTTTGGGATCTAATAGAAGCTTTTGAAGCTTTTAATAAGCAGTCAATTCCTACAAATCAGAATAAACATTCTGATAGATTTGCAACAATTGGTTCCCAATATGACATACCTACTGAAATTAGGAAAAATAAGGGCAAAAATCATGTAAAATTTATTATAAGACCCGCTATTCCAAATAATTTGGAAATTTGGAAAGTATAATTTGAATCTAATCAACATGTTTTTAATTTCTTAAGAGAGGAAACTGAGTTTTTGAACATAAATCAATAGAAGTTGAAGGATCAATATGAGGACTAGGTTATTTAGTTAAAATTCAAAAAGCTTCCTAGGGTTTTGGTTACATTGGAATCTATTTTTAGTATTGATGATCAACTTAAAAAGGATAAATCTAGCTTTCAAATTAAAGAACATTATGAAGACATTGAAATTGCAAAAGATAAGATGTTGAAACTTGGAAAGGTATCTACTCCTAAAGAGCATCAAACTTTTGTTAACTTGTGTAATGAGTTTCATGATATAATTTCTTGGAATTATTCGGATCAAAGAGGGTTTGATCCTAGTATTGTTTAGCATACCATTGAACTAGATCTTGGTGCAAAACTAGTTAGACAAAAACAAAGGCCAAGATCCAAAGTTAGAACCTCTCATGATTAAATAACTAAATAAACTCATTGAGAGTTACATTATATTCCCTATTAAGCATACTTCTTGGGTGTCAAATCTAGTTCCAGTTAGGAAAAAGAATGGAGAAATCATACAGTGTGTTGATTTCCATGATTTAAATAGAGGTTCATTTAAGGATAGAAATCCTTTTCCTTCAATGGAATAAATTTTACAAGTTGTTTTAGGTATAGAATTATTTTCACTACTAGATGGTTTCTCTAGTTATAACCAGATCTTGGTCAAGAAAGAAGATATATATAAAACAATGCTTACTACCAAATGGGGAACTATGGCTTATCAGAAGATACCATTTGGTTTATCAAATGTAGGTGTAACCTTTCAAAAAGAAATGAACAAGGCTTTCCTAAACGTGATGTACATGTTTGTACTTGTTTATCTAGATGATTTTTTCTTTTTAAAGAATGCAATAGATCATTTTCAACACTTAAGAGTGATATTCAAAAGATGCAGGGAATATGGTATTTCTTTGAATCCAAAGAAAAGTATTTTTTTCTATTCATGAAGGTAATTTGTAGGGTTTTATTGTTTCTAAAGATGGTATTTCTATTGAACTTGAAAGAGTAAGTGCCATTCTTGTCCTACCATTGCCAACTCATAAGAAAGGACTTCAAATTTTTCTTGGTAGGATTAACTTTGTGAGGAGATTTATTCCAAATATTGTTGAATTATTAATTCCATTAACAACTATGCTTAGAAAAAACATGTCATTTAGATGGACTAAAGAAGGTAAACGTAGTTTTGAGCTGATAAAAGAAGCATTAGCTGCCGCTCCTACATTGTTAAATCCAAAATTTTCAAAAGATTTCATTTTTTATGTCTATGAGAACATTGATAGTATTGCTACTATGTTAGTACAACAAAATGATGAAGGTTTTGAACAACCATTAGTATTTTTTAGCTAGGAACTTAAGGATTATGAACTACATTATACATTTGTGGAAAAATATGTCCTTGCTGTTATAAGAAGTTTGAAAATATTCAGCCATATGATTTTAAATAATAAGATTAAGCTAATGGTTGCACACCCTTCTATTATAGATTTCTTTCTGAATAATTATTTGAGTACTAAGAGAGCTAGCTGGATTACTAAAGCAATGGAATGTGATATTGAAATTAAAGTTACTAAACTAGTTTACAAGAGGTAAAGATTGATGTGAACAACTTACTATAAATGTAAATAATTATTTAAATGATGATGTTGATGTTGTTTTAGCTTTACTTGATGATGAACAACCTGCTATTTCTAATACTCAAAATGATTGGGTGGATGATATTGTCATTTTCTTGCAAATAGGATGTTTTCCTAAAGGTTTAATAAGGTCAAAATGAAGGTAATATGTAGATTATAGGCTATTCCTTATTGCTTAATGAATGATATTTTATTTAAGAAGGATTGCAAGGTGTTTTACTAAGATGT
The DNA here is from genome assembly GCA_028749045.1 of Cupressus sempervirens. NCBI lineage: Eukaryota > Viridiplantae > Streptophyta > Pinopsida > Cupressales > Cupressaceae > Cupressus > Cupressus sempervirens. The sequence goes on along the minus strand of CM053793.1, from coordinate 94,212,356 downwards.
ATTAACCATGTCAAGTGGATCATATTTTGCATCAATTTCATGAAGGGCCAATTGGAGGCCACTTCTCACCAAGAGCTACAACTCTTAAAGTGATGAAGGTAGGGTATTATTGGTAAAGTGTCATATTCTTGAGTAAGAAAATATAAGCAATGTTAAATTTTTAGTTGGTAAAGAGAAATTAGTTGCGCTACCCTTACAACCTATTAAAGTGGATCAACTATTTATGAAATGGGGTCTAGAGTTTATTAACATCCTTAACCCACCTTCAAGTGTAGGTCATATATGGGTATTGATGATGCAATGCAAGGTAGAAGAATCCCCAAAGGAGATGTCCTAGTCCCTAGCAAACAACCACATAACAGAACACAACACAAGATACACAATCTGATACCAAATGTAAATCTTTATTCATAAAATAATTATTTACATGCAATGTGTTAGGTTGCAAGGTCTTCTTAGTTACAACCAAACACAATAGCAATTACAATAATAGTTCTACAAGATCCCTCAAGATCCAATCCAAACATTAGCTAGTCCAGATCCACACTTTGATAGTAACCTCCAAGGAAGATCTAAACACGTGCTTGCAATCCCACCAAGAAATCTCCTTGTTTCCCAAGCCTCAACTACTAGCCCTTCTCAAAATTCTCTCTTCTACCACATCCTCTTCTCCAAGATGAATGAATAATCACAATGCTACTATAAATTGCCTCCTATTCGATGCTTTGTCCACATAATCAGGAGAAAAATTTTCTCCAACTACTCTCCACACTCACTCCTCTTCCTCTAAATGAATAATGAATAAAGACTTCACACACCCCTTACTTATACCCAACTAAGCCACAAGTGATGCAGGAGCATCCAGAGGTATAAGGGCAATCCTGTGTCACCCAAAAAAATGTACTTAGACTTAGTTTCTATTTTATGTCTTTGCATTTTTGGATACCCATTTGGCTCAAATAAAGGTTCCAACTCTCATAGTTCAACTATCAGTGCATTTAAAAATCCCGAAAAAATAGGAGCATGCAATTTGACCATCATTTTGGTGACCTAGAAGGTGTGACTTGGCCAGATGAATGTAATTGAGATTTAGAGCATTCTAGAAAAAGAATCAGGTCAAAAGGCCCCACGGTTTGAAAGTTATTGCAGTTTTTCGGGTTTTGGAGACCCCCTAAGAACGCTTCAGAGTCAGGTTTGGGGCATTAAATGACCTCGAAAAGGGTCGAAAAATGGGGGACAAGCGAAGCCTATCCATAGGGCTATAGAGCGCTTCGAGAGCTTTCCGAAAATGTAAACGGTTCGTCAATCGGAGTTACGGTTCAAAAGTTATGCCTCCCGGAAGTTCGGCTACCGTTTCTGGATTCTTCTAGAATTGCACCGACTTCTAACGCAGCTTCCGGAACCTTCTATTTTGTCGGTGGATGCCTACTAGCACTTTCTAGAATGTACTCCTAGTCCTTAACCCTTCGGGGTCTATTTAAGGAGATTTCTGGCATTGTAAAAGGCAGTTCGGATTGGAGCTTGAGAGGAGGTGCTAAAAGGAGAAATATTCTCCAGATTTATGCTATTGTAAGCCCGCAGGGCATGTTTTGAGTTTATTTTCTCTGCACTATTTGTACCAGCTTATTTTCTCAGTTAATATAATTTCCCCTTTCTATTGTGTCTATTCTGGTTGTTGGGTCGTGTCCCCATCAACAAGTCATCCCAATAACCTACAAATTAAATATCCCTTACATTAAATACTTGAAGAGCCACAAGTCAGTCTCCAATAGAAATTAAATACCAAATGCTTTTAAAGGCTTACAATACTTATTAAATACATCAAAATTAGTTAACCAAGACCCAAACAGGTCCACTCAACTCCACAAAAATCTCTTGATCATGCAAGATATCCAAATACCCTAGGATGTTCCTACATCAATTAACAACCACTGGTTATTTTACAAGTGGACTAAAGTACTAGCTCTTAGAGATGCAAGTGAGAGTGTTGTTTAAAATATCTATAATGATTTATTTTGCAAATTTGGTACCTAATTAAATTATTTTAGATAACACACTTGAATTTATAGAAAGCAATATTTCAAAAAGGGTTGTTAAGAAAGGTGTGTTTCTAAATACTTTGTCAAATTATTACCCACAGGGTAATGGGCAAGTTGAATCTACTAACAAGAACCTAATTCATATTATAAAAAATGCTTTGGAAGGGAAGCAATGTGCTTGGCATGAAAAGTTAAAATCAACACTATGTGCTAATAGAATAACTCCTAAACAATAAATTTTTTAGTGGCAAATCTTTGCCAATTGGTGATTCTATCTCTTTGAGAAATCACAATTTGGCAAATAAAACCTAGTTATGGGCTCAAATAGGTCACCAAGATATTAAATAATTTGGGTCAAAATTCTAGGCTAATCGCCCATTAGTTTACATATAATTGGTCCCAAATCTTGGTCCAATCATTAATGTAAGCTACATTTAAGACACAATTATTCTAAAATATTCACTAGCCTTTACCTAATGTCTTCCTATTGGACAATGTCATTTCTTCCTTAGAATAAAATAATATTTTCCTAGGGGCCAAGTGTCGACTACCATTTTACTGATGCGTGTCTCCAACTACTCCCATTTAGCAAACTATTTTATAGTTTGGACTTTGGGACATGTGTCTTGATTTTTGGAAGAATTAGAACTTATGTTATAATATTTAAAATTAGGCCTGAAATAGAGTTAAGGCCATTGATCTATCTTATATTGACGATCTACATCAATTCCTTTCATAATAACAATGATAACATGCTAAGTGATGATGACCAAGTTGGCAACATGAAAGGACACATTATTAATTGAACCTTAATATGTTGGCAGATAAGTACATTGTACATTGTACACTTGGCATATGCATCATGGCCCACCTGAAACTCTATAATTCACTAAAAATTTACATAATCTCTCTATAGCAACTAATAAATTAGCTAACTAAATTAAGATTTTGCACTATATAAAACAATTAACTCACCTCTTATATTACAAAAATGATTATGAGCAACAAAAAAAATTGCCTACATTTATTTGCATGCGATTTTTTTTTTAAAATAAGCCACAATTATTATTAAATTTTTATATGGAAAGGAAAATTTTGCAAATAGAAATAATTTTCTACCTGCCTTGAACAAAAAAATTGACTCAAATCAATGAATTAGCAGAGAAAAGGAGAGATGTCTTGCAAAAAATTGAGCTTCATCAAGCTCAAATGAAGATAACATTTGATGAGAAGGCATCTCCAAAAAATTTCTAGCCAGGAGGCATAGTATTGAAATGAGATTAATTTAAAATTAGGTCTGGGAAGTTGCAAAGTTTGATATCATGTGGGCTAGTCTATATGTGGGCTTTCTATTTGTCTACACTTGAAGGAGAGGAGTTGGGAATCTTGATGAATGGGATTCACCTGAAATGATGCTTTTGAGGTATTTTCAGATTTGAATAAGTGCCTTGGCATAATAGAATAGAGATCTTAATTTTTCAAATTTCAATAAGCGTTGTTTTAGCACATTCAAATTCAAGTTTTAGTGTGTTTGTTATTAGGTATAAGTAATAAAGCTAAGGACTACACCACATCATTATCAGTCTGCCATCAATACATGAGATACATACAACACAAAACATGAAATAATTTGTGATGCTTTGAATCATACATACCACATGAGTTCATAATATATTTACAATGGCATGGTCTATTTTTCAGCCCTTCAGCTGTATAGACATCAAAAAAATATTTATGCATATTCCTGGTACAAATTCTTTTGAATCAATCTAAGAAAAGAAGCAAGTACTAAATCTGATTTTTGAGTCATAGTTGACTCAAAACTATATCTTGAAACACAACAATAATATGATGTATTTTTCCTCATCCTTCTTGACTGATATACCACTATACAAACATAGGGATACCAAAAAATAGAAGGTTTGATCACTCCAAGACAACCAATATATCACCCAAATATAATAAGAAACAATGCACTAGGTTTCTATTATGATACAAGGTACAATTTTGAGTTCTACAGTTGAATTTAATAGTTGTTTTGAGTATGTCTTCAATCAAGTTCACAAGCTATCATAATAACTAAAGACTGCTAGCCTTCACAACTAGGATACAACTGTTATGTCATAGGAAAGAGACAATAAAAAAGGGAAACTATATTCATCTCTTTATTATGATACAACTATATCATGATTGTCAAAAGGATCAGCTATAGAATCCTATGACAACCTATGGAATTGGTTGAAGTTTTCAATTTTAGTTTCATTTTAGTTTGGTGTGGTGTGGTGTGTTTCTTTTAACAAGTATGTTTTAGATTTCAAAGTTTGTTAGTTTTCTAAAAGTTTGAGAAGGTTCAATTTTCTAATACTAAAGATAGCTTTGTGCCCAATGGATATGTATAAGTTAGTTGGTCTATTACTTTTTACTGGGAAAACATGTTTGAGAGGTCACCAAAAATGATACCAATTTAGGCTACCTCATGTTGGAATTCTTTACAATAATTAAGAGGGGGGGGAAGTGAATCAGTTATCCAAGGTCCATATGTACAAATAATTTTTTTCACAGCTTAGTGAATCCATATCCATAAAAAATATTCATCATGCATGCACCCATTAGATCACACAAACACTTAAACTTGTAGGTTACTATCAAATCAACTTTTGTAGAAATGTAAGCATGAAACATAACATATTCAATAACACATTTGACACAATTATTTTATGTGGAAACAAAAAATTGGGAAAAAGCACCAATAACATGCTATTTATTCTCACTCTTCTAAAGTGATGCCCTATGAAAGGTAAACCCTATAAAAGGTTACAATGCATACTATTACATGGTTAGAGGATTTCAATCACCCTACTAGAGGTGAGCCTTGTTAGAGGACTTTAGATCATTAACTTAGAATGTCACCCAGTTAAATGATTTATAAATGACTGTTAATTCAACCTTAATCCAAAGGATTTACCTTAGACTGGTACAATGATTAGAAAGTAATAGTAAGGATTGATCTGGTAAAAACTTACAACACACTTGCAGATTATAGATCTTTATTTTAATCCTCCATTCTACTTGGCTTTCACGCATTTCATCTCTAATAGCTTGTTCACCCTTCAAGCATCCATACCCTTAAGCCTTCTTTCTTTTCTTTCCAATAATAGTCTCTTTTATTTAGTCTCTAAATGAAGCAATACCTTAGACTCCTTGTCTTGCTTAGGTTCTCACACATGACAACCTTTGCTTTTGACCAGTCATCTCTATAAATAGAAAATTAAGATTTTTTTCTGTTCATCCTCTATTGTCCATTTTTAGGTTAGCTAAGATTAGGCAGGATTCAATAAATCTACCCACCTTGTCATTTTATTCCCTTCTAGAAGCTTCTCCTTCAATCCTCTTTAAATATGCCTCAAAATGGTTTACCATGAATTACATGCCACCAATTCATCATAGTTATGTTCCATACACTTCACAAAATTCAAGAAAACAAAATAGTCAGCTCAAATTTGTCAAATCTATGATTTAACATGAATACCGACACTTGACAACAATATGCTATTAGTCAGCTTCCATATTGTTCTTCCACTCGTCATCAACTAGATCACTTGACAAACAATAAAGTTTACTAGTGCTTGACATCAACTAAACTTTACTCGGCTTATACTGGATCACTCGACATACATTCAAATTTGAATTTTCTTGGCTCCAATTGATTTTATTCTTGACTTGCACTAATTTTTCTTGACACCTACTATCCACTTGGTCAAGCTTGGCAGACTCAATTCTTCTTACTTATTCTTCTAGACTTTGTCAATGTATCCGACCTTTTCAACCTCAAGTAAATAAGCAATGCATTATATCATCACTATCTTAATTGATCTTTTTACTCCCTTTTACATACCATAACTCAACCTTTTTCTAGGTGCTTTTGTTATCTCATTTGATCAAATTCTCCTCATCAATCAAACAAATGATAGTACTCAAATCATTTAAGTAGTTTTCTTACTAGCAAGTAGCAAGTTTGACACTAGTGACAAAATAATGATTGAAATACATTCTCATACTTGTATCAATCTATTTTCAATAATCTCCCTCTTTGTTATTGATGGAAAACTAGTACAACCTATACAACCAACAATAATACCAAAAAGAAAATAATTCCTTGTATTGAAATCTCTTCCTCTATCAACTTTCATCTTCTATATAGGTTACCAAATTTTGTTCTAATCAACAAAAAATCAACTCATCCTTATGACTCCCTCTTGATCACTTCATTTTCTTTATTTAGGTATTTGTCTCTATCCTTATATCTCCCTCAACATTATCTCCCTCTCACTAGGTAGATTTATGTCTTTTAACCATTAGGTACACTATCTCCCTCTAAGTAGATATTCCATGTTTCTTCTTTTCTATATTTCTCCCTTTTTGTATAATATCTCCCTCTTTGACAATAATTCCAAAGATTTTTCATCTTAATATGTAGATATGAATATTTTTAGTTTCTCCCTCTATCACCTAGCTTGTGACTGATTTGCCACTCCAGCTCTTTGATTAGGAATCCCCTAAAGTAAGATCCACTGCATCAATGTGTAACATATGTTAATCATCTCAGTTGATGTAGGGCACTTCTTATGCTTCTTAGATAGCCTTGGATAGGGGTATAACCTTTAGTTTACCCTTAGATACTCATGAGCATCCTTAGGTAATGTTTTTGTGAAGATATTAGCTATTTTCTATTTTGTATTTGTATATTTCATCTTCACCCCTTTATCTTGAACTAACTCTCTCAAGTAATGATACTTGATTGGAATTTGCTTAGTCTTTGTGTGAATCACATGATTATTTGATATTTATAGCACTTGTATTATCACAATAAAGTATCATAGGTTCAGTGATTTCCTCCTTCATACCTTTGGTAGTTGTTTGATCCATACAAAGTTTGTACAATTTACTACAACAACATATTTAGCTTCAATAGTAGATTGAGATATGCAGTTTTGTTTCTTGCTTGTCCATGTAACCAACCTTTTTCCTAAGAAAAATGCTCCTCTACTAGTGCTCTTTTTGTCATTAATATTTCCATCTCAATCAACATCAGTGTAGGCTCTCAGCTCAATTTTTTCATTTTTCTTGTAGTATAGACCACAGTCTTTTGTACCTTTCAGATATCTCATTATTCTCTTAACAACCATCAAATGATTCTCCTTTGGATTTGTAGAGAATCTTGCAACTACTCCACTAGATAATGCAATATCAGGTCTACTATGTACTACATATTGTAATTTGTCAATCATAGACCTATACAATGTTTGATTCACCTCAACTAAATCATCATTCTTTGATAATTTGTGTCCTATCACTACAGGTGTACTACTAGCTTGGAATCTTCCAATCTAAAAGTTTTCAGTATCTCCTTTACATATTTTGACTTAGTGATGTATATACCATATTTCATTTTATGTATTTGAAAACCTACAAAGAACTTGATCTCTCCAAACTTAGACATCTCAAATTCTTTCTTCATTTCATTTGCAAAAGCTTTACATAAAGTATCCTAACCTCCAAATATGATATCATCAACAAAAATTTTAGATAGTAAGATACCTTTGGCTTTCTTTGTCTTCAAGTATAGATTAGTTTTGTCATCAGTCCTCTATAATCCAATCTTCACAAGATAATTGTGAAGCCTTTTATATCATGCTCTTGGTGAATTCTTCAAACCATATAAAGCTTTGTGTAGTCTACATACCATATTTTTTTTGTTAGCATCAAAAAATCCTTCTGGCTATTCTATATAGACCTCTTCTTCCAATATTCCATTTAGAAATGCAGACTTAACATCCATTTGATAAATTTTGAAACCTTTGTATGTAGAATAAGAAAATAGAGTTCTTACTTCTTCTAATCTTGCAATAAGAGAGAATATTTCTCCATAGTCTATCCCTTCTTCTTGTGCATACCCCTTGCAAACTATTCTTGCCTTATTCCTTGTGACTTTAGCATTTTCATATAACTTGTTTCTATACACCCACCTAGTGCCAATCACATTTTTATCTTCTAGTCTAGGAACTAAAGTCCATGTCTTGTTCTTCTCAATCTATTCAATCTCTTCTTTCATGGCTTTACTTTTGTCCATATCTTCTAAGACATCTTTCACTATTTTAGGTTCATGCATGCTAAGCAAACATCTATCATTTCTCAACCTATATCTTGGCATTGGTCTTGCATCTTTTTCTCCAATAATTTGTGTGATAGGGTGATGTCTCTTGACATACTTTGACAATCATGGGTCAGCTCTATTTTCCTCATTTGTTCTATCAACTTTTGAATCAATATTTACTTCTCTATCAGGTAATTTAACATCTCTTTCATGTACACTAATATTAGAATCAGAATGTGCCTCACCTTCATTTTGTAACTCAACACTTGATTGTAGCTCAATTCTTGAAAGAAACTCAACATTCATAGTATGTGACTTGGAAGTCATTGAAACTTGTTGTTGATTTGCAATTCAATTTACAACATCATCAATAGGCACACCTTCACAAAATTATGCAAATGATTTTTATTCCTCTAGTTTTTTCATAGGTTTAGCCTCATGTAATTCTATATATTCATAAAATTTCACATTTTCACTTTCAACAACTTTGTTAATGTTAGTATTTAAACACTTATAAGCTTTACTTCTTGTGAAATAGCCAAGGAATATACCTTCTTCATTTTTTGCATCTAGTTCAACATTCCTAAAATCTTTGAGAATATAAAACTTGCTTCTAAATACCTTAAAATATTTTACATTGGGTGAGTATCCATACCATAGTTTAAAAGGTGGTGAATGAGTACCTTTCTTGACTTGCACATGGTTTAAGGTATAGACAACTATACTTACAACCTCTCTCTAGTATTCAAAGAAACATTTTTCTCCATCATGAGTGTCTTAGCACAGTCCAATACAAATCTATTCCTCCTTTAAACAATTCCATTTTGTTGAGGGCTTCTAGGAGCAGATGTCTATCTATTGATTCCTCTATCATTACAAAACATCTCAAACTCATTTGATGTAAATTCTCCTCATTTTTTAGATCTTAAAAATTCTAGACTTTTACCTGTTTCCTTCTCAACTCTTGCTAAGTATTACTTAAACATTTGGAAAGCATCATATTTCTATTTCAGAAACATAACTGTCATCATCTTAGAATAATTATCAACAAATAGCATAATTTACTTATCACCTTTGTAGCTTTGCACATAAATTGGTCCACACAAATCACTATAAATAATCTCCAAAATTCTTTTAGAGGTGTGAGTCTTACTCTTAAAACTAGATGTTTTTCATTTTGCCTAACTAATATTGTTTGTAAATTATATTGTTAGGTTTCTTTAATTTAGGAAAACCTTTGACTATTCTCATGTTACTGATACTAACAAAGTTATCAAAATTAACATGACATAACCTCTTGTACCATTACCTAACATCATCCATATCAAGGTAGAATAGATTACCTCTAGTTTGATTGCATTTCCCCATTAGTTTTTCATCAGTATCATATATCTTAAAAATCTTGTTTTCAAACTCAACCTTGCAACCTAAACTATTCAGTTGTGAAACACAACAAATTATAGTTAAGTCCTTCAACATAATAAGCATTATCACATAAAATATTTTTAGTGAGGTTGATAGAACCTTTTCCTTTTATCAGACAGGGTGCATCATTTACCAAACCTTACACTATTTCCATTAGAATAATTCAAGGTAATGAACTTACTTTTATCTCTAGTCATGTGATGTGAACACCCACTATCAATGATTTGTTTGTCATTCTTGTTCACACAAGACACTAGTGTAGTTGCCTCATCCTCATCAGAATCATCCTTCATTGCAACATACACCACTTCATCATCACGATCGTCAGATCCATCTCTAGTTTTCTCTTCTACAATGTAGCAAGACTTCTTGCTTTTGTCTTTGTAACCTTTTCTATCTTCATCTCTTATACTTTTGTACTTGTCTCCACCTCTATAGTTTTTCTTTTCTAGACATCTACCAGAAATATGACCAACTTCATTGCAATTAAAACACATGATAGGTAGCTTAACTTTGAATTTTCCTTTACCTGTGTGAAATCTCATTGGTAGAAGTGGTTCAAGTTGTTCTACATCCTCCTCATCTATATCACTATCACTAGAAACACATTTTACCTTTTTCTTCTTCTTCTCATTAGGCTCCTTTAATGATAGTTTAGCTTTGAAACTAGATTCAACCTTGTCAGATTTGAAGTTATCAAAATTGGATAGCTTAAAAGTAGTGAGACTACCTACCAGTCCTTCAAGAGTCATATTAGAACCTAGTATACATCTTAGTTCTTGTATTGTAGAAACTCTAATAGAATAGATGGGGAGCAGTGTTCTCAAAACTTTGATTAATATAGTCCCATCATATATCTTACTAGTAGATCCTCTTATAGCATTTATAACACCTTTTATCCTAGAGCAATATTGAGCAACATTATCACCTTCTTGTATTCTTATATCATCGAACTTACCTCTAAGACTCTTAGATTTGGCTCTTATAACATTTGTGTCTCCTCTATATATAGTGTGAAGAGCATCCCACATCTTCTTTGCAATGTCACAACCCTTGATATCATCAAAATTGACATAACTTAGGGTAGAGGCAATCTCCAAAATTTCCTAATTTTGTTCTTTCTTAATTTTAGATATTTAGTAATTAAGGCTCCAATAGGATCAACATGATCAGTAGTGATGGTAGATTTTCCATGGTCTCCAAGACCTCCTAGGTGTAGCTTCATCAAAAATTTCCATGCAGAAAAGTTATTTCTATTAAGCTTGGGTACCTCTCTTTTTGACATCTTTATCTTTTGCTTCTAGTACCTTCAAAATAGTCCTCTTAAACAGATGACTCTGATACCAATTGTTGGAATTCTTTGGAATAAATGAGAGGGGGGGTGAATTAGTTATCCAAGGTATAGATGTACAAATAAAACTTTTCATAGCTTAGTGAACCCGTGTCCATAAAACATATTCATCATGCATGCATCCATTAGATCATGCAATCACTTAAACTTGTAGGTTACTATCAAATCAACTTTTACAGAAATATAAGCATGAAACATAACAGATTCAATAACACATTTGACAAAATAATTTTATGTGGAAACTCAATTTGGGAAAAACCACCAGTAACATGCTACTCATTCTCTCTCTTCTAAAGTGATTCCCTATGAAAGGCCAACCCTATTAAAGGTTACAATGCACATTATTAAATGTGAGTTGGTTAGAGGATTTCAATCACCCTATTAGGAGTGAGCCTTGTTAGAGGACTTTAGATCATTCCTTTGGAATATCACCTAGTTAAAGAATTTACAAATGACTGTTAGGTCAACCTTAATCCAAAGGATTTACCCTAGACTGGTACAATGTTTAGAAAGTAATAGTAAGGCTTGATCTAATAAAAACTTACACTACACTTCCAGATTACAAATCTCTATTTCATTCCTCCATTTTGCTTGGATTTCACACACTTTATCTCTAATAGCTCGTTTATCCTTCAAGCATCCATACCCTTAAGCCTTCTTGTTTTGCTTACCAATAATAGTCTCTTCTATTCAGTCTCTGAATGAAGCAATATCCTAGAGTCCTTGTCTTCTTTAGATTCTTGCACATGACAACCTTTGCTTCTGACCAACCATCTCTATAAATAGAAAATTAAGATCTTTTTTGTTCATCCTCTATCATCCATTTTAGGGTTAGGTAGGATTAGGTAGCATTCAATAAATCTACCCACCTTGTCATTTTAGTCCTTCTAGAAACTTCTTCTTTGAACCTCTTTAAATTTTCCTCAAAATGGTTTACCATGAATTCATTTCCACAAACTCATCATAATTATCTTACACACACTTTAAAAAATTCAAGAAAACAAAATAGTCAACTCAAATTCATCAAATCCATGATTCAACATGAATACTGGCACTTGACATCAATATGTTTTTAGTTGGCTTCCATACTATTCTTTCACTAGTCATTAACTAGATCACTCAAAAAACACTAAAGTTTACTAGTGCTTAGAATCAACTAAACTTCACTTGACTTACATTGTATCACTCAACATACACTAAAATTTGAATTTTCTCAGCTCCAACTGATTTTATGCTCAACATGCACTAACTTTTCTTGGCACCTATTGTCCACTCAGTCAAGCTTGGCAAACTCAATTCTTCTTTCTTGTTCTTCTAGACTTTGTTAGTATATCCAACCTTTGCAAGCTTAAGTAAATAATCAATGCACTATATCATCATTTTCTTAATTGATATTTGTACTCCCTTTTACATACCATAACTCAACCTTTTTCTAGGTGCTTTTGTCATCTCATTTGATCAAATACTCCTCATCAATCAAACAAATGATAGTACTCAAATCATCTAAATAGTTGTCTTACTAGTAAGTAACAGATTTGACACCAGTGACAAAAAAATGATTGAAACAAATTCTTATACTTGTATCAATCTATTTTCAACACCTCCTAAATTGCAATGTTTGACTTGCCCATATATTGAGTTATGTGTTTTAAGATGTTGTTCATACATATTATAGAATGGTTTGAATGTATAAGTTAAAGTATAAAATACAAAAAAATGAATAAATTGATCATTTTTATTCATATTTACATACAAGTAAAAAAATAATATACTTTTATTGAAATATGTTTCAAAGATATTTTATAAGGTACATGATGTTTAAATTTTTAGAAAGTACTTGATATAATGCATTCAAATACCACACAAGTCATGCAACTCCTAATATAGTATTTGAATAAAATATTGCATAAATAGAAAAGTACTAAAGAGATAAGAGGAAAAGCCTCCATTACCTAAATGGAAGGTCATTGATCTAATTTTTGAAAAGATTTGGGTCCACATATCCATCTTTGAGTAGGCCTGTAAATGTAAAGATGGGGGTTAGTTCATATGAACTGAGAAATGAAAACAATTCCAAATATCTCTACACTACTAAGAATTTATACAATATGATCATTCAAATAAATGCATTCAACGTTGTAAATGAATGATAAATATCTAAAAGAAAAACAATTTAGTACTAATAAGTTTGTTTCATGAGTATATACAAATTTGGAGGTTTGAGATTGTTGAAGGATCATGCATAAGTTACACACATGAAACCTTTCAATTGAATCATGTAGAGGCCAAGACTAAATAACTGAGAAGATCATAGAAGGGGCATGCATAATTTACAAGCACAAAACCTTTTGGTTAAATTAAAAATGGGTGAGGACTGAAGATAATGAGGAGATTTTCAAAGGGACATACACAATTTTAGGTATGAAACCTTTCAGCCATTAAAGTTTCATAGGAAAATTTACAAGATATTCATAGAAGTTTCAAATATTTAGATGATCTCAATAAAGCCTTAAGGTTTATCAAATAGGTGTAAAGGTATTCTTCTATATCTAATGTTGTTCCCATGGTATTGTAAAGAATACATGTACTATGATGAAGAATGTTTGCACATTAGCTACAAAGAATAATCAACATTGAGTACATGAGGAAAATTCATATCTACAACTATATGTCATTGCACTAAAGAAAGTATTAAGTTATTATTTTCACAAAAGCTTGCACCCTTGTCCAAAGTTTTACCTAAGGAAAATCTCGTGAAACATGGAAACAACCTCCAAGTTGTGGGACTTGAACTATGAGGTCGAGTCTCCAGAGAAGGCTAGTTTCCTCAACTATTTGGATGCACTTAAACTATTTGGAAGAGAAAAGGGGGAAGGAATACATGAAAGTAACTAATCTATTCTAAAGAGGTGATGCATCAAAATAGGGTGTCCAGACTAGTCTCTACCCATACATGCACAATTTTATTATTATGATAGTCCTAAGATATATAGATTCAAACTTTTATTTAATCTATAAACTACACAAAGATCAGACAACATATGAGTGATACAACGAAAAATTCTTCACTTCTTATCATTCATGGGCCAAAGAGATATAGAGAATGCAGATTATAGATATTTGTAGTATGTCGAAGAGAGGCAAACAAGCTTACAAAGTATGATGATAGTTGAATCAGATAAGTAAGAAAATCATATAACTTAGAGGCAAGGAGGGAATTTATAGTAGCATACCAAAACTATACTAGAGAAATAGAGAAGATCTAAACCTAAGAAAGAGTAAAAAATATTCCTTTATAGTGTAGGCATAATTTAGATAACTTCTATCACAAGATAAAATTCAACCACTACAATCAAATCTATAGAGAATAATCACTTCAAGACTAGAAGACTTGATCACAACATGAATCCATACATGAGAATATCACTTCTTCACCAAGAAAAACTTTGAGAGGTCAAAAGTGATGGTCATTTAATCTCTAAGTGAATGAATAGATCAACAAATGGAAGTGGAGTATTTCTTTTCACTTATCAAGCCTAGGGATCAATGAAAGTGGTTGTAGGAGATCAAAAAGATCACATTCATCATTCAAGGAACTACTTCTACTACCACTACCTTCCAACTTGATCATGATCCTTGGTCAACTAAGGTTTAACCATTAAGTCCTACTACATGGACTAAAAATTTCTCACCATTATGCTACCCTATCAGTGGTCCAATCCTTATGCCTTGCATTCATTTACCCATGATTACAACCTTGCCACCACCTTCCCTTATTAACTATTACTGCTTGTGAAACTATGATCCATTGATCATCACTACCTCACAACATATGCTTGACATTCTTTACTAACTACCATGAACTTGTGAAAGTTGGGGTTATACCATATCCACATTGTCACCTTCTTAGACTAACACTATTGTCTGACCCTTATGACCAAGAGAAAAAAAGGAAACTACCACTTCGCAACTCAAACCTTAACCATTTCTTGACTCATGGAGATCATGCACTAGCCATAGATTTGGAAGATCTAGTGATGTAAGATGTATCTTGAACACTAAAAGCTTACCCCCTTTTGATGCTATTGCAACGTAAACTATAGCATGTCATTATGACCATGCAATTAGGTGAAAACAAAAAAAAACACACCTTCACCATCCTGACCTTAGTTAGCACTTAACCAACCAAGATCATGCAAATTGCATAATCATGACTCAAAATATCTTAAGGTGTAATATGAAATAAGAATATGTAAAATACTAAATCATTTCACAAGAAACCCTAGGTGAACATTGGGTGAATTATCATTTAAATTTAATTTTGTAGTGGGAGGGTATTTTAGTTAACATTTTTGGCAACTTAGGGGGGATGCAAGCCTACTTAGTACATGACCAGTGACCATCAAAAGATCCATTAGGATATAGAGTCTCTAAAACCATAAAGGTCATCAATTTAGCACTTCTACTACATTCTGAGCCATAACTTGCCTTTTCCTCTGCAATTTGCAAAAAACTTAGAACCAGACCCCTTTCCTACAGAACAAAACATGTGCCTATGCACTTCTTTGAAAATAGGAAAGAACAAGAAAGAAAAACTACTCTGACTATGTACATGAATATTGGTTTTCATCAGAAATAAGGCTTAAGATATATCCTATTGACTAGAAAAGGAAAGAATTTTCCATCTAGCCTGCTTAACTGAAATGCATTAGATTGTTGACAATTGATGATCACATAGGGGCCACTCCATAAAGCATCAAATTTCAAATGTCTCCCTTCTTTCACTCTGTTTGCATCCCATTTCAACACAAGATCACCTTCTTTGAAACCTCTGGCCTTAGCCTTCTTATCAAAACTCCTCTTCATCTATTATTGATGTGTCTCTGAGGTTTGGATTACTTGACCTCTTTTCTCCTCTAGCTCCATCAGATCTATCATTCTTATAGATATAGCATCATGTTTAATTAATTCCAACTAATGAGCTACCTCAAGAGTAGGAAATTCTAGAGAGATAGGAAGCCTAGCTTCCCTACCATAGACTAACATGAAGGGAGAATTTTGTCAGCCCACAAGGCAGTTTTCAATTTTTGGTGCCAACACCTTTGACTATCTTCAATAATCCTCTTGATGATCCTGATCAAATTCTTATTGGATAACTTGGCCAAGTCATTACCCTAAGGGTAATAATTAGAGGATGTTCTCAAGTAAATACCATGATCAAGTGCCCATGCACAAATCTGAGTTCCTATGAATAATTTAGCATTATCTAAAATAATAGTTGAAAGGATACCAAACTTGGTTACAATTCCATCAAGGAATTCAATGACTGAAGGTTTTGTGGCATCCTTTAGTGCTATTGCCTCTATCCACCTTGTAAAATAATCTATAGCAGCTATAATCCATTTATGACCAAAGCTAGAAGGAAGATTGATGGGACCAATAAAATTTGATCCCCATTGGGCGAAAGGTTGATCAGCCTAGATAGGATGAAGTGGAAGAGCTGCAAGTCTCTTCTTACTTGAGAAGAAAGCACACTTCTCACACTTCCTTACATGTTCATGGAAATCATGGAACAAGGATGGCTAGTATTAACCAACTCTCATAATTTTCATTGCAGTAGTTCATGCTAAAAAGTGTCCACCATTAGGACCATCATGAAGTTCTTTAATTGTCCTCTTTACTTGATTTGTATAATACATCTTAGCAAGGCTCCATTGAAATATTTCCTAAAAAGAACATCATCAATTATAGCATAAGGAATAGACTATACTTTTAACTACCTTCTCTTAGCTTTATCCACCCCTTGACAGTACCCATTCCTAGCTAAGAAGGTCTTCATATCATCCATCCAACTCCTTGGATTATTATTTCTTGCCTCCTATTATTTTTCCAACACCAATGCAACCTCTTCATTAGGATCATGAGATGAGATCATTTGTTTGCACAATCCCCTTCCCCTTACCAGCTTGGTAATCTAAATATCCACATCATACTCCATTACCTTGGTGATCCAACTAGCTCTCCTCTCACTAATGTCTTTCCTCAATAAGAAATCATTAATGCTAGCATGTAGGACCAAGTGGACTTTTTTATGAGACAACAGGTGTTTGAATTTCTTCAAGCCTCTTATGACCATAAGTGCTTGCTTTTCCACATAGCTATACTTATTTTCATATTCTTTGAGTCCTTCAGTGACAAAAACAACTGACTACTCTTCATTTTTATCATTTAGTTGATTCAAAACAATAGGAACATTTGACTCACCTCCTAAGGTATAAAGGATGAAATCCTTATCAAAATTTGGATTAATGAGAGTATGAGTTGAAGCAATGGTTGCTTTGATCTCTTCAAAACTTGCTTTCCCTTCCTTGGTCCATGAGAAGGACATCATATTTTTTAGCATAGTTGTAAGAGGTTTCACCATGGTAGCTAGGTTAAGAATAGATCTTTTCACAAAAATTATTCTACTAAGAAAACTTTGTAGGCTTTTCTTATGACTAGGAAGAGAGAGGGCAAGTATTGCCTTTGTTCTTTTTGGATCAATGGTCAGACCCTCTTTACATACAATATGTCCTAATATTTTACCTTGATTAGTGGTGAAGACACACTTGTTTGGATTTAGGGACACCCCATACTCTCTACATCTCACAAATACCTACCTGAGATGACCAAAATTCTTTGCTACATGCTTTGAGTATAATATGATATCATCAAGGTAGACTAACACAAACCTCTCAATCATATTTTTGAAAGACATCTCCATTACTTTTTGAAATGTGGCACTTGCATTTTTTAGTCCAAAAGGCATCTTGCTATAGGCATAGGTACCCATTTGGTAGTGAAAGCAATTTTATATCTATTAGTCTCCTTGACCAACACTTGACTATTACTTGAAAATCCATCTAAGAAGTGGAATCTTTTTGAACCACTAACCTTAGACAATATTTGTTCCATAAAAGGGAGGGGATGGTGATCTTTAAGAGAGGTTTGGTTAAGATCCCTAAAATCTACACACAGTCTAATCTCTCCATTCTTTTTCCTAAAAGGGACAAGGTTTTCCACGCAAGAGGAGTGCTTGATAGGGAAAATGATATTGGCTTCAATTAATTTGGACATTCTCATTAGGGGCTAAATCTTGGGATTTACTAGTCCCTATTTTCTTCTAAAAGGCTTGACATTATCCACTAGATCTATAGTATGTTGAAATAGACTAGGGTCCAATCCCCTCAAATCATCATATGTCCAAGAAAATATATCATTAAATTCTTGACATAGATGGGAAATACTTTCTTGCTTAGTTTTAGAACATACCTTCCCCAAGTTGAGCATCCTTCCACCAACAATTGTGACTGGCACATGGTCTCCTTTGTTTGAAACAAGATTCATGTCTCTTTCCCTCACTTGGTCATCAGGGTTAAAGACACTCTCTAAGGTAATGAGACCTTTAGGTAGTTTTTTGGAGCTGAGATTGATGATTTGATCACCATACTAGCCATGCAATCTCAACTAATTTCTATCTGAGAATTCTACTTCATTCTGCAAAAAACTCACAATTTGTGTATTAGATTCAAAGACCTACCAATTAATATCATTATCAGGAATGATGAGTCTGACCACCGTTTTATTTTTTTATCTCTTCTCATCTTCAAGGCTTCTTGGGACATCATAAGATGTACCCACTAGTGCAAGCCTATCAACATGTCTATTTTCTTTTCTAGGAATGCTTTGAATATTAAATGCACTGAAACTTTCAAGAAAATCCAATACCCTATGTTTGTAAGATTTGAGCAAACCATTCTTAGTAACATTTTGATTCCTCACTTGATTAATCACCAACTCACTATTCCCATACACACTCAATGCTTGGATTTCTCTTTTTTGAGCAATTAAGAGACCCTAAATCAATTCTTCATATTTGGCTACATTATTTGTACAACTAAATTATAGCCCAAATGAGAAGTAGTACATTTCTAATGTAGGAGAAAGTAACATTACACCAACCCTTGATCTATTTTTATTTCTTGATCGATCAAAGTACATGCTCCATATCCCACTTGTATCTTCTTTGGTTTTCATCAAATCAGGGACAAGATCATCCTTTTTTGATATACAATAATTGCCTAGGCCAATTTCTAAGGTTTCTAATATAGGATCAAACTAAGAAGCATTAGCCCATTCATTCAAGAGGAAATCAAATGTATTAGATAAGGAAATGGCAGGTTCATTTGCTATATCATTTTCATCTATCTCTAGGATGGTACAATTCATATTGATGAGATTAGGAGTATAGGGTTCAACATGATAGAGGGCTAATGGTTCTACTTTGATTGAAGCCTTGGTTCCATATCTAGTTCTAAATAATATATATGACCAATCAGAAGATATATAGCCACCTATTTGAGCAGTGAAGTCTCTTGATAGACAAATAACAAAATGTGGCTTAACCTCAGCAATTGATATATCCTAAACTACAGTGCAACCTGGACAAGCATGTAAGACCATTTCAACATTCCTAAGGATTCCAATAGTCTTGAAAGTACTACTATCTAACTACAATACCTCCTTAACAATAGGTTCATATTTCATTTCTAAAGTATCAGCAACACACTTGGGTATTATTGAACAATTGGCCCCTGAATCAATCATATAGTTGCAGACTATCTTATCTCCTATAATCAAAGAAAAATAAAATGGAGGAGGTATAACCTTTTTTCTTGTTTCTACCTCCTTTGATTTTTGCACCAAACTCATGACATTCTTTGCACTAGGTAGCTAATCTCTGAGTTCAATGCTTTCCATCTCATGCTGTAGTAGCCCCCTTTGTAATGATATTGTTATTACAACATCCCACATAGAAATTTTAACATTGGTCTTCCTCATCTACTCTACTACACTAAAAGGAGCATTAGATATTCTAGTAGGAGACTTGGAAGTAGAATCCTGAGGCAAGATAGCCTGTGGGTTGTTCACATTATCTTTTCTTTCACCTTGTATTTTCCATTGAGAAGTATCAACAAGCTAATTCACATTGTGTTTTTGGGTGATTGTTTGTACATGTGGTGCTGCACTTGATGTGGAAGGCTAATTAGGAGGTTGAGGATCCATCTCTTCCATATCTCTTTTCTTTCTCCTAGTATTGTAAGCACATGTATCCTAGTTTACATCACCATGTTCTTCCACTAGGTGGTTCATAAAAGTACAATCATCCTGTTGAAAGATATCAATAGGTTAAGTAGCATTGTGTTGTTGGACAACCGCTCACTCAGGTATAGTTAAAGCTAAGTAGGATTCTTTCTTCTAACACATGCAATATCCATAGGAGTAGTTACAAGAAGAGCAGAAATCTTGATCTTGGGAAAGGTTGTTTTGAGGGACTAAGGCCCTGCTTACATTAGTGTTTTAATATTGGGGGTGGTCGATAGGTCTATTCTAATTGTAGGGGGTATGACTTTGGTTTGGAGGTCTACCATGCATGGGGCCTTGACTCTAGAGTTGGAGAGGCTTATTATTCTGAGCTTGTTACCTCTTCATGGTTACCATCTCATTTCCATTTTTTGCACTACTGCACTATTTTCCTCCATCTTCTTTTCTTGATCAAGCATCCTTCTATCTACATTCTCCATCAATGTCTACATCATAGCCTCAATCCTATCAACTCTATTAGAGGATATGGAGGCCGTTGGGACCATAGAAAGAGGCTAACTTATAGAGTGTACATGAATAGGGGCTACAATAGGCCAATGATTAGGCATGTCAGGGAAGAAAGGAATTGGAGGTCTTGGAGCTAACTTCCCTCCCTATATCAAAATATTTTCATCTCTTATGGAAACATTATAAGAATTTGTTAAAGTGTCTCCTCCCATAGATTGCAAGGTGGTAGCAATATCACTATTGAAGGCTCTAAGATAATATAAGAATGCATTATTGAGAGAGGGATTCACTATAGTTGGTATTCTATCTCATGTTTTCTAAAATATATAATTGAAATCAATTATACATTCATCAGGGGCCCTTTTGAGAGTTGTTTGTTATTCCAAAAGTGATAGTTAGTTACTTTTATCCTCAAAATTCTTGCATAGGGCTACCAAACACCACCCACCCTGCCCAATTAGTAATAGAGTTGTGAGGCAAACCTCTATATCATTTTAATACCTTTCCTTTCAAAGATGAGGCCAAAATTTTGACTGCTACATCATCCTCAATGATACCATGAATGTTGCAGACATTAGACAGCTCTTGAATATATTCAATGGGGGAGATAAAGGTTTCACCAATAAACTTAGGTACAATTTTGAGAGCTGATATTGGTATGTCATACCTTTGGGCTAATAGGAGGGGGCTCCCACTATTGAAGGTGGCCAATGTGTGAGCTCTATCCATATAAGTAAGTTTTCTATTGATATGAGTAGATGGTATTCTAGGTTGAGACCTAAAAATAGGAGGAGTGGAGATAGACCTTATATGGGTGTGTGTTACTGTCACACTCCTAACTAGTGATAAGGATACACTAACCTTTCTTCTTGTATTAGAAAGAGAAATCTCTTGATACTGGAACTTACATCTGCAAGATGCCCTTGTGTGTCTTTTGGGTATGAATTATAGCAACCTTGGTCTAGAAACTAGATGCATTTGAAGCTTAGAGTCACCAAGTACTTCTGAAAAATGGGCCTCTTGAAGGCTTTATATTGAAGGTAGTACTATCTCCTCAGCATGAATAAGGAATATTTTCCCAATGCCAATGACCTTTAAATATCTATAATGTATGAGTCCCACCAGGCATTCCAAAAATTGTTTTCACAAAATCTTGCACCCTTGTCAAAATTTTTACCTAAGGACAACCCCATAAAACATGGAAACAACCTCCAAGCTATGGGACTTGAACTATGAGGTTGAGTCTCCAGAGAAGGTCAATTTCCTAAACTATTAGGATGCACTTAAACTATTTTGAAAAGAAAAGGGGGAAGGAATACATGAAAGTAACTACCTAATCTATTCTAAAGAGGTGATGCACCAAAATAGGGTGTCTAGACTAGTCCCTTCCCATAAATGCACAATGCTATTATTATGACAATCCTAAGATATACAGATTCAAACTTTGCTTTAATCTATAAACTACACAAAGATTAGACAACCAGATGAGTGACACAAGGAAAAATATTTTGCTTCTTATCATTCACAAGCCAAAGAGATATAGAGAATTCAAATTACAAATATTCATAGTACATCGAAGAGAGGTAGACAAGCTTACATAGTATGACAATAGTTGAATTAGATAAGGTAGAAAGGCATATAACTTAGAGGCAAAGAGGGAATTTCTAGTAGCATGCCAGAATAATACTAGAGAAACAAAGAATATTTGACCCTAAGAAAGAGTACAACATTTTCCTTTATAGTGCAGACATAATTTAGATAACTTCTATAACAAGATAAAATTCAACCACTACAATCAAATCTATAGAGAATAATCACTGCAAGACTAGAAGATCTAATCACATCACAAATCCATACATGAGAAGGTCACTTCTTTGCCAAACAAAACTCTAAGAGGTTAGAAGTGACAGTCATTTAATCTCTAATTGAATGAATGGATCAACAAATGATGGTAGAGTATTTCTTTGCACTTATGAAGACTAGGGATCAATGAAAGCAATTGTAGGAGATTAGAAAGATCAAATTCATCATTCAAAATTGCTTCTACTGCCACTAACTTCCAACTTGATCACAACCCTTGGTCAATTGAGGTTTAATCATTAAGTTCTACTACATGGACCAAACATTTCTCACCGTTATGTCACCCTATTAGTGTTCCAATCCTTATGCATTGCATTCAATCACCCATGATCACAACCTCACCACCATCTTGCCCTACTAATTGTTGCTACTTGTGGAACCATAATCCACTAATCATTACTACCTTGCAACCTGCACTTGGCATTCTTTACTAAGCACCATGAACTTGCAAAAGTTAGGGTTAGACCATATCTACTTCATTTCCTTCTTAGACTGATGTTATTGTTTGACCCTTGCAACCAAGTGAAACAAAGGAAATTTCTACTTTGTGACTCAAACCTTAACCATTTCTTGACTCACAAAGATCATGCATTACTATGTGGAGAAGATATATTGTTAATATAGCGATGGGAAATAAAGATTAGTGTATCACCATAACCTTCTGCAATCATTTACCAGCAAGGAGATAAGGTATTAGTTTGGAAATCAATGATGAATTGAGTTATATCACTATATGATATGGTGATAAGTGCTTTCAGTGATTGAAGAAAGGATTTTTATGTTGTAACAATTAGTGATAAGTTGGTTGATCACCATATGTTACTGTAATAGAGTAGTGAGATTTTCAAGAGAGGTTGCTATTGGCTATAGCAATGGGTCAGAGCTGATCATGGATCACATTTGGAGAATAATGGACATAATGATGAGAAATATGTAGTTATTTATTGCTATGTATTATAGTGATAAGATGAAAACTCACAACCAAGTTTGAAACTTGTGATTGCTATACTCTATAGAGAAAATACCCATCAAAGATTGCAAAAAGAGGATTTTCCTATATAGTGATGAGCAATAGGGTTATCATCATTTCTATAGGGATAGGTGTGAAAAGTAAAATAGGTTGCTATTTAGGGGCTGATACATAGTGATCAAAGACATGTAGGTATTTTTTGCCAGGAGTTACAACAATCAAATATTTGAATATATTTTATAAAGTGGGAAAGTAATGACAGGAAATGAACACCGATAATCTATGATGTATTACACTGATCAAAATATTTATGACATTGATTTATCTGGGGAAATAAATGCACAAACATATAAGGTGCACTATACTAAAAGGATAATCATTCCACATTCCAAACTCAAAGAATTTCATGGAAGCTAAAAGGTTTTATGTTAGTGCACATAGTTTTCAGAAATTTGATTTAGAAAGGACTAGTAAAGAAACATGGAGAGTTTTAGCTCAAAACCAAAGAGGAAAGTTGAGAAAGTAAAGAAGGGAAAATTTGAGAAGTAGAGAATAGAAGATGAAGTTCCTCCTAGAAAGTTAAATGAGGGCTTAATTAAACAAATGGATTTTGCTAGGCCTAAATCTAGAAGGAGTAAATTTTCTTCTCCTAACAAATTGGAATATAAATATAATGAAGTAGGAGATGTTTTGATGAGGATGAGGGGTTATGAAATTTTCTTATACCATTATTTTAGAAAGAATCACAAAGTTTTGATTTTCCATCCATGGGAGATGAATTTAGGAAAATTAACTGTGCCCAAAGTATTTGTGAATATTGAGTTGTTGAATGTTATCATCAATAAGTATAATGCTGATGATAGGTGTATCTATGAAAATGAAGGGGAGAAATTCATGGAAATTTCAACTAATTCCATAAATGAGGTCTTCAAATTGATAGATGGGCTCACTAAAAAGTTTTCATTCACTAAGTTGGAGAATGAATATGAGAGGTCAGATATATCTTATATGCAATGGAAGCTAATGCTACATAAGAATGTTAGGGAACCATTGAATAAAGTAGATGGACTACCATTTAACATTAATATGTTGAAAACATGTCTTGATATGTCATATCAATCCTATGGGAAAGTGGAAGGAATTGAATTTCCAAACCTAATCAAAATTAGACCCATGGTATTGGCATCTAATGTTAAAATGTTGGAGCCTAGGCCTTATGATTATGTTGAGTATGTTGTTGACAATGTTCATTTTTGTTTTGTTAATTTTAATGATGTTGATTGTCCTACTTTCAAACATTATTCTTTACTCATGCACATGATATTATACTATGGTTAATTAAAAAATTTGTGGCATGAAAACTTGAAACTAAATGTGTAGGAAACAAGTGTGGAGGAAATCCAATTCAAATGTGGAATTCTATATGGGATTATAGATATAGTGCATCTTGTCACCTTACTTTTGAGGATTATTTTTTCTAGCCCTTGTATAATTTATTTGGGTATCAAGCTTGCCCTTCCATCAACCCTAACATAAAGAGAATTTTAAGACCTGGGGATAATGGATTGGGGAAAAAGATCTAGCACAATTGGGGTGATTAGTATTCATATGATTATTTTACATGTTTTAGAGTTTTTGGATTTGAGGGTATGCCCTATAGATTTCAAACTTTAGTACTTGATAGGATTTCTTATTTGGAGATTGTATTGTCAAAATCTAGCAAGCAAAATTTTAGAGGGAAAAAGGAAGAAAACTTTTATCCTTGCCACTTCATCTTTTGGTGATTTTATAATTTGTGCAACCAAATCATATGATAAAATTGGAGAAAAATTGTAGAATGAATATGACATGTACACTATGGATCCATGGACTCATTATAATCTTGAAGGTTATATCCATACCTATAGAAAGTCATAGAAATCTAGTGACTATGTCCATCATAACATTGAAGATGAAGAAAAATTCAAGAATATGGAATGGCTAGAGATTTAGAAAAAACTACAAGAGAAAAATAGAGAGCTAGAAGACAAGAGACAACACAAATTAGAAAAATTCAAAAATGATATAGAGAATCCACTAGATAGGATATAAATTCAAGTATTGGAATATGATGTCCGAGTGTTTGATAGAGTAGATGCTAAGAAGGATGAAAGGATCCTTGAGTCTAGCAAGTTTGTGAGTGATGATGATTTCGTTAGATCAAAAGAATTTATTTTTGTTCTATACAATTATAGAAGCAAGTAACTAAGATAGAATGTTTGACATATCACTCCAAAAAATGAAAAGGAGTTGACAACTAACCTGAAAGAGGATATCAAGAAATAATAGAATATGACTCCAACAAGAGGGAGACAATTTCTCAATAAAACTGGAATCATGGTTTTACTTGGATGGGATATGAGTGCATCCTATATATTTGACAACTTAATCAAATCTAGAAAGAAATATATGAAATTGGATGTGCAAGTTGTAAAGGATGTAATTATTGGTTTCATATTTGTGGAAGATGAGAGGTCTATACTATTATGGACTCTCTATCCTATGCACACAAGAGGCCACAAATTATTGATATTGATCAAGCCTTTGGACACTTGATGACATCAAAAGTAGGGGTAACAGACCCTAATAAATCAGCAACCATGCAAGTGGATATGGCCATGTTTAATCAAGAAAAAATGAAACAAGTAACATTTGAATGAGATAATTGGAGAGTTACAAATGAAATCATGTTGAAAACAAGAAGGCCACATACTCATCCTATGATTCAATTGCATGATGATGCCTTGAAGATTGAGTTGAAGAGACTATAGGAAGAAAATATAAGGTTGACAGATATATATTTGATAAGAAGGGAAATACATGTCTCTATATTGAATCATCATTTCAAAATGTTGTTGACCAAGTTAGGGCAGGTTTGGGATTTGTACAATTCATACAAGCCTTTGGCTATCCAATATGATGAGACATATAAAAAGATTGTTATGGAGAAGAATGCACTTGCAGGATCAAGATACTCGAGAGGAAAATAAATTGATCCAAAACCATAATGTATACACCCAAGAGTTTAAAGACACTTTTAAGTTATTTGAAGATTTGGTAACAAAGCATGAAGTTCTATCTTGGTATAATGCAATGGGATAGACAATTGATTAGGAGATATGGATGGGGATTTTCCATGTGATGCAAAAATAGTCCTTGGGAGTAGCAAGCAATGATGATTTTGAGATGACAAGGATGAGGGAGAAGATTGAACAAATGATTGAGATGGAGATCAAGGCTTGTGAGGTGATCGTTGATGCATACTTGCATGAGGATGACAAGTATCAAGAGCACATTAAATAATGCAATGATTTTATTGAGAAATAAAGTTTAGATTCATCCCAATGATTCTATTTTTTCCTTGTAAATTTTTTTTGATTAATTTGCATATAATATTTGGTTGGTTAAGATCAATTTTTTAAACAAAGGGTCATAACTATTCATTTTGTAACCAATTCATTGTCTATAAATATAAAGAACAAATTTGGGAAAAGATATTACCATATATTCCATACATATATTATATAGCGAGTTGATCCTTTTTGTCTACCACAAATTGTGTTATCTGTATGCACTAGCAACACATGCATTTGTGTTGAAAGATCTCAAATTCAATACAAGGGTTTCATGTCCTCGATTGATCCTTTGGTGATATCATTTCTATCTCATACTTTTTTTGCTCCTCAAATCAAATCTTACACTTTCTTTAATTGACTATTCAATTGATTGAATGTGGCAAGTTATTTCAATATTTTCTAAACAATAATTTTGTAGTGATTGCTCAATATTTATTTATGTCTTATTGGGATCTTTAGGAGAGTTAAATTCAATAGGACTTAATATTGGAATATACTTTAGTATTTAACAATTTACACTTTATTTAAGTGATAGAAATTTATCTTGAAGGGATTTATTGTCTACCTTTGAGGGTTACTTTAAACATTTTGAATGATTGATGAAATAATGATAAAGACTCCATTGGTTAAGGACTTGATCTTTGATTATTGTTTTGAGTTTTCATGCTGATTGTATAAAGGACACATATCCAAGTGACAAAGATTTTCAATCCATCATATATTCACATATCACACCAACAAATATTTATCAACTTTTTAATTAAATTCCTAAAACACCCAAGTCTCACAAATTATCTTCTCTAAAAACCCTCTAGGGTGTGAGGTATAGGCCTATGAGCCTTTGTTCTATAGAGTTAGAATTGCAGAGATTCACATTCATTTGGAGTGGAACCTATCATTTGGAAAATTACTATTAGGATTTCTTGCAATTGGATCATCATTCCATAGGAAACCTAATCTGCTAATTTCGGCACCAACAAATTGGCAACTTTGCTGGGGAGTTGTTTGCACAATTAGGGATTGTGAAGTAGCCTAGAAGTTATTGGTTTTATAAGTTAAAAAATATAGAGTGAAGAGTCTGTGCACTTTTCTGGAAACTAAAGCTAGAAGAACAAATTATAATTTTTCCTTTATAATAGAGGCAGAGACTCTAAATTTTAAAGTTATATGAACAATCAATTCATCGTGCTAAGAAAGCAAGATAGTTTTAGGAGGTTGTCATTGAAGTTTATGTGGGGAAGGATATCTACACATATTGGTGAGCACCAAGAATATACTCCTAAGAAGCATAATAAAAGAATAATAAATGTGATCAACATGATACTTGGAAGTTGGGGGAAAGTGGCTAAAAAGTTAAGATACATTTCTCTTGACAATAGAGTCAATGGGACTCAAATCCAAGATGAAAAAAACTTGAGAATGGAACTCAGTTTCAAGAGCACATCCCTTTTTGAAGAGGGACTAATTTCCATCAGCAAAATCCTGGAGGCCCCCAAGATGACTAGTCTTTAGATGATGAATTTAAAGATGATGAAGAAGATGATGTTAGAGTAGGTGAAATTATCAAGGAATTTGCAAATTTTATGAGACGTAAGAGAGCTGCAAGGTCTTTGAAAATTCAGCCTAGTGATGTCCTAGAATTGATTGGAATCACAAAGGATCAATGTGTTACACCATCAACAGAGAAAATTAGACCAAAGAGAGAAGAAGAAAGACTTGGAATAGGTAGGAGTGGTTTTCATAAATTTCCTAATAATCAACATAAACAAAGAGCATAAAATGATGTAGATAACTTAGTAGATAATCCTACACAACATCCACATATGGTTGAAAGAAGAAGAGATATTGATAGAGATTTAAGACAACCTATTAATAATTAGAGCAACAACAATGCATGTCATAATAATTATGCATACAATCACAATAATGTTGGAAATAACAATGCATTTGTGGGTAATAATGCACAAAATAACAGGCAACCTGGAGGAAGGAATATGAACAATAATTAGAATATGCAAAGAAATAATAGACCAAAAAAAAAAAGGTTCAATTAGAATGTTAGGTCTCCTATGCCATTAGAGATAGACAATCGGATTTTTATGGTATATATGGATTTCCAAATCATATATCAAAGGATTTAAGAATTGTAATCCCAAAATACTCTAGGAATGGAGCCATATCAACATAAACTCATTGTATAAATTCAAAAGTAGTAATTGAGGAAATGAGTGAAGCCCATGAGGATGTCCTAATGAAGTTATTTGTTCAATCCTTAACTGAAGATGCAGTAGAATGGTACAAAAGTTTACTTGATGGATCTTTGGGAAGTTGGAAAGAATATGTTGGTCAACTCATTGAGAATTGTGGTGATCATAATGATCCTTCTTTTGCTTCACATGAATTAACTAGCATCAAGAAAAATATGAATCAAACCATACTCAAATTTAATAGGAGATTCAATAAGGTTCTAAATAAGGTGTCAAGATAAATTAGGCCACTCAACATATTCCTTATGGACTTCTACATAGATTCTTTGGATCATAAGATGAACTATGAGATCATGAAGGAAAAACATGTCACCCTTCAACAAGCTTTCAAAATTTCCTTATCTTTGGAGAACATTAGAAAGGTTTTAGGAAAATGATTAAAGAGGGATGATCCTAAGTTTAATCCGTAGAGTCCCAAGTAGAACAAAGAAGAAGACAAGAGTGAATTTTTTTTTAACATGATGAAAGAGATGAATATGGGAAGTGGAAGAAACAATTTGCTCCCAAAAATAAATAACTCCCCTTTTATTAAGAATGATAGATATAGGCTACAAGACATGTTGTATAATACTACTTGGAAAGATTGAAAACTAGTAGATATCAAGGAGACTATAGAACCTCTCAAAAGATCTAATAATTTTGCTAATAATAAGCCTTGGTGTGATGTTTTCCTATTGCCTCATATGGTAGACCAGATTGTAATCACTCAAAATATTTGGGATGAGAAAAATAATGACAATGATGAAAAACCTAGATGTAATGCAGTATCAAGTGGATTATGCTAGGGTGAGGAATAATTAGAGGATGAATACACAACAAAATATACAAATAGAAGGTATCAAATGAATCAAGAAGTGTTTTTAGATGAAGAAGAATTTCCACAAATCAAAAAATTGGCCAAGGAAGAGAAAGAAGCTCATACTATTACAACAATGGAACAAGTAAGTGTTAGAGTGGGGTTGCAATTACACCAAAAGACCGATCTGTCAATGACTAATACAACCACTTAACTTATAGTACATAGGAGGTGGTTAAGCCCTTGTCAAAAATATTGAGGAGAGCACTAAACAAATTTCCAACAATCTCCCCCTCAATGCTACCTGAGGCTCTGGGAATTTGAACCTATGACCAAGCTCTAATACCACTTGTTAGAGTGGGGTTGTTGTTGCACCAAAAGATTGATTATTCAATGCTAGATACAACCACTCAACTTATAATACACATGAGGTGGTTAAGACCTTGTCACAAATCCCAAGGGGAGCACTAAACAAATTTCCAATAGTAAGAAGCAAATATGAGTTGAGGAATTGAGAGATCAATGAAGGACAACACAAAAAAGTAGGGATATTTTCCAAGATTGGAGCTAAACTAACCAAAGGTAAGGATCAAAATATTTATAGATAGGAGGAGAAAAAAAATCTTACAAAGACAAAAAATGACAATCATCCTATTGGGAAGAATTCTCATAACTCTAATTCCTTTATAGCTCAAGCTTTATCTCAGGTAAAATTCTTTGTTCCCCTAATGGAAATTATGAAATTCTTGGATTACGGGAATGAGTCTTTAAAATTGATATTTGAAGTAGACAGTCATAAAGAAGAAAGAGAAGATGCTCAAAAGATACCTAAAATATATCTAGGAACTATTGTTAATAAGGATCCTACTCAAATGAATCCATCTTATTTAACTCTTCTCATAAATGATAAATTGGTAAAAAATTACATGATTGATTCAGGAGCACCTATAAATATTATGCCTATTGATGTGATGATGATGCAAGAGCATCCTAGGCTTTCTTGTGGTCCTACATGTTGGGTGTATTTGGCTTTGGAGTTGTGGACTCGGTCACCAAAGGAGTAGTGCTCAATTATTGTTAAAAGTAGTGTTAGCCAAGGTACTCAATCATTGAAGGGGCTTAGTCTCTGAAGTGCTTGGAAGATACTTCTACTTTCCACTCACTATTGTGCTTGGCATGTATTAGTTTCTTGGTATGTTTTGGCTGCTTGACATGTGTTGGCTGCTCGATATGCGTTGGTTACTCGACAATGCTTGGGAGTTTACTGACACTCAGTAGTGTGTTGGTGCCGACTAGAGTTCTTGGTGCATTTGGCATTTGATCATGATGTAGATTGATTTATGAGTTTGTGTGGACCTATGAGTGGTATTTTTTATCTCTTCTATGTGCATTTAATATGTGTTGTAAACTTGAGGCTTGTCCTAAGTGTTTTGTGTAGTTATCATGTATTAACTGTGAGTTAATGTGAGGGTTAATATTTTGTATTTAATGTTTTTTGTGAGACAACTTGTGGCTTAAATATGCATTTAATGCAAGGGGTATTATTTCATTTGTAATTTCTAGGCCGACTTGTGGCTTAGATGGGTATAAGTAGGGGGTTTTGTGGAGTCTTTTGTCAAATTTTTATCATTCAGCTTAGAGAAGAGGATGAAGTGTAGGAGTGAACTTTGAAGAGCTAGTAGTCATGGCTTAGAAAACAAGGAGACTACTTGGTGGGCTTGTGAGCACAAGTTGAGATCTTCCTTGGAGGTTTCTACTAGAGTGTAGATCTAGGCTAGTTGGGATTGGTGTTGTGAGTTGAATCTTGTAGGATCTTGCATAACTATTATTGTATTTTTTGTATTATTTGGGCCTAACTGGGAAGGCCTTACAATTGGACATATTGCATGTAAAGAATTATTTTGTAAATAAAGAGTTGTGATTTGGTATTAGATCTTGCATTGTTGTTATCTTGTGTTGTGCTTCCACTATGTGGTTATTTTTTGGGGTTAGGACATCTCCTTTGGGGATTCTCCAGCCTTGCACTATGTTACTGCATCAGATGAAAAGTTTAAATCTAGATGTTGATACTCCTTATGGTAAATGTTATAGTATGAATAATAGATCTATCCTTTTTGTGGGAATTATAAAAGATATTGATTTCATATTTCCTTCTTGTCTTGAAAAGGTCTATAAGACTGATATTACAATATTGGAGGTTTGTATTATGTATGGTATGTTTTTGTCTAGACAATGGTCAAACTTGGTAGGAGGAAACATTCAATTAGATTTTTATTATACAACTATCCTAGTAAATGGTAGGAATATAAAGATAGATAAAGAACCTAGGTCAACATATTTGGTAGAAGATGTCAATCTAGATCAAATGAATTGTTTTCTCCATACATATATAGATAATTTTCAACTAAGTATCTCTAAGGAAGCCTTGCAAAAATTGGATTCCATTAGTGAATATATTGACATAGATCATGATGAAGTATGGAAGATGAATTTTGATGGCTCATGTTCCAAAGAAGGTAATGGTTTAGGTATAGTATTTGTTTCTCCTAAAGGTAAAAAATTCAAATATTCATTCTTGTTATCTTTTGAGTGTACTAATAACATAGCTGAATATGAGGCCTTGTTGTTAGGATTAAGGATAGCCAATAAATATGGTATTTAAAATTTTATAAAAATTTAGTGATTCTGATCTAATTATTTCCCAAGTTAGAAATAAATTTGCTACAAAGAAGAATAATATGAAACAATATAAGAATGAAGTATGTGATATCATTGAACTTTTTGATGCATTTAACATAACTTGGAAACACATATATGAAAATGTTCTTGCAGATTTTTTGGCTAATTCAACAATCAAGCAAGGTAGTATTCCTTATGAAAATATCACACAAGTAGAAATAAAAAATAGGTTGACAATTCCTAATAATGTGCACAATTGGAAATTTCTTGAAGATGACAGGGACATTATCAAATTTCTAGCATGTGAACGAAGGTATGAAAGTCAAATTATAGACCTTAATAATCTTGTGGAGGAGGTTAATGGGAAAAGATGATGTTTGGTAAAGGAGTCATTTAGTTAAAGACAAACAAAATTCCTAAAGAATTTTTAGCATTAGAAAAATTATTTGATAACAAGGATGCCAAGGAAAAGGATAAGATTATTGTTAAAGATGAAAATGATGTTGAAAGGATAAATCTAGGGACCAAATTCTCTCCTAAAGAGGTGTTTGTAGGGAAGAAGTTAACCTCTAAAATTAGAAAAGATATCATCAATTTTTTGAGGAAGTATAGACATGTTTTTTCATGGTCATATGATGACCTCAAATCTTATAGGGAAGACTTATTCCAACATCAAGTGCCATTGAAAACTAATGCCAAACCCTTTAGGCAAAGGTAGAGACCTATAAACCCTATTCTCACTCCAAAAATGAAGGAGTTAATCAAAATGAGGGATGCTCAAATTATCAAACCAATTAGACTCTCAACATGGGTTTCTAATTTTCTCCTAGTAAGAAAAAAGAAATGGGATATCAGCTTATGTGTAGATTTTAGAAATCTGAACATCTCGTCTCTCAAAGACAACTATGCTTTGCCTAACATGGAAGCATCATTATAGGAGGTTATAGGGAATGAATTATTATCTATTGGTTCTTTTTTTGGACTACCATGTTGCTCAAAACCCAATATCAAGATGCACAAGATGAAATCAAGCCTAAGGATTAGCTAGGTCCCATATTTATCGAGATTAATCTCTACTTTGAGCCAACTTCAATAGAGTATACTAGACTCTCTACACTTTAGGCTTTGCAGGGCGAAGGTGGGTGTACCTCAGGGATATGAATGTGACTAGTTATTTTGATTTTCTCTTTAGACACTTTCTCATTAATTCTTCTTCTTTCAAAACTATCCCTTATAGTAGATAATGGTCACAATTTTTTCTTAGATTTGTAATAGACTTTCTGATTACAATAGCTAGTTATAACCAAAAGGAAAGATATTACAAATAAGTGTTGACCAAAAAATTTAGTTCCTCATAAAATAAAATGGAAAATTTATTTTTGATTCATATATGTATTTTGCAACCATATGAACCATCAATTTGCAACTGAAATTAATTTTTCAGTGCCTTATCCATTATTATATAGAGTCAAAACCATCAACTTTAGACATATTTAATTGACTTACAATTAAATTTGTCAATAGTAAACTCTAAATCTCATTCTTATCATATCCCCCTCATATAACCAAAGCCTTATCACTTATTGAAAGCAATTACTCAATTCATTGAATCAAAATGTTGGAATTTACAAGTGGGAAGAATACTTCTGAGAGGGGGGTGAATCAGAAGTACCAAACTTTAAGCTATAAAACTAAAATCAATACATGCATGAAACATTTCTAATTAACATGAAAATAAAGGCATGCATGAAAATAGAAAACACAATATTTGATCACCCAAAAACCCTCCAAAATGAGAAGGTAAAATTGGGGTGGGGATGACACCCACAACTTATCACTTCAACGATATGTAACTTGTCAAGGTTAAAAATTTTGATTATCAGCAATGGTTTTCCCTCTGAAAGGTCTACCCTATTAAAGGCTCCAACACTCTATTAAAAGTGACCTATATAAAATATTTACAAAAAATTCACTTGGAATGTCACCCTATTAAAGGATTTATAAAATAGTTGTTAAACCAACCTATCTTCATAGGATTTTCATTCTCTTAATAAAATGGCTAGAAAGTATAGTAGAATGTGTTGACTTGATAACTTGCAATTTGATAATGCTGATTTTAGATCCTTATTTTGTCTAATCTGATCCTCATTGCTCTAGTATGAAACTGTTGTGATGTTGATTCACTATTTTTCTAACTGATACTGCAATGCTATCCTTCTTCTAAGTCTTTTACACCCCTTCAACTTCCTTCAAACTTTGCTAATATTCTCTCCTTGCATGCATTCTCTTCTTGCATACTCTCTCATACATTTGCATAAATTACTAAATTATGGGGTTTCAACCTCCTTAAAAAGCTTTCATGACTTAGGGTTAGGTATGAATCTATGATTAAGATTCATTCATCTTTCCCACTCAATTATTTTCATTTTTTTGATTGGTTGCATGTTGATTTCATAGGGAATAAAAAATATTTGATCTTATCTTTTAATCCTTCGAGATTCATAATATGTTAGCTCAAAAATGGTTTACATCTTAGTTTGTGGGGGCACAAACTCTTATGCTAATTCTATGTTACTCAGCACTTACTAATTACTGATGCTTGACACATATAGAAATTTTGTCTTGCTCGACACCTATAGTTTACTCGACACATATACTGGGTTGGCATCTATTAGTCACTTAGCATCTAAAACTTGCTTGGCATTGTCTATCTGCTCAACATCTGAATGATTCAACACATATTATAACTTAGTATCTATATTATACTCAACATTAACTAAGAAAATTGCATAAGTGTGTTGACACTCAATTGTCAAAACCAATCTGAGACCAACAATCTCCCCCTTTGACATGAGTGTCAAAAACACTTAATTGTACATTATGAATCTAATCTCTTCGAGTATAATATATATATTTTTGGCATATATAGAAAACTTCAAAAATCGTTCAAAATTTTTGTGGAGTTTATACCTCAAAATTTATAACTCCCCCTAAGTTGATGTGCCTTTTCTCTATCCACAACTTCTCATGTTGGATTTATCTCATGCTGATACTAATATTCTTGCCTTGTTATTCTTTCTCTATCTACTCTGTACTGACTCCCCCTTTCACACATCTTCCCTTTTAGTTATTATTTCTTTTTGGCTTTTTATTTCTTCCCCTCAAAATTCATCTCCCCCTTTTGATACTTATGTCAAAGGGGTCTATACATTACCTAAATATTTACCCAAAAAGGATTTATTTACCTCTATTACTATCCTCAGAGTAGCATTCTAGTTTTCTAATGCAATTTCCAGTGATTTAAGCTAGATGGCTATCTCTGCTACAAGGTGAACTAGGCCTTCCAATGTAGAAAGATTGAAGTCTTTCTTTAACACATTTTTAGCATAGGTCAATTCTTTCTACAAAATTTCCATGTGTAGGGTTATGGAAAATTGAATTTGTGTCAATTTGGCCTTTGTAATTGCCTCATCTTCTTTTAACATAGCTAGTTTCTTCTAAGTGTGAAGCATAGTTTGAAAATGCTTCTCACTTTGAGATGGATCTTTAGGTAGTTGCATATCAGATATCTTTAGCTTCCTCTCCAAGTTCATTATTCGTTGGCTAGTTTCTTGTGTGAAAATTGACAGGTCACACAATTTTGAGTGCAATGAGAATATATTCTCAAGTATTTCCTTTTCCTTTCCAATCTTCTTGGCTAGCTCAACTTGTAAAAGTGTTATTTCACTTGATATCCTTTCATTCACCTTTGTTTGAAACTTCTTTTCAGACTATTCTAATAGTTTTGCATTTGTATCAATGTCTTCATTTTGTACCTAGTCCACTATACTAGATAGTTGCTCCATAATGGGCTTAGTTTCATCAACGACCTACAAGCTAAATACATCCAAAAAGATTTCTTTTATCTCAATTAGTGCTTGCCTTTGTTTATACTCATTTTTGAGTATCTCCTATTTCTTTTTCTTTTCCAATGTCTCTTGCACTTCATTTATCTGTTCAATGTTCATGGCTGCATAGTCATACTTAGGAATTACTATTCCTTCATCTAGAGTAGGGTCTCCATAATGAGTACCCTTGCAACCTTTTTAGAGCTCAAGCTTAGTGCTAAAATTTGAAGTGGTATTGCTTCGGTGCTCAACTTTTGATATGTTCTAGTTGGAGTCCCTATTGTACGAAAATTTATTAATGTTTGTATTGCCTCTTGCTCCTTCTCCTTAGGACTTTCCTTGTCCTCTTTAGATCTTTCCTTGTCAATCACAGTGATCTTTGGGGGTGCACCTTGTTCTTGTGTTGTAGAGATAGAGGTATCCATCTATCCTATTTGATCCTTTACTAGCTCCTTAGTAGTTGTAGTGACTAGTACTATGGAGTCAACCTTAGCTAATGTATCTTGTGTAGCTTGCTCTTGGGGTTTTCCACTTGTAGCTATTGGGATATGAGAAGGTGGTTCTTATTGTAGACACCTAAATCCTTTAAAAAATAAAGTATTTTTATTTTTTGGAAAAGTCCTTGATGACATCATCATTTATTAATTAATTATTTAATTAATTTATTTATTTTTATGCCATTAAATCCCTTTATCTTAATTAAAAATATTTAATTAAGGAATCCCTCCCAAAAATGTTTAAATCTTATTTAAAATTATTTTCTTATTTATTAATTATTTAATTAATAAATTGACCAAAAAACCCAAAATAAATTATTTATTTATTTTTTACCCAAAACTTGGCCAATTTCCTTAAGACCACTAACCTCTTCCAAAATCTTCTAATCCTTCTTTAATTTTGATTAAAGGCTAATCCCATCATTTTCTACCCCTAATCCCAACTCAAAATATTTAATTAAGATTAA
Source organism: Cupressus sempervirens (assembly GCA_028749045.1). Classification (NCBI taxonomy): domain Eukaryota; kingdom Viridiplantae; phylum Streptophyta; class Pinopsida; order Cupressales; family Cupressaceae; genus Cupressus; species Cupressus sempervirens. The sequence goes on along the minus strand of CM053793.1, from coordinate 94,174,918 downwards.
ATATTAATCCTCATGTTTATTAAAAATATTTTAATAAATATCTCCTCAACCCAAACCTTTGAAATAAATAAAACTTTATTTATTTCCTAAAAACCTCTTTTATCCTCATCCTAACAAGTTCTAGACTCTTCTAGAAAGTCTTCATCCTCATCCAAAGCCTAGACTCTTCTAGAAGATGTCAATTCTTATCTTTGACCCTAATCCTAATCCCCCCCTAACCTTGTCACATTCCCTAAACATGGGTTAAGACTTGCTAACCCAAGCCAAAGCCAACAAATATCTCCTCCTTCACCCACCCTCATTAAATGCCATCCACTTGCCCATCTCTAACATCCGTAATCTAATCCTAAGCCATCTCTAATCCTACCCTTAATCATTTGCACAATCCTAAACAAGCTTAAGACTTTCCTAAGACAAACCAAAGTTTTTCCCCTCAAAATATCCCAACCATAAAACTTTATGAAGCCTACAAAGCCATAAATGACTCTTACAAGCCATTATGAGGGTCTTTATGAGCTTTGAGCCTCCTTTGTTGACCCTTCAACCCCTCTTGCTCTAACCAATGATCCTGTGAAATGTGTCACTTCTTGATTGGCTGTAAGGAAGCACAATCCATGTGCTCTCTTCTCATTCAATCTAAACCTTCCATAAGCTTTTTTCCATCCTTTCATCCTAGCCCTTGATCCCTCAAGCCCTTTGCCTATTTAAAGAATCCTCTCCCAAGCCATTTTAACACAATCCATGAAGTAAAGTCATAATGCTATTTTAAGAAGCCATTTTACATCAAAATCATACACTCACACCCAAATTCCAACTCCATTTGAAGCCCTTTTTGAAGCATAAGCTTGAGCATACATCCTATCTATTTAGACAAAGCCACTCAACAAGAGAGCTTCTCATTGAGAGAGCCCATTAATGGCTCATATTCTCAATTGAGAGCTCATCTTAGTCTATCTTGAAGTTTATGAATTTTGTTTAGTTTGTAGAAGCTTTATTTAAATTTGGTTTCTATTAGCATACTAACATTGCTCATATACATTTTGGCGTGCCTGGTGGGACCCTGCATGGGTCATCTTCATTAGCTTTTTTAGTCAAGTTTTGTATGTCATTTGCTAATTTTGGCTAATTTTGCTTGTTTTTGTGATTGGTAGGATTGTATAAATTAGTTTTGCAGGTCCACATGAGCATGAAGAAGACAAAGGAACTCATAGTCTATCTCATATTGTTTGTAGATTTTTCAAGCTTATAGGTGGACGGAGCACTTGGAATTCTTCTTCCTCTTCTTGTCTATATTCTTCTTCTATTCCATCTACTGCTTCTTCTTCTTGTTGAGGATCTTGGCCTTTTTTTTAAGGAAGCAAAATCATACAAACTTTTTTTTAAGTGCTTAAAATGAACTCCCAAATCATACTTAAATCCATTAAAAACTAAAAATTTGCAAAAAAAAAAAAAACTTTTAACGAGTGAAACTAAACCAATCCAATCATTTGCATCCTTGCAACATCAAGGTTTTAGATGCATTCATGCAAAGTTAGGAACACTTCATTTTTGGGAATTTAAAAAGAACTTCAAGTTTTCATTTCAAAAGGTTCAAAATCAACACTAAGTACACACTAAAATCTAAATCAAACTCAAAGCATCAATCAAGGATAAAATGAACCTCATTTGCAAATATTTTAAAGTTCTTTTAAAAATCTCATGAAAACTAAGAGTCCTAAATGGTTGCCAAAATTGTCCTAAAAGCTTTGTTATTTGTTCCAAAAAAATGTCTTGTTGCAAAATCTTGAATGTTTCTTAAGTTTTTCATGCATCAAAACAATCTAGGAATATCATTTTTGGGCTTAAAACATGCAAACTAGAACACAAAATCTTGAATGAAAACCAAAGTCCAAAGAGTCATTTTCACTTTTGAGTCCAAAACAAATCTTCAATGATCTAAGGTTAAAACAAAGCACTTCAAAGTTCTTAAAACAACACAAAAATCTCAATCTTGAATGCTCAAAGGAAAAAAATTGAATGTTTAATCACTTGTCTTTGAATGCATGTTGCTAAAATCACTCTTAAATGCCATGGATTAAAATAAAGTTTTTTTTTTTTTTTTTTTTTTAAAATTTATGAATGCATGATTAAAATAACAAATTCAATCTTGAATGCCATAGATCAAATAATCATCTTTTGGGACATAAAAAGAATCCACATTTTAGAAACTTTCTAAGTTATAAAAACAAATAAAGACACTTTGAGTGAATTTTTTGTTGGACTCACCCTCTTTAATCACCCATCATTCTAACCATTGGTTGCAATATCAACGTCATATATGGAGATGGGTCTACCTAAGAAGGTGTTAAGTGCTCCACAAAAATCAAACTCCACTCACTTGAGTTTTTTATTGGTTTTTCTAAAATAAATTTTTTTGAATGCACATTAGTCTCACTAACACTTCATTTGGGCATAAAAATTGAACAAATCTTGACATGGAGCACCTGCAGGCATGCACTTGAAATCGAGCTTTACACACATCTTTGTTTTGGCATTAAAATGAACAAACACCAACTCTTGAATACCTTAAAGGAAATTAATTGATACTTGACATGGAGGGCCTCCGAGCGCACAGGTTTACTTTCTTGTTGACCCTAACTCTCCTTTGTGTATTCATTCTTCAATCACTTCTCTTTTGTTGGCACATTTCAAATTAGAATTGAACCTTTATATCTTAAATCACGTGTGTTTTCAAAAGGTCTAGATCAGAAAACTTAATTCGTTAGTTGGAAAAGAACTCTATCTTTTAGCCCAAGATCATCCAAGTCTTCTCTCCCCTTGTCATCTTTTGAGGCCATCTTAGGTGCATAAGATTAGGATCCAAAATCTTGTCTTTTCTTTTAGGAGGCCTGCTCAAGGATTTCATCACCTCAAGGGATGACCTCAACTCTAGCGTTTCAACGGAGTATAAAGATTGGGAGGTGAATCCAAAAACACCTCTCTTGGGATCAAAATTCTATCACTCAGGCTAAGCCTCAAGGAACTTTATACCCTTGAGAAGTGAAAGAGGAGAAGTGGGTTACTGCTCCTCTCAACTGTGTGACATCTTTTTGGTTTCATCTATGGATTTGGGCTTCACGTACCTTGCATATATCAAGGACTCCCTAGCTAAACCAAATTTCATCCTTGTAGAAAGCTTCCTAGGATGTTGATGTGTTTGATGTGCTTGCTCCAAACTTTCGTCTGCTTGTTTGTTCATAGCTTTTGAATGAATGTTTGCAAACTTTGGTCAAAATCTCAGAAAAGAAAAAATCTCCCAGATCAAGGCATACTTAGCGTAGTCACTGCATCATCAAAAAATTATCCAAGATCCCCTGCCGCAACCGAATCTATCTAGTTCTTTGCTTTAGAAAAATCCCAAATCCGAAGTCCATCCAAATCATCCCCCCATCCAACTAGCAACCCAATCCAAAATCACCCAAGCCTTTAAGGAATTTTTGTTACTCTGCCCAAGTTTGCTATCCAATCAATCTATCCAAATCCCTCAATCTCCCCAAGGTTATCCCTTTGACAGAGCTTTGTCTAGGGTAATCTAGCCTTGTCACTTGTCATCCCTCATCACCTTAAGCTAAAGGTTGGGATCCACAAGTGGTCAATCTCATGTCATGCCCATAGAATCATTTTCTATCCTCAAGTTGACACCAAAAGCCACCAATCTTGCACATAGGAAAGCAAAACTCTCACTTTTTGACAGCATACCCTTGAAGTCTTCCATCCACAGGAAAGCCAAAAATCTCCAGCCAATCCTCCTTAGGTCTGTCATGTAGCTTTGACTCTCCCTAGAAAATCTTTCATCAACTAATCCAAAATCTACGCTTAATCCAAATCCAACCATGAGCTTCTGTGTTCATCCATATGCAAGACCCCATTCCCATCCAACTCATCATCAAAACATGAAATCCCAACCCTATCATGATGAGTTTGGTCGCATTGTCCTTTCTCCCACTACATCCTATTCCAATGATGATGAAAATCTTGTTGACTATGATGGGTATCTTGAGAGCCTTAGATGCCTTCTGCCAACCATCCCCCAAAATCCAAGCATTCTGCCAAACTATCTAGTCATGCCATCTCATATCCTAGCTTCTCCTCCACCACCCAATCAACCAAGCTTCCAATCTTCCACCCCCATCACACTAGCTATTCCTATCAATCCACCACCTCCACCTCTGACACACAAGTCTCCTAGGAATCTCCTAGAGGAAATACAAGAAAAGCTACCTCCAATAGTTGATAAGCCATGTCATCTAATCCAACCATGTGAAGTAGTCAATGATGAAGCTTCCCCATCTATAATATCACCTCAATCTCCCATAGCTAACATCCCCATACCATCCATCAAATTTCTTAAAATCCTTCCACTTCCCACAAGCATCAAAATTCCACCACCTGTCAAATCCCTCCAAATCGTATCCACATCACCTCCAAGCATTTCCCAAATCTCTCGTAATGACCCATATGCATCCATCTTCTACTCACCCATCTCCACTACCAAATCTCCCATCTATCCATCCATTGCCCTTGAAGAATCCATCCCTTCACCTCCTATTGCACCATCCACTCCAATCCAATCCTATCAAGATCCTACCCAAAAGCATGTTGACATCCCCCAAAGCATAAACGAAGATATCATCATACCATGTCTTCCATCCATAGTGCAGTCACCATCCCGTCCATCTCCAAAACCTCAAGCTATACCTCCTCTACTGTAGGATATCTTTTCATCCCATTAGGTAAATCAAGATCCTATCCTACCATCTCCTCTTCTCCATGCTTCCATCTTACCACCTATCCAAGCTATTCCACCATCTATAATCTACTCTCTTCATTCACTTACATTCATCCATGGTGGCCCCCTCTCAGCAAAAGAATTAAGAACAATATCTCCCCATTGCAGTACATCTAATAAAGCACTTATACCATTTTCTACAAGCAAAAAGTTTCCTTAGCTCATTCAAATGCTCAATTGATGGCATTATCAAGGTCAAGGTTTAGGACCACAAGAGCAAGGAATCAGAAAGCCTATTATTGCACAAAAGAATCCAGGATTTCATGGTCTTGGATATGTATTCAAAAGCTCACCATCTAAAAGTGTTGGTATGCACCATCCCCAAACCAAGCCTATCTCCAGGCCCACCATGCCAACCTCCAAATCTTATGTCATCCCCCCTCCACCATCTTTGCAACCCAGAAAAACCTACCATATCCCCCCTTCATCCGCTAAATCCATTTTGGGTCCCTATGTCCCAAAATCTACCATCCTCCATCCTCCTATCAATCATCATAAAAATCCTATTCCCTCCATTCCTATGCAAGATCCACAAAGGCACATATTAGGGCACATCATCCATCATCATCCCCCTACACACTCTTCCATATCCTCTCCATCTCACAAAGCTTCTCCTAACCATCTTTCCAAAGCTTACCACAACAATGTGAATGCTAAATTCAAAATGCATAAAGCTAAAAATCTATATCCTAGACAATCATATGTCTATTCTAAAAGACATACTCCAAAAAGGAAAATCCAATCAAAGAATGCAAAACAATGCAAAAGCCTATGAAAAGAAAATCCAAAATCATGTAGATCCCAAAGAGAAAAGCTGAAACCCAATGCATAATGGCATCCACCATTGCTAATCCCCCATCCAATGACTCATGTCCCCCATCTCCTAACTCCATCTTGGGTGCCTATATCTCCAAGTGCACTTCCAAAAATCCTCCATCAAGCCCGCATCTACCATCTATCCCCCATATGCTCTTTTCACACCCATCCCAACATGTGCCAATGTTGATCCTACAAGCATCCTCATCTCATGCTCCTTTCCAGCCTTTTCATCCCTCCATCTCCTACCATCAATCCCATCTAATCCGATCTATTGCATAAATCACACATCTAGTGTACCAATAGCTAGCAACAAAATTGAACATTCCAACAACCAGTGAAAATCCCAAAAAAGCTAAAAATGGCTGAAGAAAGCCAAAATCATTCTTGCTAAGTCCAAAGTCAAAAAGTCAAAAAAAATAAAATAAAATAAAGCATCCACTGGTGAAAACTTGGCAATTCAAGCACCTTGGACAAGTACCATGATGAAAACTTGGCAAACAAGCATCATGCATAATCTAGCCATCCCTAGCTTAGCCTATCATCCTCATGATTTTGGTCACATCTTGCCATCCAACTCCATCTTCCAATTTATCCACCTATCTTTCATCCTCCATCTTTTATCTATCACTATCCACTTATCTTCTACAACCTCACCCCATCATCCCAGCTATCATCCATCTCCCCAGTGCCTTCAGCTTTTCCATCCTAGCTTCAATCCTATCACATCCATCGTAAGACCTCCTTCCACATGTCATCTTCTGACTGGGGGCACTATATTCCTTGGAGATCTTGTCTTGTCCATCCTTCCTTATCATTGGTATCTCACTCTAGGCTATCCTCATGCAAATCCAATGTCATCCTCTCATTAGCCATTCACTCTAGTGCCATCTATCAGCTCAGCTACCACCAACCTTAGCGTTTTCCCCATCCTTGGTCACACATCTATCATCATCATTGGATGCATCCTGCCAAATCCATATCTTCCGCTATCACCTCATCCTTAGCTTCTACATCTTGCACCAACTTGAGCCATCCCGCTATCTTATCATCCAGAGCTCCTGTACAGCTTGTAAATAATTTTGTATCCAATGCTTGTATCATAGCTTGTATATCCAATCTTGTCCAAAACAACTTGTACATTTGTACCATATCCTTGTCCATCAACTTGTACATATTCTTTAGCTTAGTACCATTGTGTCTATCTAGCTTTTGTGTTAGTTCATCCTTGATCAGCATCTTGCACACATTGCACAACCCTTGGTTAGCTATTCCAGTGCATCCTTTAACTAGATCTCCTATCACCAAAGTGTTATCCTTCTTAGTTCATCTTTCCAGATGCATCACTCATCCAAATCCACTAGCTTAGGTGCTCTTTGATAGATCCTTGTAGGATATAGCATTCCTCATATTTGATCTTGGTCCATTAGTACCTCGTCCTACCCATCTCATTTGAAAATAGTTCTCTTTTGGATTTTCACTTTCTTTTGATTTGGAGTCTTCCCTTTTGGGTCTTGAAGTATCTTTTCCAAGCAATATTTTTGTTCCCTCCTCAAGGTTACCACGATCTTCCATATCATGGTATGCTATGAATGGGGCAATCTAAGCATATGATTTTGATCAAGTCTTTCATTTGTTTCTTTTCTACTTGTGGGTTACCTAGTGTCAGTTCCATGCTGCTTCCTCTGGGATTCATGAGTGATGCTAGGCCAATCCTTGTGTGTTTGTTTCAAGTCAGTTCATCAGTCCTCTAGATAGTTGGTGAAAAGGCCTTGATGTTCTTGGTAACCTTGGCAATTAACCAGCAGTCCTATAGCAAATCTAGTGCTCAACTACATGGTGGTACTTCTCTTTGAAGTATCCCCCTACTCAAAAAGCTTCAATGGATTCCCTTCATCTCCATTATCCCCCATCCATATCCAACATCTGTCTCTCCTACCCCAGCTTATGCATCATTATCTCTTTGAATCAATCTTCACTTTTAGCTTTAGGGATCCACAATCCTAGTCTTAGGGATCCACCAATCCAATCAATCCACCAAGCCTCATCTTTCAAGATCCACAATCCTAGTCCTAGGGATCTCCAAAACCCATCTCTCACCAATCTAGCTCTTTGAAATCCTGTTGCATCAGCTTTATAATCCCCTCATCCCCTCCCTTATCTTGGATTCCTTTTTATAGCACTCCGCTCCTTCATCCTCCACCTTCCCTAAAGTCTTAAGTTTGCTTCCTCTTGTGCATCTGATTCTCCTTTATCATTCTCCCATAGTGAGAGTTTGAGCTAATTCAGCCCCTTCTCTTTGCCAATCTGAGTCTCCTTGCTTATCCCAAATTCTTGTATTTTTCAAGAAGTTGTCGAGCCTCATTTTCTCTCCTTGCTACCTTCTTGAGGGGGCATCTCATAGTCTAGTCTCTTCTTCTTATCCAAGACTAGGGAAACTTTGTTGCTAAAACATCTTCCTTGTTTTGTTTATATTCAAACTTCTTTTAAATAGTGTTATCTCAACACTATGTCAAAGAGGGGCAAAATTTAGACACCTAAATCTTTTAGAAAATAAAGTATTTTTATTTTCTGAAAAAGTCCCTAATGACATCATCATTTATTTATTAGTTAATTAATTTATTTATTTATTTGTTTTTATTAAAAATATTTAATTAAGGAATCCCTCCCAAAAATTTTTAAATCTTATTTAAACATTATTTTCTTATTTATTAATTATTTAATTAATAAATTGACCAAAAATCCCAAAATAAATAATTTATTTAGTTTTTACCCAAAACTCGGCCAATTTCCTTAAGACCACTAACCTCTTCCAAAATCTTCTAATCCTTCTTTAATTTCGATTAAAGGCTAATCCCATCATTTCCTACCCCTAATCCCAACTCAAAATATTTAATTAAGATTAAATATTAATCCTCATGTTTATTAAAAATATTTTAATAAATATCTCCTTAACCCAAACTCTTGAAATAAATAAAACTTTATTTATTTCCTAAAAGCTTTTTTATCCTCATCCTAGGAAGTTCTAGACTCTTCTAGAAAGTCTTCATCCTCATCCAAAGCCTAGACTCTTCTAGAAGATGTCAATCCTTATCTTTGACCCTAATCCTAATCCCCCCCTAACCTTGTCCAATTCCCTAAACATGGGTTAAGACTTGCTAACCCAAGCCAAAGCCAAAAAATATCTCCTCCTTCACCCACCCTCATTAAATGCCATCCACTTGCCCATCTCTAAGATCCCTAATGTAATTCTAAGCCATCTCTAATCCTACCCTTAATCATTTGCACAATCCTAAACAAGCTTAAGACTTTCCTAAGTCAAGCCAAAATCTATCCCCTCAAAATATCCTAACCATAAAATTTTATGAAGCCCACAAAGCCATAAATGACTCTTACAAGCCTATTCATTGCTCTTACAAGCCATTATGAGGGTCTTTATGAGCTTTGAGCCTCCTTTGTTGACCCCTCAACCCCTCTTGCTCTAACCAATGACCCTGTGACATGTGTCACTCCTTGATTGGCTGTAAGGAAGCACAATCCATGTGCTCTCCTCTCATTCAATCTAAGCCTTTCATAAGCTTTTTCCCATCCTTGCATCTTAGCCCTTGATCCCTCAAGCCCTTTGCCTATTTAAGGAATCCTCTCCCAAGCCATTTTAACACAATCCATGAAATAAATTCATAATGCTATTTTAAGAAGCCATTTTACATCAAAACCATACACTCACACCCAAATTCCAACTCCATTTGAAGCCCTTTTTGAAGCATAAGCTTGAGCATACATCTTATTTATTTAGACAAAGCCACTCAACAAGAGAGCTTCTCATTGAGAGAGCCCATTAATGGCTCATATTCTCAATTGAGAGCTCATCTTAGTCTATCTTGAAGTTTATGAATTTTGTTTAGTTTGTAGAAGCTTTATTTAAATTTGGTTTCTATTAGCATACTAACATTTCTCATATACACTTATGGATTTATCTCATCCCTTGTGAAGTTAGCTATAGCTTTCTGTAGATCTTCCACTCTCAACAAGACTGGATTTGTACACAATTGTGCTTATAGGATAGTCTAGTGAAGGATTCTTTTAAGATTCTCTGTAGTTAGTGGATTTATGTTCTAACCAAAATTATTAGGAACATCTTGTATAGTTACTATATTTGTAGGTGTGGAAGTTACATGTGGAGGACTTAGTAGTGGCAATTGTGTGTCTTGCACACTCTATTCTATTTTCTTCTATTTAGTAGTTGCCATATCATCCTTTTGTGTTTCCTTCTCCACTTTGTCATCTTCCTTTTCTTTTTCACCTTCTTCCTCCTTATCATTGTCCTCTTCTTCCTCATTGTTTCTTCCCTCAAAGGGATCTACCTCTCCTTCTTTCATTTTTGTGAGGCCATAAATTAATTTCTACATTTGTGTGGACTTTTTCAAAATGTCCTCAATCTTATTTTGTAGAATGCTAAAGGCTCTATACTTGGGTACAAATTTGCTCCCATACTTCTTATTTGCCTTGCTAATTTTCCCTTTAGTAAGTTTAGGCATTACTCAAGCCAATGTTGACTGTCTTATTTATTTTTCCATATTGAGGCAATAATGCCATTTATTTTCTACAATTGAATATAACTCCTTAAGCATTGAATTGTCAAGTTCAAGTTGAGTGTTCTTGAACTTGGCCATCATAGTGTAGATTGATCCTTCAACTATGTTATGTTCTTCTCTAGTCAACTTATTAAAATCAATTCCTTTTAAGCTAGATAAGTCTACATTGTCTCTAATGTTATCACATATATTTTCTAAGTTAGACTTGGTGGTGTGACTTACCACTCTAAATTGGCTTGTGTCCTTAGACTCTATTCTTTCTTCATCTAATTGAGGAGGTGAAACATACTTTCTTCTTAGCTTCTTCTTGTCCAGTCCTTCCTATTCAGTGGCCTTCTTATTTTCTTGCTCCTTAGTTTTCTTTGTTGTAGCTCTTGTATTTTCCCTTATAGTAGGCTTTGCTAGGCTTGGCTGAGCTATCTTCTTTGCTTTGGGCTGAGCTGCAAGCTATTTCTAAGCTTTTCTCTTCTTTGGCTAAGGCTTGGTAGGTGCTTACTTAGCTTTCTCTTCCTCCTCGACACCTTCTACCTCTTCTACATATTCTCCCATGCCTTGGGTTAATGCAAGTGGCTCCTGGCCCTATTCTTCTTCTTCATCATCTTCATCTTCTTCTACTTCTGTTGTCCCTTCTCCAAATCTAGCCTTTAGCTTCTTGACCAATATATCTTTATTTTTCAAAACTAAAGCTATTTTTATTTCCATGTCCACCTTGGATTTGACAACATCATAAGTGCCAAAGGTTTGAACACTTTTATCTACTTCCTTTGCAAGTAAAGTTGTTATTGCTGCTGAGGCTTTATCAATATTGATTTCATAACCAAGTGGCCTTAGCCATCTAACTCTTGGCACTATAGCTTGAATATATGTATAATCAATGTCCACTAAGAAACAAATATCATTTATGTGTTGCTCAACAAGAGAGACAGGTATCCCAAGTCTCTATTTTGTAGACTTCTTGAAGTCTTCAAAGTAATTGGTCATTATAGTTTCAAAATTTGCCCCCATTTTCTTTATGTATTCATTAACTCGTACCACTATTGATCTATTTTTTTTCCAACATATCTTGCCAAAGGAAGGAAATTCATTCTGAACATAAAATAATATACATATCAAAATTGCTCCAAATTTATATTGGGCACCCTTGGATCTTCTTATGGCTCCCAAGATTGTAGTTCAACTAGATCATATATATGATCCTTCTTGACAATTTTGTATCCAATGTCAATTGCAATACAAGGTACACTGTTTAGTCAGCTTGACTGGTAGAATTTATGGGATATGAACCTAATAGAAAATTCTACAATAGGATCTTTGATTGTGTCAATTGTCATCCCTCTCTTGTTCCACTTTGCCCTAGTATTCTTCTGTATGGCTTCTTTAGAATCACTCCTTAGGATCTTTGGCCATTCTAGGGTTGGATACCTGGTTACCCTATGTATATTTCTTTTGGATAGTTTAATGGGTCCATCTTCCAACCATAGGCATCCATCATGGATTCTACTTAGTACAATTCTTATCCATTCTATTTTAAATATCGTAGGTAAATCTAGGGCATGGGTTAAGTCCTTCCTTTCAAAAATTTGAAATTCTTCCTTCAATACCCAGTTCTCACAAAGTTTATTGTATTCTTGTCAAATCTCCATGTCACCATTTGCATGTATCTTACAATTATAGCACCTTCTGACATCTTGCACCATCACAACTTTAGGTGGAATAACAGATAAAGCATCGACAGGGTCATTCTTATATGCAACTTTGGGAATTGGTCTAAAGTTTGGTTGTTTTACTTAATTACTAACCAATTGAACCTTAAATGACTCCTTGTCCTAGGGTTTCTTAGAGCTAGATGCCATCTTTGAAAACTAGGGTTTCAAGATATAATAATGGCATAATTACGTAGCTTGACACTAGTGTAAATACCTTGAATCAATGAAATGATGTTGAATCTTGACTGAAATCTTCACAAAAGCTTCAATCTCTACTTTGAAATCATTTATGTGCTCTTCTTGCTCTTGCTCTATGTTCGTGATGATGAAAAATTATAGAAAACTTGACCTTATACCTTCCATTTCTTAGCATTTAATGCTTAGTGCATATACAATCCACTAGACTCCTTATTCCATTCTATTTTACTTGGCATCCACTACAGTTTTCCTTTACTCGATAACTAAAAGATTTATTCTTTCTCAACATCTACTAGCATAGTTTTACTCAAAAGCAACTTATCACTCAACTTCCACTAGTTTTATCCAACAGCTTGACACATACTATGATTTCACTTGGCAATTGAAGATAACTTTTTGAGGATAAGCTTGCATCTTTATTCATGTTGTTTATATCTTTTGTAGTACTAACTTGTCTTGGAACTAATGTATGATAAAGCTTTTGAATATCAGTCCCAAACACCTTCTTTCACTTAGTTGGATGAAGTGTGACCACTTGACCTTTTAAGTGAAGTGATCCCTCCATTGGATCTATTGTTTTCATCTCTTCTTTTTCATGTTCTATTCATTTCTCCTCTGATGTGTTCAACATCAACTTTATGTTTTCTTTTGTTGAACTCTAAGTTGGGTGCCTTTGATCTTGTTGGGAAATACTTGCTGATATGTCTTGTCTTTAGACAACTGAAATAAGTGGTTTGACTCAGCCATCTATTGTAGTTACAACTAAATTGTGTTCTTATGCAATTCTTAGGTATGTGTCAATATTCTTAATAGTAGTGACAACTTTGCCTAGTGGTGTAGTCTAAATTGTAGTGATGTCCATGACTATTTGACTTTGTTGGTTGGTTTGGTGTCTACATAGGCTTGGATCTACATTCAAAGGCTCTATGTCCATACTTCTTGCAATTGTAGTAGTGTCCTTCAAATCTTGATGTCCTAGTGATTCTAATCCTCCAATCATGTGTTTGATGATCTTGCTTATTACACTTGTGACAATGACCCATGTTTTTAGGTTTGTCATGTTGATTGGTGTTCTTTCTCCTACATAAATTAGAGGTATATCCCTTTTTACCACAAAAATGACAAGTGCTTTTAGTATTCTTACCTTTATCACTTCTATCTTCTACAATCTTTGATGACTCTCCTTTTTTAGTGCTGGTGTATCCTAGTCTTGGAGTGTCATTATTGGATCTTGGTGATTTTAGTAGTTGTTCAAAGTACTTGATGGCTTCATTAGGTTTTTTGAAGCTTTGTGCAATTTCTTTTTCTCTTCTCAAGTCATTTTGTAGTTGTTCATTCTGCATCTTCAGTGTGGAGATTTCAATCTCCTTGACATTCAATTCATGATGGGAATTCATCATTTGGCTAAGGGTGTCTAGCTACATGTTGGAGACTCTTGCAAGCTCAATTGACTTTTCCTCTAGTCTGTTGGCAAGGTTTCCCTTGTCATCTTCTATCATAGCTTTATCTTCAATAGCTCTCTTCTTTTGTTTAGTAACTTCACAAAGCATCATGGCTTGTGATTCTTGCTCAATCTTGAGAGTTTTGATCTCTTCTGCTTGAGCTCAATTCTTCTCCATCAGGTCTACAATTGCTACATCAAACTCCTTGGAATCTCCATTGGCAAACACTTTTGAGGTGTAAATCTCCTTGTATTGTGTGTCATTTTTAGCTATGGCAATTTATTTTCTTCTCTTTAGGGATTTCCTCAATTCTTCCCTAGATTCTTCTAGAGAATGTAGAATGATATGTATTTCAATCCCCTAATTCTTTATAATCTTCCCAAGCTTGTAGACCTTCATTTCTAGATCTTTTCTTCAAGCTATAAGGCTTCTCCTTGTAAAGAACTTGGCTCTAATACCAATTGTTGGAATTTACAAGTGGGAAGAATACTTCTAAGAGGAGGGAGGGTGAATCAAAAGTACCAAACTTTACGCTATAAAACTAAAATAAATTCATGCATGAAATTTTTTTAATTAACATGAAAATCAAGGCATGCACAAAAATAGACAAACAAATATTTGATCACCTAGAAACCCTTGAAAATGAGAAAGTAAAACTGGGGTGGGGATGACACTCACAACTTATTGTAACGCCCCGCCAAGGGATCCAAAAGAATTAACCTAAAGTTTCACTAAGTTTGCTAAACATTTTTTTTTTTTTTTAAAAAGGGGTACAATCAATATATATATAAATATTTTTAAACTATATATATATTAAAATAATTAATTTATATATATATATATATATATATATATATATATATATATGCTTTGAAAGATTGTTTCCTCCTCTATCCTGATATAGAAAATATAGTCATTCATCCAAACGTTTAATCTAGAATCTCGATATTAAATTCAACCCTTCCCATTTAAATCTCATGTATAAAGAAGTTTATAAACAGGTAACTGATAAATACCAATATCGTAATGTTTAAGTATTCTTCACAAGGAATTTCAGATTTACAAACCCCAGACACGAAGAAGACAGGAAAGGATAATTGCGTATTAAATCGATAATCGAAAACACAAGACCCTACCTGATCCTGATGCTATTATGCAATCTCCAGGAACTGTAAAAGAATTCGCTCCTCTCAATAACCTTCCTCTGGAAAATTTTCTTGGTATCAGCTTTCTGAAATTCTCTTCCAAAATTGTCTCCCCCCAAAAATTCTCGTCCAACTTCGTATATCACAAAAATGAACCCCCAAAGTTGTGATAAGCAAATTCTCCTCAATTCGGGGCACTAATTGTGCGTTTACCCGAGAAGACTCTTTGCACCACTCAGTTAACTCCAAATTAACTTTTATTATCTTTTCTTATTCTTTTGCATTCAACTTTCATGCACATTAAGTTGAATTATTAAATAACTTTATTTAAAATTTCACTTGACTTCAATTCTTAATTAATTTATTACTTTAAATCTTATGTGCACTTTTAAGAAATTAAAATAACATTATTAATTTTTATAATTTAATCTTTTAATTTATTTCTTATATTTAACTCATGTTTAGATCATGCGATCTAGAATTCTTAATAAATTAATATCTTTCAACTTTTTAATTTATTTTAGAATTTAATTGATAACATATTTAATTAATTTAAATAACAATAATATTTAGCATTTATTTAAAAATGAACTCCAAATATATTATTATTAAATTAAATAAATATTATCCTGTTCTAAATATATCTTGAACTTTAATTTCCAACTTTAATTCTTTTACTTAATTAATTAATTAATTAATTAAATATAAAGATATCATAATAATTCCTTATTAAATTAAATCATTAATTAGTCTTTTTAATTAGACTTAATTAATAGAAAATACACCAAGGACTCATAAAGCAACATACGAAAACCCATCATAGAAAAATACATACCAAATCAAACAAAAAGGGTTATAATCACAAAATTACATCATTTGATGCATTCGGAGGGTACTTCACTCAGATACTTGTCCTAATTATCAATTAGGACAATTGGCTAAAGGGTTTAGTATTTGGACTTAAGAGTTTATCTCCCCTCTCTTACCATTGAGACAGTGCGATAGGGTACGCTCATCCTGACAATTCAGGGAAGTCGATACCCGGTACCTACAACCTGCATAAAATCCACGCATGTACGAACACAATATTCTAAGCTAAACAGGCAATGGCGGGAAGTGGTGCATCATGTAGATCCCGACTAGCAGGTGACTACGACTCCCTTCCTTAACCATATCAGAAACACCATACATAAATAAAACAACACGCACACCATACACATGCAGTATGGGGTAAGTATCCATAAGAGGCACATGAAATAATAAGCCATCTAACTAATCATCATCGATAACTAAAACCATTGAATAATCATCATACATGCACGAAATATAAAGTACCAAGTAATCTCATCATATAATAAACTGAGTGTAAACATCCTCTGATAATCTCTAAAATAATGATACTACTCATCAAACATAAATTGGCCTAAAAGATTTTGGCAATCATATCATAAATGTAGCTCAAAAAATGTAAACTAGGGGCAGGCACTACATCCACCCCCCCTAGACTTAGGCTTACTCCTGGAAGCCTATAAACAAATAGGGATATAAATCCCGTAATCTAGATGCATCCTCCCATGTAGCTGAAGAGTCATCAGTAGGGTCCCATTGGACCCTTACCTGCTCTATGGTTCGACCCCTAAGGGTCAACTCCCGTTGCTCCAAAATATGTATTGGCTCCAAAGCCAGCTGCCCGTCCTCTACCTGCAATGCATTCCAATCAAGAATATGTACAACATCAGGGATATACTGTCTAAGTACTGAAACATGGAAAACATCATGAATGCGAGCAAGGCTGGGCGGTAAAGCAAGATGATAGGCAACTGGGCCAATCCTCTCAAGAACATCGAATGGTCCCACAAAGCGAGGTGCTAGCTTCGAGCCCTTTCCATAACGGATCGGACTCTTCCGCGGACGCACTCTCAAGAAAACCTTCTCTCCCATAGCAAACTGCTTATCTGACCTATATGCATCAGCATACTTCTTCTGCCTATCCTGTGCCATTGTCAAGTGCTCTCGGATACGCACCACCTGTTGTTCCATGTCACGAAGCATCTCTGGGCCCAACAGGATGTGATCCTCAAGGCTATCCCAACTCAAAGGTGTACAACAAGGGCGCCCATATAAGGCTTGGAAAGGTGCCATGCCAATAGAACTGTGATACCCGTTGTTGTAAGCAAACTCCACTAGGTAGAGATAGTCCTCCCAATGAGTCTGCCTATCCATCACGTACATCCTCAACATATCTTCGAGAACCTGATTCACTCTCTCTGTCTGCCCATCTGTCTCTGGGTGATATGCTGAACTGAAGTTCAACTGCACTCCAAGATCATGTTGTAGTGATGTCCAAAATGCGGAAGTGAAAACATGATCCCTATCCGAAATGATCTTTTGGGGAATACCATGTAGTCTCACAATATCATGCATGAAGACATTAGCTATTGAAGCTGCAGTGTAGGAAGACCTGATTGGTGCAAAATGTGCCACCTTGGTCAACCGGTCAACGGTGACATGATAGCATCATGACGATGAAGAGTCATAGGTAATCCTACTATGAAATCCATAGAGATGATGTCCCACTTCCATGAAGGAACGAGATTCAGTTGCAAAAGTCCTGTCGGATGCTGGTGTTCTGCCTTGACTCTCTGACACTCAAGACATCTAGCCACAAAATCAGCAATGTCGCGCTTCATCCCAGACCAATAGAATAAACGTCGCAAATCTGCATGCATCTTCTTGACACCTGGATGTGCCGAGTAAGGTGCATGATGGGCCTCTGATAAGATCAATATGCGAAGCTCATCCAGTAGCGGCACATAGATCCTTCCTGAAAGTCTCAAAAGGCCATCTGACTCTAGGACATAGCCTGAAAACTTACCCTCCAAGGGTCTCCCTGAATTGATCTCACTGCACACCTCCAAATACTATGAATCAGTGGGGAGTGCCTGAAGTATCTGACATCTCAAATCGACACTAAGAGTCATAGATGATATCACATGTTTCCTGCGACTCAAAGCATTAGCTACAACATTCTCCTTCCCCTGGATATACTTTACCTCAAAGTCATACTCGCACAAAAACTCCATCCAACGCCTTTGCCTAGCATTCAGATTAGGCTGCGTGAATATGTACTGAAGACTACGACGATCGCTATGTAGTTCAAATCTGTGTCCCAACAAGAAATGTCTCCATCTCACTAAGGCATGAACTACTACTGCTAACTCAAGGTCATGTGTAGGATAATTCAACTCATGATCCTTGAGTTTGTGTGACTCATATGCAATCACTCGACCATTCTGCATTAGAACTGCTCCAATACCCTCAAGGGAAGCATCTGTACACACCATGAAATCACCTTCTGGATCAGGTACTGCTAAGATCGGTGCACTGGTCAAAAGCTCTTTGAGTTTTTGAAATGCTTCTACACACTTTTTTGTCCAAACAAACTTCTTTCCTTTCCTCTGAAGGGAGGTAATAGGGTGTGCTATTCTGGAGAAGTTTTGAACAAATCTACGATAATACCCAGCTAGACCCATGAAACTATGAATCTCTAACACAGTAGTGGGTGTAGGCCAATCTACTATTGCCTAGATCTTCGCAGGGTCTACAGAGATACCTTCACCTGAAATAATGTGTCCCAAATACTATATCTCTGATTGAAAGAAATCACACTTTGCCGCATTGGCATACAGTTGATTATCTCTCAAGCACTGCAAAACTAAACTCAAATGTTCCTCATGTTCCTTTTGGGACCTAGAATATATCAAAATATCATCAAGGAACACAAGAACAAATCTATCAAGATAGGAATAGAACACCCCATTCATTAAGCACATGAAAACTGATGGAGCGTTCGTCAGCCCAAAGGGTACCACTGTGAACTCATAATGCCCGTAGCGAGTTCGAAAGGCGGTCTTATGAATATCAGCCTCCTTGATGCGAAGTTGATGGTATCCTGACTTAAGATCAATCTTAGAGAACACTGTAGCTCCCTTGATCTGATCAAATAAATCATCAATCCTTGGTAAAGGATACCTGTTCTTTATTGTCACCTTATTCAGCTATCTGTAATCAATGCAAAGGCGCAAAGAACCATCCTTCTTCTTCACAAAGAGCACTGGAGCTCCCCATGGTGATACACTAGGTCGAATACTACCCTTGGCCAAAAGTTCCTCTAACTGCAAACGCAACTCACTTAGCTCTTGAGTGGTCATACGGTAAGGAGCTCTAGAGATAGGTTCCGCTCCTGGAGTGAGCTCGATGCTAAAATCAATGTCTCTCTTCGGAGGCATGCTTGGAATCTCACTCGGAAAGACATCAGCATACTCCTGTAAAATAGGGTGATCTAGGGTCTTCCTCGTAGAGTCTTCCTCATCAAGCTCATTTACCGTAACGACAAATACCTGACATCCCTTACGAAAGCTTTGCTTAAGTTGCATAGCAGAGATCATCCATAGGGATATAGGCCTCGGTATCCCCACAATCTCAACATCCTTCCCTTGGTCATCCTGACACATAATGGTCTTCTTTCTGCAGTCTATACTAGCCCTATGAGAGCCAAGCCAATCCATACCTAAGACCACATCGTAGGAGCCAAGAGGAATAACTCGAAAATTGATTGAAGTCTCAAACCCTCCTATGCTAAGTCCACACTTATGAACTACCGAATCTGTGGAAACTTTAGCGCCTGAGGCTAGTTCCACTTGCCAACCATGATCTTGCTTAACCGACTCCAGCTTACACTTGTCAACTAGAGATGGAGAAATGAAAGAATCTGTAGCACCTGAATCAAATAATATAGAGAGAGGTGTACCTCGGATAGCTCCTATAGTCTCAACTAATGTCCCCTGATGGTCTGCCTGATGGTGATCCACCGCTGCAAATACTCTATGAGATCCACCTGTATTTTCGAGTGTAAGCTCAGATGCCGCTGGCCTAGATCCTGAATATTGAGATGCTCGATGTGGGCAGTATGCTGCAATATGACCAATCTGTCCACACGAATAACATCTCGTGCCTCTGCCAGATCCTCTCCCTATAGGTGGTGCATTTGACCATTGGTGGCTACCCCTGCTAGCAAAAGACTGGTTGCTTTGTGCAGGCCGAGATTGCTGATTCTGTCTATTACGTTGAGCATTGCGATTGATCCTAGAGTTGGATCCACCACCACCACTCTGTGCCTGAGGTTAAAATCCCTTCTGCTACTGAGGCTGCTGCTGAGAATGCTGCTGAGAATACTGATTCCTCCTAGGGAAGGGAGGCTTCCTGATTCCACCAGAATTGTGGTTGCCCTTAGATCTTGCTATAGCAGGCGCTCCCACAAATCCTCCTTGCCCAAAGTTGACACTCTGCTCTACTAGGATAGCTCGATGTACCGCATCCTTTAGGGTCTTAGGCTCAAATACCTTAACACCCCCAATAAAACGGTTGTTCAAGCCTCAAATGAAATGTTCTGCCAACTGTGTTGGGTTGTCACTGAATCCCAAAAAAGGCATGAGCTCATAGAACTTGCGCTCATACTCTACAACGGTCATAGTGAACTGTCTCAGGTTATGGAACTCATCTGCTCTAAGCTGCTTCCATTCCTCTGGTAGGAATCGCTCATGAAAACTCTCCAAGAAAATCTCCCAAGTGACACTACCCATGTCAATGCCCAACTTCTTCTCCTCAATAGTCCACCAGGTGGCTCCAAATAACTCTAGATTGGTAATGGCAAACCTCGCTTTGACATTACTATCAAAGTCCTGCATAGAAAAAATCCTGTCAAGGGCAATAAGCCACTGCTCAGCTACATACCCAGAACCTTGCCCATTAAAGGGCTTGATCTTGGACCTCTGAAGATCCTTCATCTGAGAAGATACTATGAATCTATGTCGATCCCTCTAAGGACTCCTAGATCTACGTCTATGCTCATGTCCAACCTGGTGTGCTCTATCCTGCTCAAGAACAGGAGGTAAGTGATCAATAAGGGTTCGCATCATTTGCCTCAGATCAACCTCCTCAGAGTCGGCATGTCCCTCTTCGTGGTTCTCTTCCTGATGCTCACTGACATGCTCTTCCCTATTCTCTTCTTGAATGGGGCTCTCATGGATAGACTCATGAATACTAACATCTCTGCCTCGTCCATGGCCTCTGCCACGGCCAAGGCTACGGCCCCTAATGGAAGATCTCATCCCAGATACCATCCTACAATAATATCCAAGACACAAGATACTACAATAACCATGAAACATACTACTGAAATACATAGATAAAAGACACGAAGAAGACAGGAAAGGATAATTGCGTATTAAATCGATAATTGAAAACACAAGACCCTACCTGATCCTGATGCTATTATGCAATCTCTAGGAACTGTAAAAGAATTCGCTCCTCTCAATAACCTTCCTCTGGAAAACTTTCTTGGTATCGGCTTTCTGAAATTCGCTTGCAAAATTGTCTCCCCCCAAAAATTCTCGTCCAACTTTGTATATCACAAAAATGAACCCCCAAAGTTGTGATAAGCAAATTCTCCTCAATTCGGGGCACTAATTGTGCGTTTACCCAAGAAGACTCTTTGCACCACTCAGTTAACTCCAAATTAACTTTTATTATCTTTTCTTATTCTTTTGCATTCAACTTTCATGCACATTAAGTTGAATTATTAAATAACTTTATTTAAAATTTCACTTGACTTCAATTCTTAATTAATTTATTACTTTAAATCTTATGTGCACTTTTAAGAAATTAAAATAACATTATTAATTTTTATAATTTAATCTTTTAATTTATTTCTTATATTTAACTCATGTTTAGATCATGCGATCTAGAATTCTTAATAAATTAATATCTTTCAACTTTTTAATTTATTTTAGAATTTAATTGATAACATATTTAATTAATTTAAATAACAATAATATTTAGCATTTATTTAAAAATGAACTCCAAATATATTATTATTAAATTAAATAAATATTATCCTGTTCTAAATATATCTTGAACTTTAATTTCCAACTTTAATTCTTTTATTTAATTAATTAATTAATTAATTAAATATAAAGATATCATAATAATTCCTTATTAAATTAAATCATTAATTAGTCTTTTTAATTAGACTTAATTAATAGAAAATACACCAAGGACTCATAAAGCAACATACGAAAACCCATCATAGAAAAATACATACCAAATCAAACAAAAAGGGTTATAATCACAAAATTACATCATTTGATGCATTCGGAGGGTACTTCACTCAGATACTTGTCCTAATTATCAATTAGGACAATTGGCTAAAGGGTTTAGGATTTGGACTTAAGAGTTTATCTCCCCTCTCTTACCATTGAGACAGTGCGATAGGGTACACTCATCCTGACAATTCAGGGAAGTCGATACCTGGTACCTGCAACCTGCATAAAATCCACGCATGTACGAACACAATATTCTAAGCTAAACAGGCAATGGCGGGAAGTGGTGCATCGTGTAGATCCCGACTAGCAGGTGACTACGACTCCCTTCCTTAACCATATCAGAAACACCATACATAAATAAAACAACACGCACACCATACACATGCAGTATGGGGTAAGTATCCATAAGAGACACATGAAATAATAACCCATCTAACTAATCATCATCGATAACTAAAACCATTGAATAATCATCATACATGCATGAAATATAGAGTACCAAGTAATCTCATCATATAATAAACTGAGTGTAAACATCCTTTGATAATCTCTAAAATAATGATACTACTCATCAAACATAAATTGGCCTAAAAGAGTTTGGCAATCATATCATAAATGTAGCTCGAAAAATATAAACTAGGGGCAGGCACTACACTTATCACTACAACAATATGTAACTTGTCAAGGATACAGTTTGACCATGAACAATGGTCTGCCCTATGAAAGGCATGCCCTGTTAAAAGTGACATGTCTAAAGGATTTACAAAAAATTCACTTGGAATGTCACCCTATTAAAGGATTTATAAAATGGTTGTTAGACCAACCTATCTTCATACGATTTTTAGTCTCTTAATACAATGGCTAGAAATTATAGTAGAATGTGTTGACTTAATAATTTGCAATCTAATAAAGCTATTTTTAGATTCTTGTTCTGTCCAATCTAATCCTCACTGATCTGGTATGAAACTATTATGATCTTGATTAACTATTCTACTAACTGATAGTACAATGTTGTCCTTCTTCTAAGTCTTTTACACCCCTTTCTCTTCCTTCAAACTTTGCTAATATTCTCTCCTTGCATGTATTCTCTTCTTGCATACTCTCTCATACATTTCTATACATTACTGAATTATGGGGTTTCATCCTCCTTAAAAAGGTTTCATGACTTAGGGTTAGGTATGAATCTATGATTGAGATTTATCCATCTTTCCACTCAATTCTTTCCATTTTTCTAATTGGTTGCATGTTGATTTCACAGGGAATCAAAAAGATTTGATCTTATCTTTTAATCCTTCGAGATTCATCATATGTCGACTTAAGAATGGTTTATATCTTAGTTTGTGAGGGCACAAACTCTTACTTTGATTCTGTGTTACTCAACATTTATTGATTACCGATGCTCAATGCATATAAAAATTCTATCTCACTTGGCACCTATAGTTTACTTAGCACATATACTAGCTCAACATCTATTAGTCACTCAGCATCTAAAACTTTCTTGGCATTGTTTATCTACTTGGCATCTGAATGACTCGACACATATTATAACTCAGCATCTATGTTATACTCAACATTAAGAAAATTTCTTAAGTGTGTTGACACTCAATTGTCAAAACCAATAAGAGACATACAATTTATCTAAATTTCATTAAACTAAAAGAACATTGTTCACTTTAATCCCAAGATCATATATATACAAGAAAGGAGATAAAACTCAAATACATAGATATGCAAAACTTCCTTTGAAAATGAATACAATACTAGTATAGACTTGAAATATAACTTAGAACTTGACAACTTGATCATTATTATTCACTATATCTTCAAGTTTACAAGACTAAAGGCATTCATATAGTAAACAAAAATGGACAGATTGTAAATGACATAAAACTAAAAAAATCTACAGGCTTCCAACCTTTACTCCACATCTTAGACATCCTTAAAAAGGATTGTAACAAGCTTTAGATGGGACAAGGACACATTTCAAAACTTTAATGGAAGAGAAAAGAGGCAAGACATGTACAAAATGTTACAATTAAGACATTCCTCTATGCTTGATCCAAAAATAGGAAGTATTTTAAAAGTCAACAGGTGGTTATTTATTGCTGGAGCTTTTTTTTTAATTCGTTGTCTTCATCTATCTTTAGCAAGTAAATCCTCAACTACCTCCCATCGGTAGATCCTTAATATCTCCCATCATTTCTCATACATAGATCTCCCTTTTGGTGGGCCACTCAGTTGATTTGACTTCTTTTGAGTCCTTTGTGGCTTTAGTCCACCTGGCATCTGTTATGACTTTAGACTCCACTAAAAATTAATTAGAATCTATTTCAGCTCTGAACAAAGAATCAATCAAATTTTTGAATGGGGCATCAATTTTATCTCCAAAAACTACTACTATGGCATCTTGAGTCAACACTATACTAAATGAATTAGACCATTCCTGCCATTCTCTTAACTTTTATTAGCATCCATGATTGGTGGAATACAGGACTCAAATTCCCTAAGATAAAAATTTTAACTTTTCTTGTATTATTTGCATTTTTCTAGTAAAGAAGCCAATTAATTCCTTTACCATTTCTAGGCCTTCATTCACTATAATAATCTTATCAAGAAAATTTGGCTTTTTAGCCATCAACATAATAAGCCTCTCTAAAAATTGAATATATGCCCCCCAAAGATTGAATGTGGGTGATAGCCATGAAAGTGCTTCATTGTAAAATTTCTCAACATATTCTAAAGAATTATATAATGTATGGGCCTATTGTGATATACTCTTTAAATTTTCAACCCTATGGCCAATCATATACCTCTAAGGAGAGTTGTCCTTGCCTCATTATCTGGCTATGTTGGTGGAGCATCAATAATTATTATTCTAAGCTATGTATCCTCTACCCCTAGCTCATCTATTTGTGTTGTTTCCTCTATTGTGATCTTGGATGGCTATTCCTAAGTCTCCCATTCCTTGCTCTATTTTAAAATAGCAACCTATTTAGTATTTCATAGTTCCTCTCTTAGAGATGCAAATTCAATTTCTAATCCTTGGACCTTAGCTTGAAGCTCCTCAATCTTCTCCTTATATACATGGATTTTCCTAAGCTCCTCATCGTAGATCTTCCTAACATCAATGTAATCATGAAAGGATATGGCTATCCTTGTCTCTATCTCCTCTACCTTGGCCTCATTCATAAATGAAAAGTGTTTTATAGCCTTGGAGATCTTTATACCTGAAGTACCTTGTAGTGTCCATACTATCATGTTGCCCTAATCTATGCTCTACACATCCATTAGTTTGGGTTTGTTTGTTGTAGGAGCCATGCTCCATACTGCCAAATACTTGGCATCAATGTTGAATCTAGATCCTCTCTATAGTCCACTAGCACCATATGCCTCATATGAGATGGCATTCTCTTGTCTTCTGATTTGGTCAACCATAAATGCTTGTTTCAAATCCCAACCAAGCACTAATATCATCCCACTCCTTTGCACTAGATCCTTTTCCTCCTAAAGAGTCATGACTTCACTTTTTAGATTATAGGCATGCAATTTTTCAACCAATTCTTTCTTTTGCTCGTCTGACTCACCCGGTTTCATTTTTAACACTGGTTCACTCTGTTTGACCTTAAACAAGAAGCTCTTTAACTTGGCTGATTTGATGAACTCATCATCTTCTATGAATTTCTTGGCTTGGATAATCCTATCATCCAACCTTGCTACTACTAGTTCTAGGTTAGTTAATGTGTTCTCAACTACAATGACTCTATCTTGGATATAACTTTATCTTAAGTCAGCAAATTACTAAATTCTACCAGACAAGATTTGTAGTCTCCTCTATTTAACCTTTTTAGGGATGTGGAAAACCTTTTTCCTCTTGTTTCCTTGAGTGACCCATGATGCCTTAGGTGGCTCATCTTCTTCCATTTCTAAGGTCACATCAGGTTTAGGGCTATCAAGACTCACCCTCTCTTCTTCCCCAGGTGGTTCCTCTGGTATTTATGCCATAGTTTTTGCATGGTCAACCACCATCTTTCTTATCATTTGTGGGTAGGGGATATATAGGTGAAAACCTTTGAAATTTGGATATAGTCTCTTTAGCTTCCTCTCTACCCTTAGCACATCATCAAAATTTGACAATTTGTCAGCTGCCTCGCCCTCAACAACAATATTGGGAATGAGGTCTTCATGGGGCAACTCTTTGGTACTAGACAACACATATCTTCTTATTTCCTTGAGGGTGTCCCTCATCCAATTATTAGGATTGTACATCCTTTAAGAAATAGTTGCTAGGAAAGAATGAATCTAATCAAGGTGATACTTTTCCAATTGAAAAGTCCCCCACCTTAAAACAGTTACATAGGAATGTACCTCTATGTAACTAATGTCCTAGGTAATATTTGTTTGCCATAACTAACTACCGCATGAATTCAATGATAGCCAATCTAGGGGGAATGGAATTTGGCAATATATGTGGGGGTTGGGTGCAACCATAAACCCTCATCAAGGAAAAGGTTGGAAATAGGAAAATATCTCCCCAATTATGATCTAATATTTTGTTCCTAGGGAGTACGGCTAGTCCTAAAAGACTCTTCAAAACCTCAGGTGCCCTAAAGTAACATGGGTCTAACATTTTCATTATGATAGTGCTGAAATTATTGAAACATGAGAAATAATTAGACTAATGATAAAAAGTATCGCATACCTGTGTCCATAGTTTAACTAGTAGCTCTCCATTGGCATCAGATGTGTGATCAATAAAGTCTAGGCTTATATTCCCCACATTTTTGTACAAGATCAAGTGCATCAGCAAGGAGTAATGATGGAACTTGAATTTTTCCATTTCTCTATTTTTGTACTAGTCCAATGTTCTCCTTCATCTTCCCTAGAATATACTCAACATAGTCATATTATCCACCATGGTAGGAGTCTTGTACATCTCTAGCAATGATGAATTCTTCTCTATATTTATCAGTTCCATCTTTACTAACTACCTTGTGGACACCATACACAATTTTCACAAAATAATTCTTAAATTTGTCCAAAGGCATCATCTTCTCCACCTTATTCAAGTAATCACCCACCTATTTTAGGTTAATGGGAATATGTTGTAGCATTGAATTCTTGATGTAGGCTTTGGTGTTACTCTCAATTTTTCCTTGTAGGTCAACCAGGTCTACTAGTTGACTCATGGCACTGTCCAATCCAAATGCTTTAATAAAAGAGGTACAGTCTAGTGTGCATAAAATAGTTCCATCCTTTCTATGGAATGATTTGGTGGCTGGATTATATGATTTGATTAGGGACTTTACTAGATCAATGTCCACAAAAATCTCTAGAAAAAATAACTTTGCCAAGTTCTTCTTCCATGGATTGCAAATAGGGATCTTCTTTTCTTTGTTGCAATAAAAATATTTGAAAAGCTCATAAACATTGACTCCAAGACATGTAGCATCTCTACAAAATATATAAGGGTCCATGAACTCATGGTCATCTACAAAAATGGCATTTGAGGATTCTAGGAATAACTTAATCCATTCTTCCACAAACCTATTAGGTTTCTTCTTCCTAGTTTTTCCTCCTTTTAAAGCTGAAGTTTTTGCAACTTCCATGTCTAAAACTTGAATTTATTCTACATCCTTATCAGATATCCTATAAATAGACTGAAAACTTCTACAAATAGCTTTGAAAATAATAATTTGTTGGCACTAAAAGCTCTACAACTACTTAAAAATCTATAATCTTTGCAAATGGCAATAGATTATTGGATTATGGAATGCTTTATGATGAGTGTACTTTCATCATCCTTCTTTGTGCATTGATATTTTGCATGTTCAAGCTTTAAATTAAATGTAGTCTATCATCTCAAATGGAGTGTCCACATAACTATTCCAGCTTAGGAACCTTTGTACTTTACTCAAATTTCATTAGCTATGGGCATTTTGTCGTTATTCTAGATCATGAGAACAAATTTCACTTTTTCATGTCAAACTAGAGTTTATGATATTATGATGCATTGAAGGAGTCCTTCATATCATCTTAGATGGGAAAATTTGTCTCTACAATCTTACGATCATTTGCAATCAAAAAATTTATCGTGTTATCGTAAACATTGAAAATGGCCTTCACAATCTCACAATATATCAGTTACCATAACATTAGAGCTTACCTTTAAGTCACTTATGATCTCATGAGACACAATTTATAGACATTGGTATAGCATCATGTCTCACCTTTACTTGCCTTACGATCTTATGATCATGGCTTGGTGGACCATTTCATAGCTTTGACAGTTATCCTTCAAACCCTTACAATGTTACAAGCACAGCTTTGGCGTAACATTGTGTCTTCATTTTTTCTTCCTTATGACCTCTCAACCATAGTTAGTAAACTAACTTCATGGCATTGGGGGTTCCTTTAGCAGTTATCATTGACCTATGACCACACAATGACAATTATACTTTCTTTATCATAGCCTCTGAAGCATCAATTTTTATCTTCACGATCTCACAATACAACATTGCTTCATAGCTTCATAAAGCTTTGAACTTGCCCTTGAAATCTTACAATCTACATCTTGTCATAGCATTGGAAGATATGGCTTGCCATGTGTTTAAAAACTCATGCAAATACACCTAGCCCCACCTTGCTTTATCATTTGATACTTACAATCTTATGATCATCTCTTTATCGTGTCATCAGACATCCCAAAATTTACTTCCATGATCCTATGATCATGACCTTTTCATTTCTTTAGAAGCCTTCTTGAAAACCTTCATGATTCCTTGATCTTTCCTTTTTCATAAGATTGGGAGTTACTTAACCTTTTGCACTTTCATGTTCTTATAATATTATGATCACCACTTTATCACATGGTTGTGAGCCTCCACTTCTACCTTTATGATCCCACAACACACTGTTTATTGTAACATCCGAACTTGACTTTAAAACCTTTCTAAAAGACACTTAAGATGACATGACAAAAAGGGATTTGTAAGATCAGAGACCTCATTTTGAACACTTGTGATACTATGAAAACATAACATATGTTAAGATTGGGAGACTTAGACTTTACCCCTACAATCCTCCACTAATCCTTATATCGTAACATCAGGAGAGGGAAAATTTTAGCTTATGACTAAATGCCTAACCTTTGATCATAAGATCATATCACATGATTTGAAAGACATACAATCTCTTGCTTAGAATAAAACCTAGGGTAAGGGTAAAATGATTGCGGACCTTAATGAAATTTTCATGACAAGGGTGAAGACACAACTTTAGGATATCACATTATTTCACTAGGGAAATATTTTTAACTCTAGGCTAGGGAAAAATGACTAAGTTAGGATTTTTAGGAAACTAAAAATAAGTGAAACACAAAAACCTAGTAAAACAACTCACTTTAAAATATTTTCACATTGAATTTTCAAAATTTTGGTACAGTTAAAAATAAGGGCTATCATTAGCCATGATGGATGGATTTTTAGGGTATTAATAGGTCAAGGTGAAAAAGGAATAACAATACAAAATAATATTTATTACACCATGGGGAACTTATGTGTATGCAAAAATGCTTTTTGGGTTAACAAATGTAGGGGCTACTTTCCAAAGAGCTATGAATGTAGCTTTTGATGGTCTTATTCATTTTATTATGGTAGTATATTAGGACGATCTCACTACTATCTCTAATAAAGCTGAGGACCATTGTAAACTCTTGGAAAAATCTTTAAAAGAGCTCTAGATTATGGAGTGTCTTTGAATCCTAAGAAATGTCATTTTTCTGTCATAGAGGGAAAATTGCTTAGTCATATTGTATCCAAGGAAGCGTAATGCTATTCGAGCATCTTGCGTAAGAAAATAAAGGGGAATTTTTTTTTTTTTTGAAATGTGGAGGAGAGAGAAAGTGATAAAAATTAGAAGAAAAAAATTAAGATAAAAAGAAAAAATGGAGAAAAGAGGAAACAAGTATTTAATAGGTCGCATTATTAAATGTAACTTGTGGCTTGAGGGTTTATTTAATGTGACTTGCTAGTGGTTGACTTGTGGCTTGGTTTGGTATAAGTAGAGGGCCTTGTCTTTTCATTATGCATTTATTCATTTAGTGGAGTGAGTCATAGAAAGTGTGGGATCCAGCTTGGAGAAAAGAATGGAAGGTGAAGTAGTTGAGTGAGTGAAGTTTTCTAGAGTGTATGGATAGAGTGTTGAATGTGAGGTAGTTTTGTTAGAGTGGGGTTGTTGTTGTACCAAAATATTGATCTGTTAATGCTCGATACAACCACTCAAATTATAGTACAAAGGAGGCAGTTAAGCCCTTGTCATGAATCTCGAGGGGAGCAATGACCAAATTTTCAAGAATCTCCCCCTAAGTATTACCTGAGGCTCTAAGGATTCGAACCTATGACCAAGCTCTAATACCACTTTTTATAGTGGGGTTTCCATTGCACTAAAAGACTAATCTCTCAATGTGTGATACAACTACTCAACTTATAGTATATAAGAGGTAGTTAAGCCCTTTTCATGAATCCCGAGGGGAGCACTGAACAAATTTCCAACAAGTTTACACTTGGATCTTGGATAATGTTTGACAAGGGCTAGTAGCTCTAACTTAGAAAATAAGGAGATTTCTTGGTGGGCTTGCGAGTGCAAGTTGATATCTTCCTTGGAGGTTTCTACCAAAGTGTGGATCTAGAGGATCTTGTAGAACTATTACTTGCTTTTTATTTCACCGTAACCAAGAATGCCTTACAACTCGACACATTCATGTAATTAGTTATATCTATGAATAAATTGTTGTGATTTGGTATTAAATCTTGCATTGTTGTTGTGTTTCCATTGTGTGGTTATTTGCTGGGGGCTAGGACATCTCCTTTGGGGATTCTCCTACCTTGCATTGCATCAGGTAAGGATTTTCTCGGAGAGAGTTTCTACCATGGATAAAATATAGGTTCCAAAATTTTTAAAGGAAATTCAGTCATTCGTTGGACAAATTAACTTTGTAAGAAGGTTTGTTTCAATTTTTTTAGAATTAGTAAAGCCTATTTCTAAAATGATGAAAAAGAATGAAAAAATTTCTTGGAATGATGAGGCATTGAAAGAAATTGGGGATATAAAAAAGGCTATTAAAGAGGATCATGTGTTAAAGTCTCTTGAATTTTCTAAGCCTTTCCAGTTATTTTTTTTTGCATCATTTTATACTATAGTAGTAGTCCTATTACAGAAGAATTAGGATGGTCATGAACAACTCATTGCATTTTTTAGTAAAAGGTTGCAAGCATCTTATTTAAACTATGATATCACTAAAAAATAAGCTTATGCCCTAGTAAAGGCAGTGAAGTCTTTTAGGCCATACTTAGTAGGTGCACAAATAGTAGCATATGTTCCTAATATTGTTGTTAAGGACATTTTTAGGAAATCAAAAGTTATAGGTAAGATGTGTAGATGGATTAATCTAGCACAAGAATTTAATATAAATATAGAAATTACCAAACTAGTTAAGGGACAAAGCTTGGCTAGGTTAATGGTAGAATCAAACTTGGAGACTTATCAAGTGAATCAAATAGAGGAAGATCATTGTGAGGTAAGCATTGAAACATTTTTCTAGTATGTTGATATTGTTTTCTTCCTAAGAGCTATGGGTTTTAAAGAAGAAAAGATAGATGGCTAAAAAATAACTAGAAGATTATAGTATGAAAATACATTCTTATTAAGGGCAATATTTACTAAAAAAATAAAGATGACATATTACTTTTTTGTTTGGATCCCTATCAATCAAAAAAAATATTGTTAGAGATGCATAGCGGAGTATGTGGAGGTCATTTCTTCGCTAAAACTACTGCACATAAAATTGTAAGAGTTAGTTACTTTTGGCCAATAGTTTTTAAGGACTGTTATGACTTTGTCAAAAGATGTAAGGAGTGTCAAAAATTCTTTGGTAAATTAAAATTTAATGGTCTTTTTCCCATGAGATCTATGCAATCAAAAGAACCATTTCAAATGTGGGGAATTAACTTCATAGGTGAAATAATAGAGAAATCAAGTGGAAGACATAGATGGATTCTAGTTGCAACAAGCTATTTTTCAAAATGGGTTGAAGCCATTCCAATAAGACGGTCTACTCATAAGTTAGTTATGAAATTTTTGATGGAGAATATTATCTACAGATTTGGATTACATCACAAGATTATTCTTGACAATGCCATGTATTTTAGAGCAAAAGAACTTGTTGATTTTTGTAATACTTGTGGTATCACTATATCGTACTCTACCCCTTACCATCCTCAAGGGAATGGACACGGATAATCCAACAATAAAAACATTCTTAAGGTCATCAAGAGACTTTTAGATAAGAATAAAAAGGCATGGGATTCTAAGTTGAATAAGGCTATATGGGCAAAAAAATAGTAGTTAAAAGGTCCATTGGCTTTTCTCCTTTTGAGTTAGTATATGGCAAACAAACAAGAATGCCAATACATAATTTATTGCCTATTTACAATTTCATAAATGAAGAAGGTTCAGAAGAGTTAGATCCATTAGATGATAGATTGAATGCATTAGTTGAGCTTGAAGAGAATAGGAGGGTAACTCATGAGAAAAATATGAGGCAACAACAAACAGTAAAGATAATACATGACAAAAGAGCACAATGCAAAAAGTTTCAGGAAGGAGATTGGGTTCTAAAATGGAATGCAAAGGACCAAGACAAGGGGAAACATGGAAAATTTGAATCTTTATGGCTTGGGCCATATGTTATCACTAGTAAGAATGATGAATATTATAATTACTTGTACAATATTGATGGGTGTGATTAAGATTTATCTACTAATGGTCAGTACTTAAAAGGTTTCTTCTTTCAAGACAAAAGATCAGGTGTACTCCTAAACCTTTTTCCCTTTTTTGTTTTTTTATTTGTTTTCTTTTGTTATTATTTTTTACATCAAATCATTGATCTTCCTTTTCCAAACATAAGTGAATCCTCACTACACCCACAAGGGGTGCATGTACCCAACTAGAGCCGCTGGTGGAACTTAGTAGTTTATAAATATTTTAGACCTATTATTGCTTTGATTATAGTTGATCTCATTGATTTATTTTCATGTTGCTAATATATATCATTTCAAGGATATTCTTCTTAGCTCAGGTTGATTATATAGGTGTGATCAAATAAAATAATTACTTACTGCATTTCTTTTTGTTTGTAGGAAATCATGATTTTCCATCTAAATTAAGGATGCCTATCTTAGAATGCATTCCCAAGGCTTAATCATCACATGGCAGTCCCTATTTATGGATCTTGGTTCATATTTTTTTGAAATTCTATGAGATATATGATTTTTTCATATATCACTATAGCAAAAATGATGAGGCATCAAGTATCGGTATGTTTTATGGTGATAGAAGGAGGGTATTTTCTAAGATGGGTGAGATATCGCTATAACCTATAACAATTAAGTCTATCACTATGTAGAGAAGACATATCATCAATATAGTAATGATCAATAAAGATTAGTGTATCACCATAACCTTCCATGATCATCGATGAGTGGGGAGATAAGGGTTTGGTTTTGGTGATCAATAGTGAATTGGGTTATATCGCTATATGATATGGTGATAAGTTCTTTTGGTGATCGAAGAAGGAGTTTTGTATTGCAGTGATTAGCAATAAGGTTGTTGATAGCCATATTTTGCAATGATAGAGTAGTGAGATTTTCAAGAGAGGTTGCTATTGCCTATAGCGATGGATCCACGCATCACATTTGGAGAATAATGGACATAGCAATGAGCAATATGCATTTATGTATCACTATGTATTATAGAGATAAGATGAAAAATTACAACCAAGACTGAAACTTGTGATCACTATACTCTATAGTGAAAACACCTATCAAAGGTCATAGAAAGGGGATTTACTATATAGTGATAGGTGTGAAATTAAAATAGATCACTATTTAGGGGCTAAGACATAGTGATCAAAGACGTGTAGGTATTTTTTGCTAGGAGTTGCAGTGATCAAATATTTGAATATATTTTATAAAGCAGGGAAGTGAAGACAAGAAATGACCACTAATAATCTGTGATGTATTACAATGATCAAAATCTTTATGACATCAATTCATGTGGGGAAATAAATGCACAAACATATAGGGCACACTATACTAAAAGGGTAATTATTTTGTATTCTAAACTTAGAGAATTTCATAGAATCTGTAAGGTTTTCCATTAGTGCACAGAGTTTTTAGAAATTTGATTCAGAAAGGACTAGCAGAGAAGCATGGAGAGTTCTAGCTTAGCATTAAAAAGGAAAGTTGAGAAAGAAAAGAAGATAAAAAATGAGAAGAAGTAGAAAACATAAGATGAAGTTCCTCCTAGAAAGTAAAATGAGGACTTAATTGAACAAATGGATTTTGTCGGGCCTAAATCTAGAAGGAGTAAATTTTCTTCTCTTGACAATTTGGAAGATAAATATAGTGAATTAGGAGATGTCTAGATGAGGAAGAGGGGTTAGGATATTTTCTTATACCATTATGTCAAAAGGAATCACAAAGTGCATATTTGTCATCCATGGGAAATGAATTTAGGAAAACTGACTGTGCCCAATGTATTTGTAAATGTCGAGTTGTTGAAAGTTATTATCAGTAAGTATAATGCTGATGATAGGTGTATCTATGATAATGAAGTGGAGAAATTCATGGAAATTTCAATTGATTCCTTGAATGATGTCTTCAAATTTATAGACATGATCACTAAGAAGTTTTCATTCACTAAGTTGACGAATGAATACAAGAGGTTAGATATATCTTATATGCAATGGAAGCTAATGCTACATAAGATTGTCTAGGAACCATTGAATACAGAAAATGAACCACCATTTAACATTAATATATTCAAGACATATCTTGATATGGTAAATAAATCTTGTGGGCAAGTGGGAGGAATGGGAGTTCCACACCTAATGGAAATTGGACCCATGGTATTAGCATATGATGTTCAAATGTTGGAGCCTAGGCCTTATGATTATACTAAGTATTTTTTT
The DNA here is from genome assembly GCA_028749045.1 of Cupressus sempervirens. Classification (NCBI taxonomy): domain Eukaryota; kingdom Viridiplantae; phylum Streptophyta; class Pinopsida; order Cupressales; family Cupressaceae; genus Cupressus; species Cupressus sempervirens. Next base: position 94,139,998 of record CM053793.1, on the reverse strand, counting down.
GTTAATGTTTATTCTTGTTTTGTTAATTTTAATGATGTTGATTGTCCTACTTTCAAACAATATTCTATACTCATGCACATAATTTTATATTATGGTCAATTAAAAAAATTGTGGCATGAAAATTTGAAACTGAATGTGTGGGCAACAAATGAGGAGGAAAAGCTTGTTCAAATGTGCACTTCCATATGGGATTACAAATATAGTGCATCTTGTTACCTTGTTTTTGAGGATTATTTTGTGCAACCCTTGTATACTTTGTTTGGTTATCAAGTTTTCCCTTCCATCATCCCTGACATAAAGAGATTTTTAGGACCTAAGGATAATGGATTGGGACAAAAGATCAAGAAAAATTGGGGTGATTGGGATTCATATGATTATTTTACATATTTTAGATTTTTTGGATTTGAAGGTATGCCTTATAGATTTTCAGCTTTAGTACTTGATAGGATTTCTTATTTGGAGATCATAAGGAAAAGGTTAGAATCTAGCAAGAAACATTTTGGAGAGAAACAAAGGAAGAAAACTTTTATCCCTACCACTTTATCTTTTTGTGATTTCACAGTTTGTGCAACCAAATTATAAGATACAATTGGAGAAATATTGCAAAATAAATATCACATGTACACTATGGATACATGGACTCATTATGATCCTGAAGGTTATCCATACCTATAGAAAGTCACAAAAATTAGGTGTTTATGTCCATCATAACATTGAAGATGAAGAAAAATTCAAGAATATGTAATGGCTAGAGATTTAGCAAAAGATACAAGAGAAAAATAGAGAGCTGGAAGAAAAGAGACAACAAGAATTAGAACAATTAAAAAATGACATAGAGAATCTACTAGATTCCCCTGTTCCAGTGACTAGAACTCTAGATAGGCTATAAATTCAAGTATTGGACTATGATGTTTGGGTACTTGATAGAGTACATGCTGAGAAGGATGAAAGGATCTTTGAGTATAGTAGGTTTGTGAGTGATGATGATTTTTTTAGATCAAAATAATTTTTTGATGTTCTATACAATTATAGATGCAAGATATTGAGACAAAATGTTCAACATATCACTCTAGAAAATGAAAATGAGTTGATGACTAACCTGAAAGAGGATATCAAGAAAGAAGTGGAGAATATGAATCCAAAAATAGGGAGACAATTTATCAATGAAGCTAGAATCATGGTTTTACCTAGATGGGATCTGAGTGCATCCTATATATTTGACAACCTAATCAAATTTGGAAAGAAAGATATAAAATTGGATGTGCAAGGTGTAAAGGATGTAATTATTGGTTCAATTTTTTTCAAAATGAGAGGTCTACATTCTTATGGGATCTCTATCCTCCACACAAGAGGCCACAAATTATTGATATTGGTTAAGCCTCTGGACACTTTATGACATTAAAAGTAGGGGTTAAAAACCCTAATAAATCAACAACTATGCAAGTGGATATGGCCCTATTTAATCAAGCACAAATGAAACATGTGACATTTGAATGAGATAATTGGAGAGAAATTCATGAAAGCGTTTTGAGAATAGGAAGGCCACATACTCAACCTATGATTCAATTTCCCGATGATGCCTTGAAGATTGAGTTGAAGAGGCTACTAGAGGAAAATAAAAGGTTGAAGAATATATCTTTGATAAGAAGGGAAATATCTAGCTCTATATTGAAACATAATTTCAAAATACTATTGACCAAGTTAGGGTAGGTTTGGGATTTTTACAATACATACAAGACTTTGGCTATCCAACATAATGAGATATATAGAAAGTTTGTTAAGGAGAAGAATTCACTTGTAGAGGATGAAGATATTCAAAAGGAAAATAAATTGATCCAAGATCATAAAATATACACCCATGAGTTTAAAGATACTTTAAAGTTATTTAAATATTTGTTAATAGAGCATGGAGTTTTTTCTTGGCATAATGTAAATGGACAAACAATCAATTGGAAGCTATGGATGGGGATTTTTCATGCAATGTAGGAACAAGCCCTGGGAGCAACAAGGAATGATTATTTGGAGATGACAAGGACTCACAATAAGATTGAATGGATGATCAAGATGGAGATCAAAGCTTGTGGGGTGATAATTGATGTAGACTTGCTCGAGGGTGAAAAGTATTAGGAGCACATTAAATAGTGTGATGATTTTATTGAGAAATCAACATGATATTCATCCCAATGAATCTATTTTCCCTTGTAAATTTATTTTGATTAATCAACATATAATAGTTGCTTATTATTTGGCTAGTTAAGATCAAATTTTTAAACAAAGGGTCATACCTTTTCATTTTTTATCCAATTCATTGTCTATAAATATAAAGACCGAATTTGGAAAAAGACATTACCATATATTCTGTTGGAGTTTTAAAACTACCAAGCAACAAAGTACTTGATACTAGGATTTTGAGAATAATTCTTGGTCTAAGGGTTAGCTACCTCCTATATTCAACTTAAGAAATCTTCATATCTAGATCCAACATTAATAGAATCTTGGGTATTCTCTACTCTTTAAGCTCTTCAAAGCTTAAGTAGGTGCACCTTAGGGATAAAAGGCTTAATGCTTGATATTATCTTCACACTTCACTCCTTTACTAATATTTTCTTTATATTTATCCCTTCAACAGACAATAGTCACAATTCTTCTTAGATTTAAAAATAATTCCTAGATACAACAACTAACTATAACACATAGATATTAATTGCAAACAAGTATTGACCAACAATTAAATTCTTCATACATGAAAATAAAAATTGATTTGATTTTGAAGTTTTTCTCCTTGTAAGTCATGATTTCTTCAACATGCAATTGAATAAATGATCAGTGCCCTATCCATTTGCACCCAAAGTCTACCCAACAATTTTGACCTAATTAATTGCCTTACAACCAATTATATCAGAAATTAACCCTAAACCCCATTCTTATGAATATCCTTCTTATGTAACTAGAAACCTTATCAATTTAATGAAGCATTTAATTAATTCATTGAATTAAAAGAAACAAAAAATTGTTATACAACCTATCCTAGTTACATTAAATTTCATAAACCTTGCTCATACAATTTCAACATAACTAGCACATAACAATGGAGATAGAATTCAGAGAAAATAGATATGGTAGAATTCTCTTTTGTATTAATTTTCCTTGAAAATTATACAACACTAATGTAAACTCATAATAACTCAAGACAAGACAACATGATAGTCCAATTTTTAATGTATTCTCATATTTGTAGAGATCGATACATCACAAAGTTAACACTAAGACTACTGGACCAAATGCAAGACTAGTATAATACTAAAAATTACATAAAATTTAGACCTCAATTACACATCTTGGAAATCATTTTATAGAAAGAATTACAAAAAGCTTCAGATGGGATGACACATGTCAAAAATTATTCAAAAAAAAATATAAAGATATTTCTATTTTGTTTTAATACAAAACATTCTTTGTACTTGGCTAAAATTCTAAGATGCAATTATAAAATTGGTAGCTGGAATTTGTTAGTAGGTACCCTTTTAGCAAATTCAATTTGTCTTTAGCTCATGTCATCATCGATGCAAATAACTGCAATCCCAACTACATTCTTCATCTTCACTAATCACTATCACTAGATGAGAAGGCTTCAATGTCTGCAATCAATTCCCATATGGTAATATTTGTATTCAAATCTAGCCAAGTGACATCTGTAACTACCTCCAATCCATCCAAGAATTTGGTCCACTTGCCATTTTTTATGGCTTTAACCTCAATAGTTACTTTGGACATTTCCACCTCTATCTTATAAAACATATTAACCATATCATAAACTGACGTAGGCCTTGCTTCATTATTGTAAAAGGATAGAAACCTAGGATGATCGAGAATGTTTTCAAAAGAGGATGACCACTCTACCTAGTCTTTCAATTTACCTTCCCTATCTAAGATTGTAGGTACAAAATTATGTGTACTTGTAGTAATTGTCTTCATCTTGTTTTGGATTAGCTACATCTTGCCACCAAAGAAACCATTCAAGTCTTTCACCTTATGGATAACTTTTCTAGTATTCACAATGGTTACCTTTGGAAAGTCTTTTTTCTGAGGTAGCAAAGGGACTGAACTATCAAAAAATTGGATGTGAGGGTCCCATGTATTAAAAAGTGGAGATAATAAATCAATAGCCTTTGAACATCTATATTCTGCTCCTTCTAATGCAAGGTAACTACTATGCACATTTTGAGAAATCGTCTTTAGTGCATTGATCTTGTGAATTAACAAGTTCTTCATTCCTTTGATCTCTACATCTTTGCTTTCTTCTAAATTTCCTTCATCAATATCCATTGCATGGCTTGATGCTTCCCCTATTTCAGATGCTTGGCCTTCTATTTGAACACTTTTATCATGGAGTTCTATAGTAGTTTTGACATTTTTCTTTAATGATGCTACTTCCATTTCTAGTTTGATAGTCTTTTGCTGCAAGACAAATGTTTTCTTCATTTCCTCTTCATAGCTTCTTCTTGTCTTAAGAAATCTTTCATATGTTTATTCTAGCTGAGCTTGAAGAGTATATATCTTATTTTTTCTCATCAGTGCTACTGAAGTATGCATCCCATACAACTAATCATTGGAGGTGGACTATACATGCTAGAAAATAACATTTCCCCTAGGGGATTCCTTGATTTCCATAAGGGTAGGTTTATCATGCTCTGTAGATAAACTCCAAATCACCATTGTTTGAGCATCTATGTTGAAACTTGACCCTCTTAGTTCTCCATACTAATTTTTGTCTTCAAATGAAATTTTTCTTTCCTATCTCCTCATTTGATCTAGTAGAAAGGATGAGTTGAGGTCCCATCCTGGGAAGACAGTCATGCCACTTCTTTTTATCAAGTCTTTGGCCTCTTCAATAGTGAGGGTTTCACTGGAAAGATCATATTATTGTAGTTTTTTTACAAGTCTAGCAACTACTTCTGAATCTCTTGGCTTCATTTTTAGGGAAAGTTCATTCTTCTTTATCTTGAATAAAAAGTAATTAAACTCCTCAAATTTTATAAAACTATCATCATTCATGAACTCATGAGCTTCAATAATCCTATCATCTATCATTTGAGCCTTTAGCTATAATTTCTTTGCTATTTTCTCATCTTCTAATGCTTGAGATATCAAATACCTTCTTCTTATATCATCAAAATACTTACTGCCCCTTGGCAGAATTTGGAGGGCTTTTTGTTGGGTTTTCTCTGGCAATTCAACCATCTTTTTCCTTTTATGTCTTTGTTGTGCCCATTCATAACTATCAAGGATATCTTCCTTAGGTTGATCCTCTTCAAGTTGATCCTCATCATCAATGACCTCAACCATAATCTCATCATCTAAATAATTAGGATTAATCTTTTTTCTAATTCCCTCAAGGACCTTAGATACTAATTCATCAAAATTCTCTACACATTTGTCCAATTTGGACTAGTAGTCTTTATTAGGATAAAACTCTTTGAATGATAAATTTTACTTTTTCATTTCATACTCAAAACTGACAATATCTCTATAATTGACCATCCTATCCTTACAAATATCCTCATTTATCCTGTTAGCAATAACATCTTCTTCCCACATAGGTTTTGTGGGAGGAAAATTGTATCCTCTTGTTTTCTTCAAAGCATGCCTAACTACATTAAATGGGTCATAAGTTGTGGTTGGCCCAGTTGGCAGTTTAATTTTTTTTCAAAAATGCATTGGTTTCATCAATGGCATTTTTGCCAATTTCAAAGTCTCCTACCTTAGTACATCTACACAAAAAGGTTCCCTTCTTGACACCCTTTCCTAAGTATTCTCTATTTAAAGAAATTAGTTGCCAAAAGACTTCTACAAACCCTAACTTCTCAGGGACATATTTGGGAAAAATATGGGGTGGCTAAGGACATCCAAAGATTTTTATAACAATATATTCCTCAAACTAGAAAACACTTCCCCAATCATGTGTTAATTTCTTTCCAGCATCAAAGCATATTTTAGGTTTAACAACCTTTTTGCCACTCCTAGGGATTCTTTCAGTTAACAATCTTATCATTTTAAAAATTGGATAAACAAAATCATTATAAAAAGCAATGACATTAGAATAGGGGTAAAATATTTTCCATACCCTTATCCACCTTTGTTATGGTAGCCTTTCTCCTCACTCTTGCGTAGATTCAAAGAAGCTCTGATCAAATATATCAACATTCTTGAACAGGATTAGGTGCATGATTAGGGAATAATGATGGAATTTGAAATCCTTCAATTCTCTTTTCTAGGCAGTAGTAATCTTCTTATGGATAGTCTCAATGATATATTCAAAAAAATAATACCCAACATTATGATTTGGGTCTTGGATATTCAAAGCCATGATATAATGTGCTCCTGAAGCATTCATGGTTCCATCTGAACCTAGGGCTTTATTGATTCCAAATATAGTATTTTGAAAGTATCTTTGGAAGAATTCCAAGGGCATGATCTTTTCAATTTCTTCTTTGGAATGTCTCTCATGTTCTTCTTTACCAAAGGAATGTGTCTGGTAATTTTCCTGCCTATGTAGAAACTCTTATGTTTTTTAAATTTTTCATTCAATTTCTCTATCTCAATTGGCAGTGACATAGGTCCACCCAAGTTGAATGCCTCTATTAATGTCTCTTTATCTAAGGATAGGAAAATGCTTCTATCTCTTCTATGGAATGACTTATTAATAGGATTGTAGCATTTGATTAATTCTTTCACCAAGTCCACATCTACAAATAATTCTGGCATAATCAACTTACCAAATTCCTTACCCAAGGGCAACATACTGGAACCTCTATTACTCTACTCTTGTAGAAATACTAGAACAATTGATACCCATTTCTACTAGGAACCTTTGCATCTCTACATGATGCATATGGGTCTTTGAAGGTAAGATCATTTATATTTTGGACATTGGTGGAACTAGGCAAAATATGTATCCACTCTTCTAAAAATGTGTTGGGAACCTTTGGCAGTACATTTGGTTCTTCAATCACTGTCTGTGCAATTACTTCTCCTTCTCTCTAAGCCATTTATATATGTAATTCCACCAACTATGTATACTGGATGCTAATGGTTTTACTAGAATTCACTCTATAACTTGAAATTCACTCTAGAAACTTTAAGCAATTATGAATATGATAGTGAAAATGTCCCTATCTTTTAGACATTATTTGTTTCTAGAATGGGAGTGTGGAATTAATGGCATTTAAGACCAACACACTTGGAAAACCTATCAATTCTCAAAAAATTGGCAAAATCAACACTTTTTCATATCTTTGTACATACAACTCATGTTCTTTTTATCCATCTCAAATGTGGCCGTTAAAACTAATTTTATGCTTTAAAACTAACAATTGTGATGATGCGCAAAACAACTCATTGCTCCTTCACTGCTACTTTTATGTTCTTCTTGATTTTGACTATGACCATGTGACTAGGGTTATCTTTCTAATGTTTTGCACCCTCACATCTTATCTTTCTAACTATTAATTTTGGCTTGCAATGCTGTGAATGCCCCTATTCACTCCTTTGCAACTCAATATTACTTTAACTTCATAACCAATGTGATCTAGTGATAAGCCTTTACTTAACATTCCACACTTTCACAACCATTCATCACTTAATACCTTTTATGCCTATGATGATGCACTGCTTTACATTCATACCTTATTGCCCCTTTGTAACCACCAGACAAGATGTGCACTCTAATTGTGCGATGTTTCACCAAGCATTTTTCTTTGACATTTTCTTTATCTCACAACATCACAACATAATATTTAAAAGCTTAAAGAACCATGTGAGGGTGTGAAATATACCTTTTAACTATAATAGTTCCTTTGTTTGTGGCTTTGCATCATTATTTTTTAATCTTTACTCTTGACTGCAAAGATGTGTTCCATTGTTTTAATTGACCATTTTCTTCTTCTTGTAGCTTTTCCACTTGAACTTAAATTGTTACACAAACCCTTGCAAACATGCAATGGTATTTAAACTTAACCATTTTGAACTTTTCTTTTCTTGTTCATAGCATTGACTAGGTAACTAGAGTTAAACCTTGTGATAGTGTGATGCATTCCATTCGCCACTTCACCACCTTTACCATGAATTAGTCAATAACTCAAGCGATGGTGCGATAGCATAAATCTTAACTACCAAATATTTTTTGTAGTGTTGCAATTCTACAACTACCCTTGCCACTCAACCATGTGATTATGCAATTAGCCTTTATGTTGACTACTTTCCTTTGCTTCAAATTGTCACCACTTAAAACCTTAACTCAATATGTAACCTTACAAAGATGGGACTAAAATATTTTTCTACCTCACTCCATTAACCCAAGGTTGTCTTAACTCAACTGTAAGGATGTGTCTTTATATCTTTTCTTTCTTATTTGCACAGTCACCACCTTAATTAGCCTAAGTTAGAAATGACCTACAACCATGCACTTGTTCCCCTTTTTGCTCCTTCACACATTGGAAATAGATGTTTTCATTGACCACTACGAAGTTGAGTAAAACTTAAAATAGATCCACCCTTTTGTAGCCCTAGAAATAGTTAGTGAGAAAAGCATCAATATGTTGCAATCATATAGGTTTCGCAATATTGTGACTTAAAATATATGAAAGGATTATAAGATAAAAGACCAAAAATCATCTTAAACCTTAGGGACATGAAGTAAATAAAGAAAATTCATATATCCCTTACTTTGAACCTATGAACAATTTTGAAAGAGCCTCTATTGGTCAAAAAGAGGAAAGATTTTGTCTTAGGGTTTTACATGAAGGTTGACAATTTTTAGAAACCTTAAGAAAGGAAACCATAACTTTTTATGATTTTTGCAAATGCTTAACAAGATTTTTGACAAGTGGAAAATCAGGCCAACATATTCCATACATATATTATATAGGGAGTCGATCCTTTTTGTCTACTACTGACTGTGTTTTCTGTATGCACCAACACCACATGGATTTGTAGTGAAAGATCTCAAATTCAATACAAGGGTTTCATGTGCTCGATTCATATTTTGTTGATATCATTTCTATATCATACATTTTGTTTCCTTAGATCAAATCTTAATTTTTCTTTAATTTATTGTTCAATTGATTGAATGTTGCAAATTGTTTAAATAGTTTCTAAACAATAATTTTGTATTGATTGCTCAATCTTTATTGTTGTCTTATTGGGCTCTTCAGGAGAGTTAAATTCAATAGGACTTAATAATAGAATATACTTTAGTATTTAACAATTTATACTTCATTTAAGTGATAGAAATTTATCTTGAAGGGATTTATTGTCTATCTTTAAGGGTTAATTTAATTTTTTTTGAATGATTGTTGGAATAATGATAAAGACTCCATTGGTTAAGGCATTGGTCTTTGATTATTATTTTGAGTTTTCGTGCTAAAATTACTGAAAAGACACATAGCCAAGTGAAAAAGATCATCAATCCAACATACATTGACATCACAATAACAAATATTTATCAACTTTTTAATTAAATTCCTATAATACCCAAGTCTCAAAAATTATCTTCTCTAAAAAGCCTCTAGGGTGTGAGGTATAGGCATACTAGCCTTGGTTCTACATAGCCAAAATTGTAGAGGTTCACATTCATTTGGAGTGGAACCTATCAATTGGAAAATTACTATTAGGATTTCCCTTAATTGGATCATCATTCCATAGGAAACCTAATTTTCTTATTTGGGAACCAAAACTTCTATTCAATAGCTTTAATCAGCTCAAGTGTCTAAAGACATTGTTCAATACAAGCTACCGAGAGTCCTTCATGAATCTTCTTAAACATAAATACTCCTCCATAAAGGTAGCATCAACATTTAGTCTAGATAAAAAATAGTTCTCTATACTATTGGATCGATGCAATCTCTACATCATTTACTCTGAAGTAGGCATAGGCATAACCCCAAGCATGCCTTGCAAATACTCAAATGTATCTTTAAGTAAAGGCTTTGTGAATATATCTTCAATCTTCTCCTTTGTACTAACATATTCCAGCCTAATCTATTTCTATGCAACTTTCTCTCTCAAAACATGGTAATTAATAAATATGTGATTTGTCTTAGAATGCAACACAAGATTCTTAGACATACTCATTATACTTGTGTTATTACAATGTATGATAACAGGTTCTGAAAACTCTATCACAATATCTTTCAACGTCTATTTCATCTACATGATCGTCTTGCAATTGTTTGTTGCTACTACATATTTTGGTTCTGATGTACTCTATGAAATATAGTCTTATTTCTTTCTTAGCCAAGAAACCAACTTTCCTCCAAGGAAAAATGCTCCACCACTTGTACTCTTTCTGTCATCTATACTTCCTTCCCAATTTGCATCAATATATTCACATAGAGTGAAGTCATTTGATCTATCATACCACAACCCAAAATTAGGTGATCCTCTATTGGAAACAATAGGAAAGGTGAATTTCTAAGGGGGTGGGGTGAGTAAATCAATGCTTTAAACTTTGACCAATAAAACATTCACCACACATCCATCTCATACATTCAATAAGTAAACTGAAATACCATGTCAGACATGTACATCTCAATCATGTAAATAAGTAAGCATTCACACATATATGACACTAGATATGATTACCCAAAAACCCTCCAATGAGAAGGTAAAACTGGGATGGGGATGACACCCACAAATCTTCACTACTGTAGTAATAAAGTGTATCCAATGAAGGTTACAATGTTTGATCATGAGACACGATCTACCCTATGAAGGGTCTACTTTGTCAAAGGCATACAAAGATTATTAGGTATTACCCTGTTAAAGGATTTCAACACCCTATTAAAAGTGTGCCTTGTTAAAGGACTTTAACTCATAATAAAGGAAGTACTTTGTTAGAGGATTTCAATACAGCTTGTTAGGACTACTCTATTAAGAGATTTAATTGATTCACCAATTAGAATGTCTCAACATTGATCCTATGGTTAGCACTTTGTTTCTTGATAGCATATCACCTCTAAACTAATGTATTATTGATCCTTCTTGATCAAATGTCTCTCTATTATTCACTATTTCCTTCCTTTGTTCTCCTTTAACTGATTTTGCAATGCAATTTTAGATTATTATACCTTGGTCACCATGGATGTCCTAATTTCGACATGAAAAGCTCTCCTTGATCATTCATTCATTCCCTTTCATGCTCATAAGAAGTTTAGGGTTTGTCCTCCTTAAGAAGACCTTGGTGACCTAGGGTTAGGTATGAATCAATGGCTGCGATTCATCCATTTTTTTCCTTAAACCTTCCCTTTACTTGATTGGATGCATGCACTTCATAGGGATTCAAACTTAAGATTCATCCTTATCACCAAAATATTGTAATTCAATCTTTAAGTTGGCTCAAAAATGGTTTACATAGTAGTTTGTACCAATACAAAAAACTATGACAAAACTATGTTACTCAACATCTGAAGTCTTTGATGCTCAACATATACTAATTTCTAGACTATTACTCAGCATCTAAATTACTCAACTTACACTACTTACTTGACCCCTAAATCACTCGGCATATACTATCTACTCAACACTCAAGTGACTTAGCACATGAGTGACTTGGCACTCACTGTAGACTCAACATGCTCTATGTTGTGCTCAACATATACTACTTGGTTGGCGTGAACTAAGTAAAATAACTTAAGTTTATAGACACTCACTACTCAAAACCAATCTGAGATCAATGTATCCTTCAAATATCTGAAAAACCTCTTTACTATTGCATAATGTGTTTCCTTAGGATTAGGTTGAAATCTCACAACAATGCCAACTACATTACCTATGTCTAGTCTTGTAGGAGTTAGATATTGAAACCTTTAATCATGGATCTATACTTCTTCTTCTCAATAGTAGGAGTCTCATCTTTGCTAGACAACTTGTGACCAGTCACCATAGGTGTGCCAACAAGATTAAAAATTCCCAAACTAAATCTCTTCAATAAGTCTTTTAAATACTTAGTTTGAGAAATGAAAATACCTTCACTATTCTATAGAATTTGCAAACCCAAGAAGTACTTCATCTCATCAATCATGCTCATCTCAAATTCCTTCTTCATTTCATAAGAAAATTTGTCACTTGCTTCATTATCAACTCCAAATATTATGTCTTCCACAAATATCATAATAATTAATAGACAATTCTCAATTTCTTTTAGATACAGATTAATATCTATAGTACCTTTAATAAATCCCAATTTTTCCAAATACTTGTCCAACCTCATATATTAGGTTCTAGTTACTTTCTATAGTCCAAACAATTTATTCTTCAACTTGCATACCATATCTTCTTCTTCTATCAAAGGAAATCCTTTACGTTACTCAATGTATACTTTTCCTTCAAGTTCTCCATTCAAAAATACTGACTTTACATCCATCTGATACACTTTGAATTTCTTATTTTTGACATATGCCAATAACATTCTCACTATAATTCTGGAAATAGGTGAAAATGTCTCCTCATAATCTATGCCTTCTTGCTATGAATATCCTTTGCATAATGGTCTTTTTTTTTTTCTCACAAAATAACCTTGTTCATTTATCTTATTTCTAAAAACTGATGTAGTTTTATAACATTTCTGTCCTTAGTTATAGGAACTAATTCCCATGTATCATTCTTCTCAATCTAATTTAACTCTTCTTTCATAGCTTGAACCCAAAAGTCATCTTTACTAGCTTCATCTAAACTTTTAGGTTCAACTTGATAAATCAAACATAACTCATCATGTATTCCATTTCTTGGCATAACTCCTCTTTCTTTGCTTCCAATAATCTAATCAACAAGGTAATTATTTACCAAATTCTTATTTGGTGTCACTATCTCAACTCTTACTTCTAAAAATTCCTCTCTTTTTTGGTTCCACAACTTAGATCTTATTTTGCAAATCATTGTTAGTTTCATAAAACAATTCAACATTTTCTTGTTAGCATTAGGATTAGCTTCTTCATCAGAATTATAATCAAGTATTCTTTCTTGAACTCCAAACTTCTCATCCACTTCAAATTTGCACTTTCAACAATAGTCTTAGTCCTCTAATTGAAAATATCTATAAATTTTTCTTTTCAATGAATAACCAAGGAACATACCTTAATTTCTTCTTGAATCAAACTTACCAATGTCATCATATCTCTTGATATAACACTTGCTTCCAAAAATTCTAAAATACTTCACTGATGGTGCATGTCCAAACCATAATTCATAAGGTGTCTTGTTTGTACCTCTCTAATATGTACTATATTCATTGTATACATTGATGTGTTAACTTATTATGTCCATAATATCTTTGATACATCATTTTCAAACATCATAGCTCTTGTTGCTCCTATTATAAACATGTTTCTTCTCTCAACTATACCATTATGTTTAGGTGTTTTAGGAGCTAAATACAATCTTTTAATACCACTCACTTCACAAAAAAAAATTAAACTCATTAGAGGTAAAATCTTCACCTCTATCAGATCTTAAACACTTAATCTCTAATATAGATTCATTTTTAAATGTAATCTTGAAAAATTCAAACTTATCAATTTCTTCAGACTTTTCTCTAAGGAACACTACCCACATCATCCTATTAAATTCATCAATAAGAATCATATAGTACCTTTCACCATAGAATCCTATTGTCTTTGTAGGACCACTCAAAAATGTGTGAACAATCTCCAATTTTTCTATTGTAGCGAACTTCTTGCTAGGAAAAGATTTTTTTTTCTACTTAGACATAATACATTCCTTGCAACAATATTAGTAGACTTTACAATTTTAGGAAAATCCCTAACAATAATTGTACTTCTCACTTTCACAATATTATCAAAATTTATATGACAAAACCTTTTATGCCACAACCAACTATTATCAACTTTAGCAACCAAATATGTCATCTTTGTAGGATTCAACTGAATTTTTTTTACCTCTGGATCTTGTGCTAGTGCCGAACATCTTGCCATTGTTATCATTGATTATACATGTCTTCTCTATGAACTATAATTGATATTCCTTATAAAAAAATTTTCCAACACTTACAAGATTAGTTTTTACTCCATCAACAAAATAAACATCATCTGTGTTAGTTTTAACATCAAGAGTAATAGAGCCTATCCCCTTAATATGGCATCCCACATTGTTCCCAATTCTAAAAATTCCTCCATCAAACCTATTGAAATAAACAAATTAATTTATATCACCATTCATATGATGTGAACAACCATTGTATATGATTCAATCATCTATCTTTCTCGACTTGTGACATTAGGGATTTTTCTTCTCTGACTTCCTTTTCAAGACTTTCTTCTTTTATAGCAACAAATCCTAACTCACCATCACTTTTTCTCATAACTCTTTCATCTAGTTCATCATCATCATTTGCATATAAAAATTCTCTAGGAATTCTATGTTTTAAGTTATTTTTGTACTTCTTCACTCTTTTAGGACATTTAGAAGCATAATGAACAAATTCATCACATGTCCAACATTTAAAGATTTTCTTACCATCTAGTTCTCTAACAAGTAGGGTGATTTTGTCTTCAATCTTTATGTCTTCTTCAGATCTTGATCTACTGCTACTAGCATAATCTACACTAGTGCTTGCACTCCTTAATAGATTAGGTCAAACACTTAGTGTGTTAAAGGAAGTGTCCACTCTAGGAAAATATACAACTTGTTTCAAACTTATTTCTAATGCTACCAATCTTCCAAGAAGAGTCTCTTTAGAGAAATTATCTATACAAGGTATTACTTGCTCAATCATTTGCACTATCTACTTGAATGGTGGTGTCAAAATTTTCAATATTTTCCATATGATCTCATATTTTTCTTTAGTTCCTTCACAATCCTAGATTCCTACAACAATTTTTGATATTCTGCCATTATAACTTCTTACAGATTAATCTTCCATTATTTTAGCTTCTTGAAATAGACATATCCAATTTTGTAATCTAACCCCTTTAGCATGTTTATCACCTTCAAAAGTAGATTCCAAAGCTTTCTAAATCTCACTAGATAAACCTAAAGAATTTACCTAATTGTACTCATTTTTTAGGAAGAGCTGACAAAATTTATTCTCTAGCAAATATGTTACACATGAACAAGTCTCTTTCAACTTTAATACACTCTTCAATTTTTCTTTTTTTAACTATTATATTCCCATTATTTGTGATTATCCAATATCCTGGACCCATGCATAGCAGCCGTATCTTCATCTTCTCTTTCTAGTTGTCATAGTTGAATCCATCAAACTTAGGACTTTCTTTTATGAAATGATCCACCATTGATCTCCTTAAGCTATTAAGATTTTCCTTCAAGAACCTAATGCTCTGATACCAATTGTTAGAAAGTAAAATCCACCAAGATAACTAAGAGGGAGGGGTGAATCAGTTATCAGGTCAATACAACTTTTATTAACTTTATTAAACCTCAAACATATGATCAATATAAACAACCTTAAGAAGATACACATATACAATAACACCAAATATGTTAACTAGGGAAACCCTTGAACAAAGAGAAAACCCCTATGGGGATGGTATCCACAAAATTATATACTAATATATAAGTTCATTATAAGAGGATAAACTATATTAGGATCCAATGAATTACATTAGGTACATATTAGTCCTTATTAGGAGACTTTTAATTCTTGTGAGGAGATTCCAAACCTATTAGGAGTTGTGACAACCTTGTTCAGTTTTGTAGAAGGTAGAATGACCTACATTCCAAACAAATTCAAGGGCAAGACCACCAAACTCACTTCCCAACTAGCCTCTCTATTATTCTTGTTAGAATAATATAAAACACAACTAATCTCAACAACTCAAACTCTTTCTTTGTCCTCTTGCCGTGCCTTTTCCACACCAAACAATTTTCATATCTCAATACCAAATCCAAAAATTTGCATCATAATAATTCCTTTGATTGCTTACTCATTTGCACTCATCTCTTTCACTTGTAATTCTCTTTCTATTTCAAAAGCATTTCATTCACAAATTCACACTTCATCACAAGGAAAATAACTTTCCTTTATACCAAGTCCTCAAAATAGTTCATTGAGTCAGCCTTGAGACTTTCCCAATTATAATTACAATAATACCTCATTAAGATAACATACTACATTACATATTTTTTATAATTACATAACACTTGTCTCACATTCTTTATAGTTATTCACACACATGACTTCAAATTTCACATACACACTAACACCATCATCATGATATCTTCTACCTTCATCTAACTTCGCTCATCCAAATTCTATCCTTGTTAGGAGATATAATCCAACTTACAGAAACCACTTCTCAAGAACTTTGTCTATGAACTATCTTTTGTATATCTCAAAAAACTATCACCAGTATTTAACTTTTTTCATGCACTCTTAGATGCATCATTAGGACACTCTATAGAATATGTCCCCAACTACGCTTGACCTCATCTTCAATCCTTGATCCATACAATCTCAATCACTATCTTCTACTTTTCCAATCTTCTTAGTATGTTGACATCAATGAAAAACATAATCATGAATGCAACACAGAGTCATGCTATCAATCTCCCCAATGCTCCAACAATGCTAGGATAATCCCCATAGGAATATCATTAGTATTTATGTTAATAGCTAATAATCATAATGAACATGTGGATTCTTCTAACAAGCCTAGGGGAACTTCTATAAATCATAAAAGACCTCTATGGGTGAGGAATATGATTTTAAGAGGCTAAAAATTTATACATCTCCAAAATGAACATCTAAGGAAAGTAAGATACTTAATAGATATTCTAGCTATCTGCACTTATGAGTGAAATCATAAAATTAGAACCTTCGAGTATTGAGGAAGCCTTCAAATATCAAGTTTGGAAATATTCCATGACAAAAGAATACCAATCTATGCATAAGAATGATGTCTAGGACATTGTACATAGACCAAAATACAAATCAATAGTTTCATCTAAATAACCCTTCAAAATCAAACATGTTGTAGATGGGAGGGCTAAAAAATATAAAGTAAGGTTTGTTACTAGAGGTTTTTCCCAAATGAGGGAGTTGATTATGGTAAAACATTTTCTCCATTTTCTTCATATACCTCCATCAAGGTTGTGATTGCTATCCTCACATCAAAGTGATGGAAGATTGACCAAATGGATATGAATACTTATTTTCTTAATGACATAGTAAAAGAGGAAGTGTACCTAGAGAAAGTTGAAGGATCCATGGTACATGGTAATGACTCTTATGTTTTTAAATTAAAGAAATCTCTATATGGTCTTAAAGAGGCTCCCCAATCTTGGTATGAGAGGATATACAACTATATTTTAGGATTAGGTTTCTCCAAGAACAATACAAATCCTTACCTTTAGTATCATCTCAAACTAGAAGCACCCATCTTTTAAGACCTTTTAGCACCTATCCCATAACAATATCTTGGACCATGGATGGATCTACTCTCAATGTTCCTTTTCACCTATCTCTTTCCACTTTTTTCTTATTATGTTTTCAATTCCTTCAAAACCTTTAGGGGCCCTTTCCACTCCCTTCTATGAGGTCATGTTGACCAATGTTAAGAAGGAGATTGTTGAAAACAGATTGATACAAGTATGATAAATGTGTTTCAATCATTGTTTTGTGACTGATGTCAAATTGAATATTTTTTTGGTAAGACAACTGCTTTTATGATTTCAATACTATCACTTATTTGATTGATGAAGAGTATTTGATGAAATAATTTAACAATAGCACCTAGAGGAAAGGTTGAGTTATGCTATGTAAAGGAGTACAAGAATCAAATAAGACAATGATATCATAGGACATGATAATCTACTTAAGGTTGTAAAGGTTGGTTACACTAAGAAAGTTTAAAAGAACAAGTTAAACAAAGTTTGTCTGCCAAGCTTGACCGAATGGACAATAGGTGCTAAGAAAAGTTAGTGCAAGAAAAGAGGAAAATTAGTTAGAGCTGAGTAAAATTCTATTCTAGTATATGTCAAGAAAAACATTTGATACCAAGTAAAATTTAGTTGATGCCAAGAACCAGTGAACTTTAGTTCATGTCAAGTGATTTTACAGAGGACACCAAGCAACATAGTTTGTGCCAAGCATCTAAAGAAAGTTAATGTCGAGTGCCAACATTATTAGAAAGATCATTAATTTGATGGATCTGAGCTAACAAGTTAGTTTTCTTGGATTGTGTGAAATAGGTGGAAGATAAGATTGATGAGTTGGTGGCACAGAATTCACAGTAAACTATTTTGAGGCAAATTCAAAGAGGATTGAAGGAGAAGTTTCTAGAAATGAAATGGAATAAGGAGTAGATTCATTTAATATTACCTAATCTATCCTAACCCTAAATTGGATGATGGGGAATGAACAAGAAAAGATCTTAATTCTCTATTTATTGGGATGGTTGGTTAGAAGCAAGGGTTGTCATGTGCAAGAACTTAAAGAAGACAAGGAGTCTAGGGTATCGCTTCATTCAGTGACCTAATTGAGAGTCTACATTCATATGCTAAGAAAGAAGGCTTAAGGGTATGGATGCTTGAAGGGTGAAAAATCTATATGAGTTGATGTGTGAGAAAGCCAAGTGGAATGGAGGATTGAAATATAGATCTATAATTTGCAAATGGAGTTGTAAGTTGTTATCAGATCAAGCCTTACTATTACTCTCTAATAATTGTATCCATCTAGGGAAAATATTTTGGATTAAGGTTGACCTAATAGTCAGTTGTAAATCCTTTAACCAAGTGATATTCCAAGTGAATGATCTAAAATATTCTAACAAGGCTCACTCCTAATAGGGTGATTGAATTCCTCTAATCAGGTCACATTTAACATTGTGTATTCCTCTAATTCACTAACAAAGGGGTGGGAGTAGACAAAAAGATGACATGGCATTCTGAAAAAGATTTTTCGATGGAGGCTAAGTCACTAATCGAGCTGGAGAAAATCCACGGAAGTACGGGTCAATCTAACTATTATCATGTTTAATAAAGAAAGATTGGATGTTGGAATGAGCCATAATAAGTTTCTTGGTTTTCATAATCTCAAGGAATTTTTTTCATCATTTTGAAACGTTTGGAGGATCATTATCATTTTTACTTGCTATTGTATCAGAGAGGCGAATGATCACGAACCCAATAATAGAAATAGAGCCAAAATCTTGGCTGGAAAAAAATTGTAGAGATTGGGGCTAATGAGAATAGTTGAAGAAAAAATGAATGTCATGACTGGAGAATGGAGCAGAAAGGAGCCGGTGGGTGAAGTGGAGAAGTGGAAGAATATGGGCAAAGTCTAGAAAAATTTGGAAAAGGGCGGGGTTGTGAATTTTTTCAAGAAACTCCATGATTTTGACCCAGAGGTCACCAACAGCATGGTGAACTCATGGAACAATGGCAAGGTCAAGGTGAACGGGGTTTCTTTCCAAATCATAGAAGAGGTGGTTGCGGAGGTCACTGGTATCCCTATGGAGGGTTTCAAATTATATAGGGACAAGAAACTTTCATCCAATGCAGTCAAGGAGTTCATGAAAAATTCTATAGAGATGAACAAGATGGAAAAGAAAGAGTCTTTCTATGTGACAGAGACTATAAAGAAGTTCTGGAGGTATGTTTTATATGCCCTCATTGATTATGTTACCCTGTACCCTAGGTTTGATCGGGTCAAAACTCACCATTTTGTTATTTTAAATCATTTTCACCATAAGAGTAGAATTTCCATTCCCTTTTAGCTTCTCACTTCTATGAACAAGGAAATCTCTAGTTTCAAGAAGAAAGCCACTGTTAACCCTGCTTTGCATGAGGGATTATTGCTCCTCATCCATGAGCATTTCAAATCTTATTCTATATGCAATAACCCTCCTCAAGTTGAGGATGTTGACAAACGTAGCTCTAGCTTTTCTTCAGACTCTAATGACATTGAGAGCATTAGCTCGGAGGAGGAGAATGTTACCTCAGGTAAGAAGAAAAAATGTCAAGATAGGAAACAATCCATAGCTACTACTCCCAGTAGGAAAAGCCCTAGGGATCACGGCAAAGCTCAAGAAAAAGAGAGTTATGCTGAGGAGGAGGAGGAAATGGATACAGAAGATTCTAACAAAGTGTCAAAGGAGGAGTTGGAAGAGGAGAAACCTGGGAAAAATGGAAGAGGGAGGTAGTGAGAGTTGAGGAGACTAGAAATTAGAGGACGGATGCTATTCCTCTTCCCCTCTCCCCTGTCCACTCTTAGCCTCCTTCAGAGGAAAAAGTGAATGTCATCACCAGTGAGAATGAGGGGGAAGTGCAGGTCAATAATAGAAGAAACGCCTGGAAAAATTTCAATGTGAGGACTGCTACTATGGGGATTTTTAGGGAAGTTATGAACCCTCAGATCTTGGTGGACAACCTGGAGGAGCCTAGGCTCAATGAGCTCATAGACCCTGCTATCCTGGCCATTTCAAAAAATGCAAGGGAGACTGGAATGAACCTTCTGAATAATGCCCGTAGTAGTATGATTGACAACTTTAGATCAATCAAATGGCTCTTCCATGAGCTGGAGGAAGTTAGAGAAAGGGTATCCCAAATGGAAAGTACTAAGAAAAAGACAGGTATTGATAGCCAGGAGGACCAGGATAACAGAGAAAGCTTAAATGAAAGGAGATTTAGAAATCTTGAAAATTACAACCACAACCTAGCAAGTCAGATGATTTCTCTCCTGAGTTCATTGAATGACAACATCCAATCCCTTGCTGGTAAACTTAAGGACAGAGGCTTCCTGGTGGAGGAGGGAGGACAGAATAGGGATAAGGCTAGGCCAAATGATGACAAGGCCACAATCAGTACGTTCACCAGTATGGATCAAGGCATGGAGAAGGTCTAGGATCAAATGGAAAAGGAGCAACAAAAGATAGTCAAGGCAGCTCAGACTATGCAAGAAATGGAGAAGATTACTGAAGACTAGTTTTCTTGTCTTTTGTATTTTTGTCTTTTTGGCTTTTAGCTTTTGTACAGGCTTTCTGTACTCTGTTTTAGTTTGTTTGTTTTCTAGCCTTTCTATGAGCCTTTGTTTTGGGTTGGGCCTTCGGGCTTTTTTCAACTGTTGGACCTCTATTTTGGCTAGGCTTCTTTTGCTTATTATCAGCCTTGTTTTTTGTAAAACTTATGGGTTTCAGGATCCCTTAAAACTTGTTTATCTTATCAAAAAAATTGTGTATTTTAACCTTTAGTAGGGTTGACCTTTCATAGGGCATCACTTTAGAAGAGTGAGAATGAGTAGCATGTTACTAGTGGTTTTTCTCAAATTGGGTTTCCATTAAAATCCTAGTGTCAAATGTGTTATTGAATCTATTATGTTTCATGTTTACATTTCTACAAAGTTATTTTGACCTAGACCATTAATCTACAAGTTTAAGTGATTGTATGATCTAAAAGATGCATGCATGAATACGTTTTATGAATATTTCTCCAAGAACAACAAAAATCTTTACCTTTAGTATCATCTTAAACTAGAAGCACCCATCTTTTAAGACCTTTTACCACCTATCCCATAACAATCTCTTGGGCCATGGATGGATCTACTCTCAATGTGTCTTTTCTCCTATCTCTTTCCACTTTCTTTTATTTTTTCTACACTTCCTTTAAGACCTTTAGGGGCCCTTTCCACTCCCATCTATGAGGTTATGTTGACAAATGTTAAGAGGGATATTGCTGAAAACATATTGATACAATTATGATAGTGTTTCAATCATTGTTTAGTCATTGACATAAAACTTTCTATTTCACTGGTAAGACAACTGCCTATATGATTTAAGTACTATCACTTATTTGATTGATGAAGAGGATTTGATCAAATGATGTAACAATAGCACCTAGAGGAAAGGTTGAGTTATGCTATGTAGAAGAGTACAAGAATCAACTAAGACATTGATATTATAGTGCATTGATAATCTATTTAAGGTTGCAAAGGTTGGTTACACTAAGCAAGTTTGAAGGAACAAGTTAAACCAACTTTGTCTACCAAGCTTAACCAAATGGATAGTAGTTGCCAAGAAATGTTAGTGCAAGCCAAGAAGAAAATTAGTTGGAGCCAAGTAAAATTCTATTCTAGTGTATGTCGAGCAAAACAATTTATGATGAGTAAAGTTTAGCTGATGTCGAGCACCAATAAACTTTAGTTTTTGTTGAGTGATTTTATAGAGGATGTCAAGCAACATAGTTTTAGTCAAGAATCAAAAGCAAGTTAATGCCAAGTGCCAACATTATTAGAAAGATTGTGAATTTGATGGATCTAAGCTAACAATTTATTTTTCTTGAATTGTGTGAACCAAGTGGAAGATAAGATTGATGAGCTAATAGCACAAAATTCACAGTAAACCATTTTGAGAAAAATTCAAAGAGGATTGAAGAAGAAGTTTCTAGAAATGAAATGGAATGAGGGGTAGATTCATTGAATCCTACCTAATTTTTCCTAACCCTAAATTGGATGATGGAGAATGAATGACAAAAGATCTTAATTCTCTATTTATAGGGATGGCTGGTTAGAAGCAAGGGTTATCATATGTGAGAACCTAAAGAAGACAAGGAGTCTAGGGTATTGCTTCATTTAGTGACCTAATTGAGAGTCTACATTGGCATGTTAAGCAAGAAGGCTTAAGGGTATGGATGCTTTAAGGGTAAAAAGGCTATTACAGCTAAAGTGTGAGAAAGCTAAGTAGAATGGAGGAGTAAAACATAGATCTATCATCTACAAATGGAGTTGTAAGTTGTTATTAGATCAAGCTTGATAGTTACTCTCTAATAATTGTATTAGTCTAGGGTAAATCCTTTAGATTAAGGTTGACCTAGTAGTCATTTGCATATCCTTTAACCAAGTGACATTCCAAGTGAATGGTCTAATGTCCTCTAACAAGGATCACTCCTAACAAGGTGATTGAAATCATTTAACCTGGTCACATTTAATAGTGTGCATTGTAACTTTTTACATGTTTGGCCTTTCACAAGGCATCATTTTAGAAGAGTGAAAAAGAGTATCATGTTACTATTGGTTTTTTCCAAATTGGGTTTCCACGTAAATCATTGTGTCAAGTGTGTTGTTGAATCTATTTGTTTCATGTTTACATTTTTACAAATTTATTTCACAGTAACCTACAAGTTTTTAAGTGATTGCATAATCTTATGGATACATGCATGATGATAAATGTTTTATGGGTTCACTAAGATATGAAAAGATTTATTTATACATCTAGACCTTGGATAACTGATTCACCAACCCTTTCAATTATTGGAAAGAATTCCAACAATTGATATCAAAGTCATCTGCTTAAGAGGACTAGTTTATCAAGATGTTAAAAAGAGATGTACCCAAGCTTAATAGAGATAACTTTCTTGCATGGAAAATTTTGATGAAGCTAAACCATGGAAGACTTGGAGATCATGCACAATCTACCACTACTACTGAGCATGTTGATCTTACTAGAGCCCCAACTATTGAGGATCCAAAAAGGAAGAAAGAACACAACCAAAAAATGTTGGAGATTGCCTCTTCCCTAAGCTATGCTGAATTTGATGATATCAAAAGTCTTGATAGTGCAAAGAAAATGTGGGATACTTTACACACCCTCTATGGAGGATACAAGAATGTTCTAAAAGCCAAATCTGAGAGTCTCAAAGGTAAGTTTGATGATATGATAATGCAAGAAGGAAAAAATATTGCTCAATGTTTCTCAAGGATAAAAGATGTTGTTAATGAAATAAGAGGATCTACTGGTACAATAGATGATGATACTATACTAAATAAAATTTTAAGAATAGTGTTACCTAGATATTCTATTAGAGTTTCTGCAATACAAGAACTGAGATGTATATTAGGGAATGTTCTATCTCTTGAAGATTAGGTATGTAGACTCACTTCTTTTGAGCTATCTAACTTTGATAATTACAAACCTAAAAATATTGAATCTGCTTTCAAAGTTAAGCCATCATTGAAAGAACCTAATGTGAAGAAGAAAAGGAAACAATATGTGTCCAATGACAATGATACATATGAGAAGGATGTATATCAACTTCAAGCACTATTGGAAAGGAAATTTCATAGCAGTAAAGGAAATTTTAAAGGTAAACTACCTATCATTTGTTTCAATTGCAATGAGGTTGGTCATATTATTGCTAGATGTCCAGCAAAGAAGAACTACAGCTGTGGTGACAAGTACAAAAGTAGAAGAGATGAAGACAAAAAAGATTACAAAGACAAAGGCAAGAAGTCTTGCTACATTGCTAAAGAGGAAACAAAAGATGAATTTGATGAACATGATGATGAAGTGGTGTATGTTTCAATGAAGGGAAAATCTAATGAAGATGAGGCAATTGTACTTGTGTCTTGTGTGAACAAAAATGATAGATGGATCATTGCTAGTGAGTGTTCACATCATATGACTGAAGATAAAAGTAATTTCATTACCTTGAATTGTTATGATGGAAATAGTGTAAGATTTGGTAATGATGCACTATGTTTGATAAAAGGAAAAGGTTTTATCAAACTTACAGAAAAGATTTTATTTGACAATGTGTACTATGTTAAAGGACTTAATTATAATCTATCAAGTGTGTCACAACTGAATAATTTAGGATGTAAGGTTGAGTTTGAAAATAAGATTGCTAAGATATATGATACTGATGGAAAACTGATTAGAAAGGGTGATCAAACTAGGAGTAATCTATTCTGCCTTGATCTAGAGGATGCTACCTATCTAGTTGTAAAATTTGATGATGTGTGGCTATGGCACAAGAGGTTATGTCATGTTAATTTTGATAACTTGGTTAGTATCAGTAACATGAGAAAAGTTAGATGTTTACCTAAGTCAAAGAAGCCTAATAATATAATGTGCAAATAATGTCAGTTAGGCAAAATGATAAAATCAAGTTTTAAGAGTAAAACTCATACCTCTAAAGGAATACTAGAGACTATTCATATGAACTTGTGTGGACCAATTGAAGTGAAAAGCTAAAAAGGAGATAGATACATTATGTTGCTTGTTGATGATTATTCTAGAATGATGACAATTATGTTTCTGAAATAGAAATTTGATGCTTTCCAAATGTTTAAGTGGTACTTAGCAAGAGTTGAGAAGGAAACAGGTAAAAGTATGAAATGTTTGAGATTTGATAGAGGAGGAGAATTTACATCAAATGAGTTTGAGATGTTCTGTAATGACAAAGGAATTAAAAGATAGACATATTCTCCTAGAACCCCTCCACAAAATGAAATTTTTGAAAGGAGCAATAGGTATATAATGGACTATGTTAAGACACTCTTGATGGAGAAAAATGTTGCTTTAAAATATTGGAGAGAATTTTTAAGTACAACTATCTATACCTTGAATTAAAAGATAGACATACCTTGAAAAATGTTGCTATAAAATACTAGAGAGAAGTTGTTGTAAGTACAACTATCTATACCTTGAGATGTTCTGTAATGATAGAGGAATTAAAAGATAGACAAATGCTCCTAGAACCCATCCACAAAATGAAATTGTTGAAAGGAGGAATAGGTCTGTAATGGACTATGCTAAGACACTCATGATGGAGAAAAATGTTTCTTTAAAATATTGGAGAGAAGTTGTAAGTATAACTATCTATACCTTGAACCATATACAAGTCAAGAAAGGTACTCATTAAACACCTT
Organism: Cupressus sempervirens; assembly: GCA_028749045.1. Lineage (NCBI taxonomy): Eukaryota > Viridiplantae > Streptophyta > Pinopsida > Cupressales > Cupressaceae > Cupressus > Cupressus sempervirens. Next base: position 94,114,320 of record CM053793.1, on the reverse strand, counting down.
TTAAACTATGGTATGGATACTCACCAATGTAAAATATTTTAAGGTATTTGGAAGAAAATTCTTTATTCTCAAAGATTTTGGGAATGGTATACTAGATGCAAAAAGTGAAGAAGGTATATTCCTAGGTTATTCCAAAAAGAGTAAAGCTTATAAGTATTTAAATACTAACACTAACAAAGTTGTGGAAAGTGCAAATGTGAAATTTGATGAATATATAGAAGTACATGAGGATGAACCTATGAAATAACTAGAAGAATAAAAATTATTTGTATAATTTTATGAAGGTATGCTTGCTAAAGAAGATGATACAAATCAAGTTACAAACCAACAACAAGTTCCAATGACTATCGAGTCACATACTATGAATTTTGAGTTGCATTCAAGAACTGAGCTACATTTAGATGTTGAGTTACAGAATGAAGTTGAGGCTCATTCTGATTCTAAGATCACTGTACATGAGAAAGATGTTAAACTACTTGACAAAGATGTACATAGTGACTCTGAAGTTTAAAGACCAAATGAAGAAACCAGAGCTGAACGAAGATTGTCTAAATATGTCAAGAGACATCATCTTACTACACAAATCATTGGAGATAAAGATACAATACCAATGACAAGGAACAAGTTAAAAAATGATAAATTTTTGGTGAGCATGAAAGAACCCAAAATAGTGAAAGATGCCTTAGAAGATGTGGACTAGAGTAAATCCATGGAAGAAGAGATTGAACAAATTGAGAAAAATAAGACATGGACTCTAGTTCTAACACTAGAAGACAAAAAAATTATTGACACCAAGTGGTTATACAAAAACAAGCTAGATGAAAATGGTGAAGTCACAAGGAACAAGGCAAGATTAGTCTGCAAAGGATATGCACAAGAAGAAGGAATTGATTATGGAGAAACATTTGCTCCTATTGCTAGATTATTAGGAGTAAGAACTCTATTTACTTATTTTGCATGCAAAGGTTTCAAAATCTATCAAATGGATGTTAAATCTGCATTTCTAAATGGCATATTAGAGGAAGAAGTTTACATAGAACAATTAGAAGGATTTTTTGATGTTAACCAAAAAAAAACATGGTATGTAGATTACACAAAGCTTTCAAATGTTTTGAAACAAGCACCAAGAGCATGGTATGAGAGACTTCATAATTATCTTGTGAAGGTTGGATTTGAGAGGATTGATGATAAAAACAATCTATACATGAAGATAGAGAAAGGCAAAGGTATTTTGTTATCTAAAATTTTTGTTGATGATATCATATTTGGAGGTCAAGATGCTTTATGTAAGGCTTTTGCAAATGAAATGAAGCAAGAATTTGAGATGTCTATGTTTGTAGAGATCAAGTTCTTTGTGGGTTTGCAAGTACATCAAATGAAATATGGTATATACATCACTCAGTCAAACTATGTCAAGGAGACATTGAAAACTTTTGGATTGGAGAATTCTAAACTAGTAAGTACACCTATGGTGATTAGACATAAATTCTCAAAGAATGATGATTTAGATGAGGTGAATCAAACATTATATAGTTCTATGATTAGAAAATTACAATATGTAGTACATAGCAGACCTGATATTGCATTATCTGTAGGGATAGTTGCAAGATTCTTTGCTAATCCTAGGGAGAATCATTTGATGGCTATAAAGAGAATAATTGGATATCTAAAAGGAATAGAAGAATATGGTCTGAACTAAAAGAAAAATGAAAATTTTGAATCAAGGGCCTATGCTGATTCTGATTGGGCTAGAAAAATTGATGATAGAAAGAGCACCAGTGGAGGAGCATTTTTCTTGGGGAAGAGGTTGGTTACATGGACTAGCAAGAAAAAAAATTTCACTTCACAATCTATTGTGGAAGCTAAATATTTTACTATTGCTATAAATTGTACAAACATTGTATGGATCAAACAACTACTCAAAGGTATGAAGGATGAGATCACTAAACCAGTGATACTTTATTGTGATAATACAAGTGTTATAATTATATCAAAGAATCATGTGATGCATACAAAGACTAAGCACATTGCAATTAAGTATTATTTCTTGATAGAATTAGTTCAAGATAAAGAGATAAAGATGGAATATGTGAACACAAAAGAGAAAATTGTTGATATCTTCACAAAAGTATTACCTAAGAATGCATGTGAGTATCTAAGAGGTAAACTAGGGGTGATACCCCTATCAAAGGCTATCTAAGAAACAAGAGGAGTGCCTTGCATCAAACAAGTTGATTGACACATGTTACACATTGATGTAGTGGATCTTACTTTAGGAGCTGACTAAAGTAATCAAAGAGCTAAAATTAAAAAATAGTCACAAGCAAGGTGACAAAAGGAAAAATTGAAGAAGTTCTGCATACTAAGATGACAAATCTTTGGCATTTTTTTCAAAGAGGGAGAAATATAGGAAATTGGAACTGATCAAAAGTGACATATACCTAAAGGGAGAAATACAAGAGATTAGGATATATGAGTAAGATAGACAATATTGAACAAAGAGGGAGAAATCCTAACACATAGTATGAGGGAGAAATGTTGAATGTTGATTGCTAAGAAAAAAAAAAGTTTATCTATTGATTACATCTACCTACTAAGAGGAAGATAATGAAGAGGGAGTCATAAGGATGAGTTGATTATCTGTTGATCAGAAGAGAACATAATTTTGTAACCTATTTAGAAGATGGAAGTTGTTGATAGAGGGAGAGATTTCAATACAAGGATTTTTTTTTTGGGTATTTTGTTGGTCTTACTATTTTAATTGTGTCAATTTGGTTGATCAGTTTGATTTGTCATCAATGCCAAAGAGAGAGATTGTTAAGAGGGAGATTGTTGAAAATAGATTGATACAATTCACTAGTAAATTTGGACCCAAATTTTGACCAAGGTTTGTTGCTATTTTTCTCATCAAAATTTTAAACAAATTTTTGGTTGGTCAAAAATTTGATGAATATATTATAGGTTAGTCAAAATTTTGATGAATGTATTTGTCCAAATTTCAACCAACCTGCAATTTAGTCAAAATTTTGATGAGAAAAATAGTAATGAACCTTAGTCAAAATTTGGGTCCAAATGTACTAGTGCAAGTATGATAAATGTGTTTCAATCATTTTTTTATCACTGATGTCAAACCTACTATTTTGCTAATAAGACAATTTCTTATATGATTCTAGTACTATCACTTATTTGATTGATGAAGAGAATTTGATCAAATGATGTAACAATAGCACCTAGAGGAAAGGTTGAGTTATGCTATGTAAAAGATTACAATGATCAGCTAAGACAATGATATCATAGTGCATTGATAATCTACTTAAGGTTGCAAAGGTTGGTTACACTAAGAAAGTTTAGAAGAACAAGTTAACCAAATTTTGTCTACCAAGCTTGACTAAATGGATAGTAGGTGCTGAGTAGAGTTAGTGAAAGTCGAGCAAAAAAATTAATTGGAGATGAATAAAAGTCTATTCTAGTGTATGTTGATCAAAAAAGTTGATGGCGAGTAAAGTTTAGTTGATGTTGAGCACTACTAAACTTTAGTTCATGTTGAGTAATTTTATAGAGGATGTTGAGCAATGTAGTTTGTGTTGAGCATTAGAAGCAAGTTAATGTTGAGTGCCAATATTATTAGAAAGATCGTGAATTCAATGGATTTGAGCTGCCAAGTTTATTTTCTTTCATTGTGTGAACCAAGTGGAAGATAAGATTGATGAGTTGGTGGCACAAAATTCATGGTAAACCATTTTGAGGTGAATTCAAAGAGGATTGAAGGAGAAGTTTCTAGAAATGAAATGGAATGAGGGGTAGATTCATTGAATCCTACCTAATTTTTCCTAACCTTAAATTGGACAATGGAGAATGAATGACAAAATATCTTAATTCTCTATTCATAGGGATGCCTAGCTAGAAGCAAGGGTTGTCATGTGCAAGAACCTAAGGAATATAAGGAGTCTAGGGTATTGATTTATTTAGTGACCTAATTGAGATTTTGCATTGGCATGTTAAGCAAGAAGGCTTAAGGGTATGGATTGTTGAAGGGTGAAAAAGCTATTAGAGTTAAAGTGTGAGAAAGCCAAGAAGAATGGAGGACTAAAATAGAATTCTATAATTTTCAAATGGAGTTGTAAATTGTTATTAGATCAAGCCTTACTGTTACTCTATAATAATTGTATCAGTTTAGGGTAAATCCTTTAGATTAAGGTTGACCTAAAGTCATTTGTAAATCCTTTAACCAGGCGACATTCCAAGTGAATGGTCTAAATTCCTCTTACAAGGCTCACTCCTACTAGGGTGATTGAAATCCTTTAACAAGGTCACATTTAAAAATATGCATTGTAACCTTTAACAGGGTTGGCCTTTCATAGGGCATCACTTTAGAAGAGTGAAAAAGAGTAGCATGTTACTAGTGGTTTTTCCTAAATTGGGTTTCCATGTAAATCATTATGTCAAGTGTGTTGTTGAATCTATTATGTTTCATGTTTACATTTGTACAAATTGATTTGATAGTAACCTACAAGTTTTTAAGTGATTGCATAATCTTATGGATACATGCATGATGATAAATGTTTTATGGGTTCACTAAGCTATGAAAAGTTTTATTTATACATCTGGACCTTGGATAATTGATTCACCCACCCTCTTAGTTATTCTAAAGAGTTCCAATAGACCAAGTATACCTATTTCAAAATAGGTTGACCTATTCCCTTCCAAGTTGACAATTTCCCTTTCAGGTTGACCTCTTCCTTGATGATTTTAGGGCATGGGGCTTAAAGTGTCTCAAAGTTTCCAATTATTTTTATTCACCCCAGGTCAATCTACCTTGTTTTCCCACCCAAAAAATAGTATAAAAGGAGGCTTGGGGTCTTCATTTTCACATCAAGAATTCACAAAACATCCAAAATACATCAAGAAAGTAAGGTGAGGCATTCAAGCATTCAAGCAATAAAGTCTTATTTAAAGCACTCAAGGATCCTTTGTGAGCATTTCCTCTTCAAGATATAGCATTTTGTTGGCCATTAGGGGAGGAGATCTACATTAATACATTCATTATCTTCTTTATTGATGCACATTTACATCTATGAATCCATTATGTGGTTTTGGTAGATTCACTATAATTGTGGAGATATCCTACATTCTACATGCCAAATTCAACACCTACAATATTCAACAACATAATCCTTATCGACAAGGGTTTTTACAAGAAAGATGAATATTTAAATCTATCTCGTTTCCTTTACATACATTTACTTTTCAAATTTAAGGTTGATTTCTCAATCTAGGGCTTGACCAAGAAATCCCCCCCACCCAAAAACAAAAATCTAGTTTTACTATGTGTAGGAGCCGGTTAGAAAAATTGTTGTTACAAATTAAGACATAACACGTTGAAAGATTTATGATGAATCTTGGTTGACCTAGTTACAATGACTTCAAAAGACGATGACTCCATGGAAAACCTTTTGAAATAATTTCCACCAAGTTAACCTATTCTCTAAGCTTTGACCAAATTTTTTTTTCTAGGTTTTCTTTTTTAGCCAAGGATATGAAAATGAAATTTTGAACTTGGCCTAGATCCACACTTTTTAGAGAAAAAAATTTTCTTCCTCTACACATTTCAAGGTAATTCTTTTATTTTTCATTTCAATTCATAGTATAAAAATAATTTCATCTCTTAATTGATCCATTTACATACATTTATCATCTAGATTTACATTTCACATCTTACTTAATTAGTTATTCAATCTTATGTTTATATCTACACATGTCAGAAATAGGATAAAGAAGCATTCATTTGCATCCTATTCCTTTTACTAACCCAAATTAAGCATCAACATCCTGTTTGATATTTGGGTCTTGCTAATCTAATTCAAATTCAAAAGGGATTGTGCTTAGGAATCTTCCTTCTCCCCACACACATATATAATGGTTTAGAGTTAAAAGTGGAGGCCTTTACCCTATTTGATCACTTTCATATTTCCCCTAAAAATTTTGGTGAATCTAACCTCATGCATATTTTCTTTTTGGAGTTATATTGCTTACATTTGGTTCTTACCTTCTTTTGTTTGAACCTGAAGTCTTTCCCCCTTCTATTGGATTTTGGAGTTAGATTTTTCTATCTTGTGAAGTTTGATTTTTTTAAATCTCTTCTTTGTACATCTAGATTAGTCTTCTTTGACATTGCATGTTTAGATTTATCTTGTTTGCACTACCTTCGAGACCTCTGGGGCCCCTTTGTGCTCCCTTCTTTGGGAACAAGTTGACCTAGTTGACCTATTCTAGAATAGGCCAAATTTTTCCCTTCCAAGTTAACCTATTCCTTTCTACATTGGCTTCTTAATTATTTGAGGGTGTAGGGTCCAAAGTATCTTAAGATTTCTAATTATTTTATTTTACTCCCAAGTTCTCGTACCTTATTTTTGTGCCTAAAAACTTGTATAAAAAGATGCTTAGGGTCTTTATTTTCACATCAAGCATTCAAAAGACATCCAAAAGACATCAAACATGAAAGTAAAAGAATTCAAACATTTAAGAAAGCAAGAAAGTGCAAGTCTTCTTCAAAGCTTTCAAGAATCTGTTGTGAGAATCTCTTCTTCAAGATCTATCATTTTGTTAGCTATCAAGGGAGGAGATATACATTGAGGCATTTATTATATTCTTCATTGACACACATTTACATTAATGACTCCATAATGTGTTTTTTTAGATCCATTACAATTGTGGATATATCCTACATTCTACAAGCTAAATTCAACACCTACAATATTCAATAATATAAACCCTTATTGACAAGGGTTTTTACAAGGGTGAATACTTACATGTTGAAAGCATGAATGCTGATGATAATTCTATGGGGGAGTATTGTAGAAACAAAATTAGATTATTATCATGATGATATGTTATATTCATGACTTTTTTTGTCATTGATGTCAACATAGCAATTTTCTATGGTATTTGATAGAAGAACAATGGTAAAGAACAAGTTGGTACAGATAGATAGTTAAGAATTTTCAGTAAAAGAGGTTAAAGGGAGATAATACTAAGTTTCTATTATATGCAACTAACCTCAAAAGAATAAGATATTAATTTTGGAAGAAGTTATGCAAGTTTTGACGAATACTGTTCTTAGATAGAGTTTGTAGAAGCATGTTCTGGTAAACTTGTTATATCTCTTAGTAGAGTTGTTGTTTTGAGAATTTGAAGTTAAAGATGTAAAGAAGAAATTTTGGGGATTATGTAGCTAAGATCACTCATCATAAAGTTACATGTGCAAAAATTTATTCAAGTTACAAGGTGAAAGATTAATGTTATTGCTAAGTGTAATGTGTTCTTAATGAGGTCCTATAATAATTAATTGAGAAGGTGTAATAGCTAACTCAAGGAATTTTTTTATGGATTTGGTGTAAAGGAAGGAAATTTTCCTTTATTATGTATGGAATGGATTATGATTGCAAGGAGCATGAAGAGAGGAATGTAAAGATAAGTAGAACAGAGTGAAGGTGAAAGAAACTTCATTGTGAAGGTTTTATTGTGTGATCTAAAGTTTGATATTTGGATCCGAGCTTCATGACCTAGTCTAAAAGGTCTGACAATGATTGGTTCAGTTGATAGGATAGAGGAAAGGATTTAAAGCACAATACAAGTGATTATTTTGCAAGGAATAGTTGAGAGATCAGTTGGACAGTGAGTTAAGTAGTCTTGCCCCAGAAGCTATTTGGACATTAGGTCCTTTTACCTTCTACAACTCCTAATAGGGTCAGAATCTTGTAACAAGGATTAAAAGCCTCCTAACAGGGACTCATATGTACTATATGTTATAATAGACTCCTAATAGGATCCATTCTATAACAAGGAATATTTATATTAGTACATCATCTTGAGGGCATCATTCCCATCGAGGTTTTCCCTTTGATCAAGGGTTTCCCTAGTTAACATATATGGTGTAATTGTGTATTTGCATTTTAGTATTTTATTTTATTTTACTTCTATTGAATGGTTAAGATTATTGGATAATTGATTCACCCTCCCCAACCCCCCACCACCCCCCAAACCCCCCCCCCCCCCCCCCATAGTTATATTGGTGGACTATTGTTTCTAACAATTGGTATCAAAGCATCGGGTAATTAAAGATAAAGTTTAACAACTTTGGGAGATCCATGGAAAACATATTCAGAAAAGATAGTCCTAAGTCTAAAAGAGGAAATTTTGACACCCAGATGATCGAAATTCTTGGTGAGTTATCAAATTTCTGTGAAGAATAGAGCATTGAATTTCTAGATCTAGAATCCTTCTATTGTATACAAGAGAATAGAAACATAAGCAAAGATAAATCCATATTTGATGAAGAAAAAGATGGAAAGGTAATTGGAACAGGAACCAGATCTAGAGGTAATGTATTTCAACTGAATTCCACTTAAATGACATGTTTGGTTGCAAATGTAGATGACAATTGGTTATGGCATAAGAGATTTTCTCATATAAATTTTGATAGAATTGTGAAGAATAGTAGTACATTTTTAGTTAGAGATTTTCCTAAGATTGTAAACCCTACTAACACAATTTGTAAGGAGTTTGTATTGGCAAAGCATAACAAAACTTCTTTTCCTAGCAAGAAGTTTACTACTACAACAAAGTTGGAGATTGTACACATAGATCTTAGTGACCCTATGAAGACTAAAGGATTCTATGGTGAAGGGTATTTCATGATTTTAGTTGATGACTTTTATAGAATGATGTGGGTTGAATTTCTTAAAGAAAAATTTGAGCCATTTGATAAATCAAGATATTCAAGAATTGATTTGAGAATGAATCAGGTATGAAGATTAAATGTTTAAGATTAGATAGAGGAGGATAATTTACCTCAAATGAGTTTAACATATTTTTTGAAGCTAATGGAATTAAAAGATAGTTATCCACTCTGAGAACCCCTGAACAAAATGACACTGCAGAGAGAACAAATAGGTTAGTAATAGAAGCAACAAGAGCTATGTTAGTTGAGAATGATGTATCCAAGATATTTTGGAGAGAAGTTGTGAATACAACAGTTTACACTATGAACAAAGTGCAAGTTAGGAAAGGCACAAACATGACCTCTTATGAACTATGGTTTGGTCACTCACCTATAGTTAAGTATTTCAAAAATTTTGGTAGAAAATGTTATATCAAAAGAGATGATGATATTAGTAAGTTCGATGCTAGAAGTGATGAAGGTGTGTTTCTTGGTTATTCATTGAAAATAAATGCCTATAGATGTTATAATTTAAGAACTAAAACTATTATTGAAAGTGCAAATGTAGGAGTTGATGAGAAATTTAGGATACAAGAAAAAATAATTGACTACAATTTAGATGCTGAGAATGTTGTTACTAAACCAAGGAATGAAGAAGTATTCTTTGAGACTAACAATGATTTGTAGAATGAAGGAGAGCTAAGGTAGGAACAAAGCTTAGAACCTTCAATAGAGCTAAGAGTTGAGATAAAAACTCCTACTTTTGGTAAGAATATGACAAAGAATCATCCACCGAAGCAGATCATCAGAAGTAGAGATAAAGGTGTGATGACAAGAAGTAGAATCAATGAAGAACTACATTTGATATCTCAAGTTGAACCAAAGAATGTAGATGAAGCATGTAAAGATGACTATTGGAAGTAAGCTCTGAAAGAAGAATTGGATTAGATAGTGAAGAATGAGACATGGGAATTGGTCCCCAAACTAGCAGACAAGAATGTGATACGAACAAAATAGATATTTAGGAACAAGATGAATGAACAAGGTGAAGTTGTAAGGTACAAAGCAAGATTGGTATGTAAAGGTTAATCATAGCAAGAAGGAATAGACTATGATGAAACCTATGCTCTTGTGGCAATAATAGAAGTAGTAAGGTTATTCTTCGCATATGAAGCACATAAGAAATTCAAAGTGTATTAGATGGATGTCAAGTCAACATTTTTGAATGGAGAACTTGAAGAATAGGTATACATAGAATAGTCTAAAGGTTTTCCTATGATAGATGACAAGGACATAGTATGAATATTGAAGAAAGCATTATATGGCTTAAAGCAAGCACCAAAAACTTGGTATGCAAGGTTGGACAAACATTTAATAAAACTTGGATTTAGCAAAGGTATGGTAGACAACAATCTATACTAGAAATAAATTTATGATGGATTGATGATTTTGGTGATATTTGTTGATGATATCATATTTGGAGGAAATGATGACAAAAGTGACAAGTTTGTAAAAGAAATGAAGAAGGAACTTGAAATGAGCATGATAGGAGAAATGAAATATTTAGGAACAAAATAGATATTTAGGAACAAGATGAATGAACAAGGTGAAGTTGTAAGGAACAAAGCAAGATTGGTATGTAAAGGTTAATCACAACAAGAAGGAATAGACTATGATGAAACCTATGCTCTTGTGGCAATAATAGAAGTAGTAAGGTTATTCTTAGCATATGAAGCACATAAGAAATTCAAAGTGTATTAGATGGATGTCAAGTCAACATTTTTGAATGGAGAACTTGAAGAATAGGTATTCATAGAATAGTCTAAAGGTTTTCCTATGATATATGACAAGGACATAGTATGAAGATTGAAGAAAGCATTATATGGCTTGAAGCAAGCACCAAAAACTTGGTATGCAAGGTTGGACAAACATTTAACAAAACTTGGATTTAGAAAAGGTATGGTAGACAACAATCTATACTGGAAATAAATTGATGATGGATTGATGGTTTTGGTGATATTTGTTGATGATATCATATTTGGAGGAAATGATGATGAAAGTGACAAGTTTGTAAAAGAAATGAAGAAGGAACTTGAAATGAGCATGATAGGAGAAATGAAATATTTCCTAGGATTATAGATTATGCAGGACAAAGAAAGAATCTTTATTTCTCAGACTAAGTAAACCCATTGGAACACCTATGGTAACTGGACACAAGTTATCTACAAAGGATGAGACACCTAATGTTGAGTAGAAGAAGTACAAATCTATGATCAGAGGGTTACAATATTTAACTCACACAAGGCCGGATATAACAAATATAGTTGGAATTGTTGCAAGATTTCAAGTTGATCCTAGAGAAGCACTTTATGCAACAATCAAAATGATATTCAGATACTTAAAAGGAACACTAGAGTTTGGATTGTGGTATGATAGATCTAATGATTTTACTTTATACACTTATGTTGATGCTGATTGGGTAGGCAATATGGATGATAGAAAGAGCACCAGTGGTAAAGCCTTCTTTCTCGGAGGAAGATTGGTTTCTTGGCTAAGCAAGAAGTAGGACAGTACCTCACAAAGTACAATAGAAGCATAATATTTTATAGCTGCAAACAATTGTAATCAAGTTGTTTGGATGAATAAAATACTAAAGGATATAAGGATAGAATTCAGTGAACCTATTGTCATGATTATGATAACACACGCATAGTGAATAAGTCTAAGAATCCAGTATTGCATTCTAAGACTAAGCACATTTCAATCAAATATCACATGTTGAGATAGAAAGTTGTAGAAAAGGAAATTGGATTGGAGTATGTAAGCACTAAAGAGTAGATTGCACATATTTTCTCTAAGCCTCTTCCCAAAGAGACTTTTGAGTATTTGTGAGGTATGCTAGGGGTTATGCCCCTTCAACCTACATTAGAGTAGATGATGCAAGAGTGAATTAGTCTAGTGTAATAGAGCACTATTATTTTTTTGGACTAAAGATTATGCTTTGTATATGGGGGAGTTACTTGTGATGGAAAGAATCATCCAAGACTCTTGATAGATGTTGCTTTGAACAATGTCTTCTGATACTTGAGCAAGTCAGAGATAGTTGTTGTAGAGATTGATGGTTGCTAAAACCTTTGACATTGATGTCAATGGGGGAGAGATTACACTATGAAAAATAATTTGAAATAGGGAACATTGAGATATATCAATGGAGGGGAATGATTGATGAAAAGAATTTGAAACGAAAGGTTAATAGTCTTTTGTTGTTTGTAGTTTTGGAACTAAATGTTTATCATCTATGTTGTCATCAATGCCAAAGGGAGAGATTGTTGGAAGCATGAATCTTGATGATCCTTCTATGGGGGAGTATTGTAGAAACATGATTAGATCATTATCATGATTATATGTGTTGTGATTTCATAATGCACACCCAATTTTGGCTAGAAATGGGGACCCCCTACTTATTTTTCAGCTTTCTGGATCCTTAGTCTGGGGTCCAAGTCTTTTTTAGGGTTTTGCCTTATGTCTTTGGTCAAATTTGACTTTATGCCCAAAAACCTAGATTCTGAAAATAAAATTCTAGAGGAAAAAGTAATCTTCTGCAAAGATGAATGCACACCTAGCACACCTCCTTAGGTGCGCTAGTGTGCTAAAAATAGTAAAGTGGAAGGAATTTTCCTCTTTGATGTGCATAGCTACGCACCTAAAAGAGGTGCACTACCATTTTATAAAACTTAATCAAAGGATAAAAGTGTATCAGGCACACCTCAGAGGTGTGCCAGGTGCACTCTTTTTTGCTTATCAGAGGCTAAAATGAGGTTTTTGTGTGTTTTGTGATTTTTTTGTGTTCTCAGTCCTTTTTGTCATAATTATGGTTTGTTTAAGGTTTTATGTTCATCTCTCTGCACTAATGTTTTCTTATTTGCATAGGTAAAAAATGCATCCTTAACTTGTTGAGGTCATAACTTTTGACCTAGAGCTCAGAATTCAAAATTATTTATACTGTTGGAAAGAAGAACTAAAAATCTAATTTTAGTCCCTAAAATAGTGAGCCTTTGACTGCCCAATTTTAGAGATTGATGAAAGTTTCAACTTGAAATTTTGAGAAGAAGACCTCTAAAAAGGGCAGTTAAAAAGACCTAGAAAAACTTGTAAAAAATATATGAAAAAGTTTCAAACATTTGATCATTTTGGATAATCTGGATCACCTGGTCTCTGACCTAGAAGGATTAGACAATTGGAGGGGAGAAAAGATCAAAGATATAGATTTTGGACACATGAACCAAAATAGGTTCTTCATCTTATGCAACTATTAATGACAAGATTCAACACAAGTACCTTGTGATTTTAGAAGTAGAAGGAGTTCAGGTCTATGAATTTTTTTGGCTATAAAGAGGGTATAAATCATCAAAAGGATCAAAGTAAGTACACAAAAGTGATCTAAAACTCCATTTGAGCAAAACCAAAAAACCATTTTTAAAATTGAGAACTTTGATTTTTTTGGTGAAATTAACACCTTGCACAAATTTCTTCTAAGGTACGCTAGTGCACTGGTGCATTAGGTGTGTAGGTGCACTTTTCAAAGGTTTGCCAGAATTTTTTGAAGAAGTTAGAGGTTCACCGATAGTTAATTGCTAGTTCTAAATTTAAAGCTTTCCATGCATCAAAAATGCATTCTGATGGTAGTTTAACTCCTACAAACATCCAAAGAAGGTTGAGCTTCTATTTTTGGCATCTCTAGAGACTTCTACATCATCTGAAGGCTTTCTCTTTCTTATTCCCTGATGCTTTCTTTGTTTTATGACATGTAAAGGCTCATGCATCCAATTAATGATATAAAATGGATGGAGTCCTACTTAGCACCAATTAGGTAGTCAATTTGTACATAAATATAATTTTTTTAGTAGCTTAGAAGAATATGATTGCATAAAGATATCTCTAACTCTCAATACAAATTGAGAAGAATATTTCATATAAATACAAGAATGTAATATGTATTCAATCACCACTGTTATTTTGCAATAATATTTTCTTTTGGTGCTTGCATTTGGAGTGTAGTGATTCTTGCCTAAGTGTGTTATATTTTTTGGATGTATATTCATGGAATGTAATTGAGCAAAAAATTTATTGTGTTATTTCTAGTTGTGCGATCTTTTAATTCTAGTGTTTTCTATGGGTTTACAAATTCAACTAACTTACTTAGTTCAAGAAGAGATCACCATTTTGTTCTTGCATAGCTTTTCATCTCGCATGAGCACACTTTTTATGGACTTGCAATTTGATGAAAAGTGAAACATCTTACAGTTACTGAATTCCTATTGATGATTGCATCAGTGAAATTAAGGAAGTGTTGCTCCTATTTTCATTAGTTACCCACCAATATTTTTGAAGGCTTAACTCATAGATGCCTTGTTTCCATGGCTTATGTCCATTAGGATTTTACTTTTCATGTTATTTTCTTAAACTTCTTGTTACCCTAGCTTTGTTATTTTCTTTGCTAACTCCTGGTTAATTTAGGAATTCATATAGTTGCATTGTTAGATTGCATTCATTCAAAAAACAAAAAATACCAAAAACATATCTCTTTTGTGGTTAATTTTGAAACAACAATCAGATTAGTCATCTTATTCAAAATTGGTTTGAACCAGAAAATGCCTCATTATGAACAAACACATTTATCTTCAACTGAGTGGATTCCAATAGGTCACAAAATTTCTCAAAACCTTGGAGTTGATCCCAGATTAAATTTCCACGAGAGGATTTTGAAAGGATTCTTGTCGTTAAACATCATGCAAAATGATAGCTAAACAATATGTTACATTCATGACTATGTTTTTCATTGATGTCAAAATAGTAGTTTTCTATGGTATTTGATAGAAGAACAATGGTAAAGAACAAGTTGGTACAGAAAGACAACTGAGAATTTTTACTAAGCAAGGTTAAAAGGAGATAATACTAATTTTCTATTATATTCAACTAACCTCAAAAGCATAAGATATTAATTCTGGAAGAAGTTATGCAAGTTTTGGTGAAGACTATTCTTAGATAGAGTTTGTAGAAAGATGTTCTAGTAAACTTGTTATATCTCTTAGAAGATTTGTTATTTTTAGAAGTTGAAGTTAAAGATGTAAAGAAGCCATTCTAGATATGGTGTAGCTAAGCTCACTCATCATAATGTTACATGTACAAAAAGTTATTCAAGTTACAAGGTGAAAGATTAATGATATCACTAAGTGTAACGTGTTCTTAATGAGGTCCTATAATAATTAATTGAGAAGGTCTAATAGATGACTCAAGGAATTGCTTTATGGATTCAGTATAAAGGAAGAACATTTTCCTTTATTGTATGGAATGGATTATGATTGCAAGAAGCATCAAGAGCAGAATGTGAAGATAAGAAGAACAAAGCGAAGGTGAAGAAAACTTCACTACTAAGGTTTTATTGTGTGATCCAAAGTTTGATATTTGGATCTGGGGTTCATGACCTAGTCTACAAGGTTTGACAATGATTGATCTAATTGATAGGATAGAGAAAAGGAGTTAAAGTATAGTACAAGCAATTATTCTACAAAGAATAGTTGAGAGATCACTTGGATAGTGAGTTTAGTGGTCTTTCCCTAGAAGCTTTTTGGATATTGGGTCCTTCTACCTTCTACAACTCCTAACAGGGTTGGCACAACTCCTAACAGGATTGGAATCTTCTAACAAGGATTCAAAGTCTCCTAGTAGGGACTCATATGTACTAAATGTTGTAATAGACTCCTAACACGGTCCATCCTCTAACAAGGAATATTTATATTAGTACATCATCTTTTGGACATCATTCTCACTAGGGTTTTCCCTCTAATCAAGGGTTTCCCTAGTTAACATATTCGGTGTAATTGTGTATGTACATTTTAGTATGGTTTTTGTTAACTTTGATTGAATGGTTAATATTATCTAAGGTTGATTATTATTGGATAACTGATTCACCCTCCCCCTGTCAATTATATTGGTGGACTATTGTTTCTAACATTATATTTATCTTGTTTCTTTTACATACATTTACATTTCAAATCTAAGGTTTGACCAATGAAATCCCTCCCCAACACAAAAATAAAAATCCAATTAAGTTTTACATAGGAGAAAGTTATTGAAATTTTACTTGTAGGTCTAGAAATAACTCATCGAAAGATTTCAGATGAATGTTGGTTGACTTAGTTATAGTGCCTTAGGGAAATGATAACTTTGTGGAAAATGTTCGAGAAGGATTTCCACCAAGTCAACCTATTCTTTGATCTTCAACCAAAAAAAAGATTTCTAGGATTTCTTATTCAGAGTTTCACATATGAAATTTCAAAAAATTTCTCAAATTTGAAATTTTTAGAGAAAAAAGTCATCTTCCTATTTATATTTCAATGTGAGTCTTTTATTTTTCATTTTAATTCATAGTATAAAGATAATTTCATATCTTAATTGGGTAGTTTACATACATTTATCATCTAGATTTACATTTCATATCTTACTTAATCCATAAGCCAATCTTGCATTTACATTTACACATCTCACACAAGGTATGAGGAAGAATTTCTTTGCAACCTATTCCTTTTAGTAATTCAAATTAAGCATTGACATCCCTTCTTCTATTTGGGTCTTGCTAATCTAATATGAATTCAAAAGGGATTTTTCTTAGAAATCTTCCTTCTCCCCACACACATATTTAATGCTTTTGTAAAAAGAGGAGGCCTTTACTCTATTTGAGTGCTTTCACTTTTTTCCCAAACACCTTTATACAAATGTAATAAATGGTGAAATATTGATTCTCATTCTTTATGTCTATTACTCATTAATTATAGGAGAATATCAACTCATTACCAAGTGTAAACAAGACCTACCATCTCAAATTGACATGAAGGACTAGGGTCGTCTCCACTATTTTCTTGGTCTAGAAGTATGACACCAAGTTCATCGTATTATCCTACATTGAAGAAAATACACTATTGACATTTTGAAAAGGCTTGAAATGATGGACTATAAACCAATGGCTACATCCATGAAGATAAATTTATAGATTTTAATATATACATGAAAAACCTACCTATTGGGAGCACACTTAAACAAGACAAACATTAGTTGTACATGTTCATATATCAGGATTCAAACAAATGAAAACAACTAAAACTACTTGCATTTTACTATAGAAATCAACCAATAGATATGAGTCCCATGCAACTTCAAAGCAATTCAACAAGGGCACTTGTGTGAACCTTGTTGATGTGTTCTAGTTAGAGGGATGTGGGTGTGCTCTCTCAAACACAACGGTTGAATCCCAAGATGATTGAAATGAAGTGCAAGATGCATGAAGCTAACTAGATGTGAGGAGAATGATTCAAATAATAGTTATGGATGCAACCATGATCAAAGCATTCAAGGATGGTGAAGATGGATGCAAGAAAGTAAACTAAGTTAACCATGCAAATGAAATAAAGCTAGCAACTACCAAAGGTTATAAAAATGTATAAAACTACTAAGAGTTCTAGAATTATACTAGCATCATAACAATGCAAATGAGGGAGATGATGAATTCTTGAGACAAGGGTTCTATTTATAGGCTTGGGAGAGGCCTTGAGGAGGTGTCATCTATGCGGCATCCACATAGGTGCCACAAAGGAGACACATGAGCTAAAGGGACAAGCCATGTAAATGTCAACATAACTCTTTTTTGTGATAAAGATGGCTCAAGGTGGGATCACACATGTGTGAGCAACCTTGGAGAAAGGAAAGAGGGACAAGTGTGTAAGAGTGTAAGAGGCTTTTTTGGAGGAGATAATGAAAGGGGGGTTTTCTTAGGCTTTCAGTTGCACATGCATGTGTGAGCAACCACTTAGGGGGTTAAAAGGTGTTTAGGAGGGTATTTAGGATAATAAAGTGGGATTAACTGGTGGGTAGGCTTAGAAGGATGAGAGTGATGGGTGGTAGACTAGGTTTTAGGTGAGATTATGTTTAAATTAAATAGGATTTAATTTAATCATAAGATTATAGAATTTAATAAATTGGAGAGAAATTAAATAAATTGGAATTTATTTAAAAGGAGATTTATGGAGCACTATGCATTAAATAAATTTAACACATTAGGGTGAAGTATTTAAATTAAATTTAAATATAGTAGGAAGGTGAACCTATTTAATTAAATAAGTACAAGAATATGAAAAATATAATTAATTAATAAATAATCAATTATAATTTCAAGTGAAATATTAATAAATTAATATAGTATTTGGGACTATTTTAAGGATCTATATTTTGCCCCTCTTTGATGTGACATTGAGATGACATTATATCAAAGAAAAGAAAATATAAGTTGTCCAAGAGAGGAGAGGAGTCCTAGGAGTTATGTCATAGTGATGACATGAGAGGAGGGTGCCCCCTTGCAAAAATAGAGCAACAAATAATTTTTGTGCATTTTTTGCAAAAAGACCCAAGAAGAAAAGAAAGGGAAGGGAAAAGACATATATGAATGTTTTGCATGGCTTGGGGATAAACAAGGGTAGATAGGGAAGAGGAATGGGTATGGACTCAAAAGGGGACCTCCAAGGGGCTCTTGGAAGAGTGATTTTCACACCTAGAGAGTAGAGAATCAAAGTGAAGGATGGGTCTGATCGAGAGATTACTACTTGGAGAGCACATTCAGGTGCACTAGAGATCGACTGACATAGGGCCACCGATAAGTAGACTATCCCAACTTGTCAAGTTTTTGATTTCACATTGAAATTACACATTTTTAGGGCAAGAAACTATGAAAAATAGGGTTGGGGTGGAGAAAAATTTCTCCACTCCATTGTCTTCATAGATGATGAATTAGAGAAACCATCGTTATAGAGATGACAAGATACATCATGTCATCTATGAAGATGACAGGGCACATACTGTCATCTTCCTACATAAAAGAATAGGGTAGGGATGAGGTTGGAGAAGACAATCTCTTTGTCTTTTTATCTGATGATGAAAAAATTGTAGTTTTTGGCGAGAAAACTGACATCTATGAAGTCGCCGAAGATGCCAGATTGATGTCTCCATGTTTTGGCATCTCTGCAAATCTATGTTTGTGTGGATTGGCATCTTCCTTGATATGGATGTATCAATGGACTTGAGTGATAGGGATGATTGAGGGTGGACAAAGAAAGATAACCCATGCTTAGATAAAGAATACGAGTATGGAAACAAAGGTAGGTTACTTATTACATGTCTATGTTGTAGGCATCGACAGTGACATTTTAGTCATGGGAGCACTATCCAGCAAAGATGGTCCTAGAGGAGAGACTAACAGAGGTAGACTGGGGACATGTGTGGCTTTGTATACTTGAGCATGTCCACAAGTGGCTACACCTAAGGGTGCATTTAGTGCAACTATCAACATTGGTGGAGTAGTGGCATACATCGACATCGAGCTTCCATCTACCTAGAGGAGAGGTGACGGTGATGTTGTTGGACATGTGGTAGATACTATGAGTTCTAATCCGTGGGTGATATCTAGAGTATGTATTGGAGGGAGAAGATCCATATCTATGGGAGTATTTTGGGTGATGGAGATAGTGACTGTTGATTCAATAGTCATGACTGAAATGGAGAGAGGTGCTAGACCAAAGACTATCATAGGTAGCCCTTTACTTGGCCTCACTAATATAGAGGATGGTACTGGACCATGTTGGGCATGGATTGTTTATTGGATGGATTCAAGTGCTAAGCACTCTACTATATGATGATGGAGTGGTTTTTTCCTAGGGCCATACCATCTTGACCCATCTATACTATGACTTACACATGTGCTCCTATAGGACACAAAGGACCATAGGCCCAGGGTTGACTCTACTTATGCAATAGGAGACACAACTACCTAGGGAGCCATACACATGTCAAGATAGGCCACCCATCTAGGATACATCTACCAATTTTATAGGTTTCTAGCAATGATGTTTGGACAAGGGCATCATGTTCAACTAGGCACCATATGCAGGCTATGAGTGGTGGGGAGCTATACTACCTATAGGTGGAGAGGATGATGTAAAGGATCATCTCTACTTTAGTATGCATAGTTAGACTCTTGGTTGATTGGTTGAATGGTGCACAATGTGATGTGCTACATGCCATCTAGGGTGCAGAGACAATCTAGATGGATGACGGATGTTGTGGTGGATAGGTTCTTGTATCTAGTGGTGTCCTTGGAGTATGAAAAACTATGGGGATTTGGTACCACCATTAGATTGGCTAAGGTTTCACGCCATGGAATGCAACCATTTCCATGGGTTCATGGGCAATATTAGGGAGATGTTGGATGACACTGATATACACATAGTGGTGGGAAACACATTAGTCACTATGACTGACAATACCTAGGGCACCTCCACTAGAATAGCAGGCACAAGGTGGGGGAGATGGGGCTGGAGTGGGAGAGGAGGGACACACACCCCAGTTACCAAAGCCATAGGGATGATGAGTTTGTTAGTAGAGAGGGAAGGCACCAACAGGTCCACTACTAGTGTAGGGACCATAGTAGGGTTCACAAGTATAGGGACTAGAGTTGTAAAGAGTGTCGATACCATAGGGGCCACCTCTGACATAGAAGGGGGAATGAAAATATAGTTAGGGTAGAGAAGGATATCATCTAGATAGAGGTTTCCCAACTATAGAGGGGGGTACAAGAAGAGTAGGCTAGGGTAGACAGTGCACAGGAGGCCCTAGCAGTTTTGTAGGAGAGGATAGACACTGTGAGTTCAGTGATCTTATAGTACACATAGATGAAGATGAGCTAGCAAAGCTAGACACTCTACAATAGGATGTAGCCTCCCTTCGAATGGACATGGAGACTTTGCAGTGTCAGGTAGATGAGTATTGCGGTCAGTGACACATCTTGATGTAGATGATCAGGATAGGGGGATGGTCACTGTGATGCAAGAGGCCCTGATTGCACACCAAAATGAGGCACGAGCTCTACGAGAGGTAGGCTACTATTTAACCTTGTAGCATGATTTCATGCCAACAAAATAGTGACAATCATAGTTTTAGTTCTAGGATGCATCTAGCTCATGGGCCACCAATGGTCGTTAGAGATCAAAGTCATCAATTGGGAAGGGGAGGCCTCCACAAGGAGGGGTTATAGGAGGAGTAGGGCCCTTGCAGCTAGACATATGATCCTTAGAGTGATAAATTTTGACATAGTGATGTATATGTAGATGGAGCAAGGTTTTGATGATGTATCTTGCATGATGTACTATATGATTGTTTTGTATATGGACTATACATGGACACTTATTTTTTGATATATGTGATGACATGATTCAATGATCCTAAATGTGTATGTATGATGGTGTTTTATGAATATGGTGTTCATGTTTATGAGGTTGTTATGAGTATTTTATGTGATGCATGATGTTATGATACTGCTACTAGCATTGGTGATGTAGGTCCTATATGATGACGATGTATGAGATGTATGCATTTGTCATTTTATATGTATGGACTTGCTATATGATTTGCATTAATGAAATAGATGTATCATGATGTATATGTAACTAAATGCAATGATTGTGATGATGATGCCTAATGGATTAATGCAGTGAATGAATAATGTAAGCTAATGATGAATAACAAATGAGATGCATAATGTAGTTGTAATGAATGCAATAGATGGAAAATGAATGTATCCTAAATGAAAATGTCAGTAATAGAATAAGTCACACTAATCATAAATGAGATTAAAAAAATGCAAAATGAAATGATGCAAACACAAAGTGTAAACATGAAATGTGAAGATGCAATATGAATGAGACCTAATGCTCACAGGAATAAAGTAGCCTAGCATAGGAATGGGGTGAGATAAACAAAACCTTGGTCTAAAGTAGAGCATAATGAAATCCTATACTACATAAAACCTAATTACATGATATTGAGGGATTTAGTTGTGTTTATATGGGGGAGCACACCCTAGTTTGATTTTGCAAAAGGAGTAATGCACCAAATGCTATAGAAGCATAGATGACAAGATTACTTTGTGTGGACTAGACTCTTAACAAAATAGAGACTTTAGGACAATAGATGTAGTTTTCATAGTTACGATGGAACAAATGACATATACGCATAGAGACGTCTAGGAACACCCAAATTCTTTTTAGGGATCTTGGTGGAAAGTATGTTAACCCGGTGTCCCTAGTGAGTAGTGCATAGTCATAACTCTAAAACTAACATAATTTTACTAAAGCATAAAAATAGATCATATTGCAAATTACATGTGAAGTCAGGTGGAACCATTTAGGTGATACCAAGATATGGAAGATTGAGGTACACCATAAAAGCCTACTACTAACACACAAAGATAAAATCAACCAAAAGAGACTATATGACTAAATAGTCATTCAGTCCATAGTTCTTGCTAGGAATATTAGTTTGAGAGTGAAGGTTGTAGTGCCATGTGTAGGAAGGAGTCATCCTATAAAAGTTTTTTGTCTAAGTTGTTTTCGTGAGTGTTCATTGGCAATAGCTATGAAACAAACAAGTTTATCAAATCATTAAGTCTCAATGGTGATTTTTTTTGGGTTCTATTGTAGTTAGTGTTGTGGGAAAATCTTAGGATAATGGGAGTACAGAAACATTTGACAGGAAAGTGCCTCACAAACTAGAGGTCTTTTGAAAAATGAAAATGAATGGAGGCCTTGCAGACAAGAGTTCCTTTATTGGAAGTATGAAAAGCATGAGCTAGATAGGACTTCTGCACAAAGATGGGATGAAATGGGTGAAATATGGTGAAGTGAGATGAGTCTTATAGATAATGGACCTTGTTGATAAAAAACCTTTTTTAGGAACTTTTTAGTCTTTTCTTCAGGAACATTTTTCAAACATTTTTGGAGTTTTTGATTTTTTGATTTTTTGATTTTTTTTTGCAGAACTTTAACAACACTATACAGGAATTGTGGAACTCAAGCATAGGACCGCTTGAGCTACTAAATATTTATAGGCTTAGGGAGTGGATCTCCCTTTAAAGTGGAAATCTGATATATTCTAAAACCATACTTTGCTATAATGATAAATGTACTAAATTAATTAGCTTCAAACTTTCCTTTCTTTTCTCAGTTCTAGAGATTCCTCATGTTATCCTGCAACACTAGGTCACCCATCTCAAATTCAAGGGGTCTGACCTTTTTGTTAAACTCAAGTTGAAGGAAATTTTGATATACGTAGAGGTGGTTTAAGGCAGTTAGGTGTCTCTCATCGAGGAGTTTCAATTCTTGCAAGTGAGCAACTTGTTATTCTTCTTCTGGCATCAGATTCTTGAGAGAGATTTTGACGGAAGGAAGATCAATTTCGAAGGGTAATATAGCCTTAGAGGCATAAAAAAGGGAAAATGGAGTGGCTCCTATTGGGGTATGGATGAAAGTATGATAGGCCCAAAGGGTGGGAGCAATTTGGAGGTGCTAGTCATGACTAGCTGTATCAACGGTTTTCTTTAGGATTTTCAAAATGGTTTTATTAGTGGCTTCAACTTGGCCATTGCCTTGGGGGAAGTATTTGGTGGAGAAATGTTGGGTGATTCTAAATTTCCTACACAATGTGGCAAACTCTTAATTTTTGAAAGGAGTCCCATTATCAGTTATGATATCTTAGTGGATATTGAAATGATAGATGATATAGTTCAAGATGAACTTCAAAACTTGTTTTCCAATGGTGTAGGTTATAGGGATAGCCTTGACCCACTTTGTGAAATACTTAGTGGTGATAATAATATACTTGTGGCCATTTGCAAAATTTGGATATATTTGACCACCAAGATTGAAACCGTAGCGAGAAAAGGGCCACGGTGTAATGGTAGGTTAAAGGTTTTGGGAGGGAGCTTCTATCAAATCTCCATGTTGCTAGCATGGAACACATCATTTTACAAAAGATAGGCATCAACTTCCATAGTAGGACAATAATAACCCATTTTGAGAAGATTTTTAGCTAACATAAGTCCATTGGAATGGCCACCACAAATTCCTTGGTGAACCACTTTTTAGTGCCATTCTAGCTTCATTTAAACTAAGACATTGGAGGAGGGTTCCATCGAAGTATTTTTGAAAAAGTGTGTCACCTAGGATAGTGTAATGGATAGTATGATAGATGAAGGTTTTGCTTTGGTTTTTGGAAAGGGTTATGGGGATTTTTTTTTGGTGAAGGTAGGTGAAAATATCAGAGTACCATGGAGACTCAAGATTGACAATCTCACACACTAGCTCTAATTTAGGTTTTTCATAAGCAGGAAGAAAAAGATTCTTAACAAGAGATTCACACTTAGGACTATATTCGGGCATGGCAATCATGGAGGATATGGTGGCTATAGAATCTGTTGCTTTGTTATTTGTCCTTGGGATCTACTAAAAGACTATCTCAATAAAATTAAATATTGTTTAAGATCTTCTACTATCTAGTGATATGGAAACAACTTTTCATCCTTTGTTTGATAGTCATTTGTAACTTGTCTAATGACCAATTAGGAGTCTCCAAAGGCAAGTAGGCTCTTCATATTCCATCAAATAGTTTGTCATAGCCCTATTACTAGTCCTTCATACTTATCTATGTTGTTTGTGCAAGGGAATGAAATTTTGTAAGACTTATGGATAAGGTATCCTTGTGGTGTAACAAATAAAACACCTGCTCCTAATCCTTTCTGTGTGAAAGAACTATCAAAATATAGTTTCCATTGTGTACTAGGGGTAATAGTCATAATTGTGTCATCTAGAAAATTTTCTATGATAGGATGGTCTCCCTAAAGAGGATCTACTACAAGTTGGTTAGAAATGACTTGTCCCTTTACGGCTTTGTGGTCTTTATAGATAATGTTAAATCCACATAAAATCAAGACCCATTTTGTAGCATGACCAATGAGAAGAGATATTAATAAAAAATACTTTAGGGAGTCTATCTTAGCAATGAGGTGTGTAGTATGATTAAGCATGTAATGGTGTAGTTTCTATGTGCAAAAGACTACATCCAAACAAGCTTGCTCAATAGCAGTGCAGTTCAACTCATAGCAACTAATGTTCAACTGAGATAGCAGATAGCTTGCTCATTACCATTGTCATCTAGTTGTGCTAAAAGAGCACCTAGGGAAATTGAAGTGGCAGAAATATAGAGAATTAATGGTCAACCTGTGATTGGAGGGACTAGTACTAGTGGATTAGCTAGGTATACCTTAACTTTCTCAAATGCTTTTTGACGTAGGAAATCCCATTGAAACTTGGTGTCTTTTTGAAGCAAGTGTTGGCATGGATGAACTTTATCTATTAACTAGGACTCAAATCATCTGATGGACTATAATTGCTCTTGAAAGCTATGGATTTGTTTCAATGTAGTAGGTGGAGGAATTTCTATGATGTCTTTTACTTTTGCAAGATCTACCTCAATGCCTCTTCTTGACACTATGTAACCTAACAACTTTTCAGATTGGACCCCAAAAACACACTTCTTGGGATTAAGGTGAACTTTGTATTTCTCCAACCTTTCAAATATGGTGGTAAGAACAACAATGTGGGAATCAAATTTCTTAGATTTTCCTAGGATGTTATCAGCATATTCTTCCATTATTACATGTAGAAGATCATGTAAAATTGTGATCATTATGTGTTGATAGGTGGCATTGACATTCTTTAAGCCAAAAGGCATGACTTGGTAATAGAAATTTCCCTATGGGGTAGTAAATGTCATTTTGTTTTGGTCTTCTTCTATAATTTTGATCTAATTATAACTAGAGATAACATTTCATGTCTGGTAGTCAAATCCACAATAATTTCTATGTTGGTTAGTGTAAAATTATCCTTACGACATGCAAGATTCAAATATAAAAAATGTGAACATATGTGGATGCCCCTAGAGGCTTTTCCTACAAGAAAAATGTTGGAAACCCACTTAGGATAATCAATAGGTTGGATAAAATTTGCTTCTAACATTTTCTACAATTTTGCTTTGACCAAAAGTGCTACCTTAGGATGCATCTTTCATATTTTTTTCTTAATAGGTTTAATCTTTGGATCCACTGCTAAATGATGCACAACTAAGTCTGTGTCTAAACTAGGCATGTCTTTGTATTTCCATGCAAAATCAATTTTGCCTTTTTGTAGGAACTAAGTCATTACTTCTTGTTCTTCTAGACTTAGGGTAGCAACAATGTATATGATTTGTGGATTATCTACCATACCCAATTTAAAAGGAATTGTCTCTTCATTCAATATAGATGACTTTTCTGGTGGTAGAGTTTTGAATGACAAGTCAATCTCTCCCTCTTTTGGTGCCTCTAGAAGGTTTTCACTAAAAGATGTGTCCTTTATTTTATCTTTTTCTTCATCCAAGAGTTTTCACTAGAGCATGTTTCTTCTAATTTTTTTATTTTTGTTTTATTTTTCACTTTTGCGACTAAGAGAGTTGACTTGGCTACTAAAGTAGGCTTCCTCATCGTATTGTATCTCATGCAAATAATCTTGGAGATTCTTGAGGCCAAAAAGAGCCATCATTGCTTCATCAAAGTTACAAATATTGAGAGCTAGTGTGTGTCTATACATGAAAAACCTACCTATTGGGAGCATGCTTAAATAAGGAAAACATTAATTGTGCATATTCATATATTAAGATTAAAACAAATAAAAACAATTAAAAATACTTGCATTTTACTGAGCTAATCAACCAATAGATATGAGTCTCACACAACCTCAGAGTAGCTCAACAAGGGCACCTATGTGAACCTTGTTGGTGTGTTCTAGTTGGAGGGATGTGGGTGTGCTCTTCTAAACACAATGGTTGAATCCCAAGATTATTGAAATGAAATGCAAGATCCATGAAGCTAACTAGATGTGAATAGAATGCTTCAAACAATGGCATTCAAGGATGGTGAAGATGGATGCAAGAAAATAAACTAAGTTAACCATGCAAATTAAATGAAGCTAGCAAGTACCAAAGGTTAGAAAAATGCATAAAACTACTAAGAGCTTTAGAATTATACTAGCATGATAACAATGCAAATGAGGGAGATGGTGGATGCTTGAGACAAGGTCTCTATTTATAGGCTTGAGGGAGGCCTTGAGGAGGTGGCATCTATGTGACATCCACATAGGTTCCAAAAGGGAGACACATGGGCTAAGGGGACAAGCCATACAAAGGTCAACGTAAGTCCTTTTGTGATTAGGATGACTCAAGGTGTGCTCACACATGTGTGAGCAATCTTGGAGAAAGGAAAGAGGGACAAGTGTGTAATAGAGTAAGAGGCTTTTTTTGAGGAATTAATGAAAGGGGGGCTTTCTTGGGCTTTGAGTTGCTCACACATGTGTGAGAAACCACTTAGGGCCTACAAGGTGTTTAGGAGGGCATTTAGGATAATAAAGTGGGATTAACTAGTGGGTAGGCCTAGAAGGATGAAAGAGATGAGTGGTAGACTAGGTTTTAGGTGGGATTAAGATTAAATTAATTAGGATTTAATTTAATAATAGGATTATAGAATTTAATAAAAGTGGAGGGAAATTAAATAAATTGGAATTTATTTAAAAGGGGATTTATGGAGCACCATGCATTAAATGAATTTAACACATTAGGGAGAAGTATTCAAATTGAATTTAAGTATAATAGGGAGGTGAACCTATTTAATTAAATAAGTAGAAGAATATGATAAATATAATTAATTAATAAATAATCAATTATAATGTCAAGGGAAATATTGAATAAATTAATATAGTGTTTTGGACGATTTTAAGCATCTATAGTTAAAAGTAGCAACAACAAGCTCAAAATTAGAATATTCCATTCTTACCAATAGACAATTGGGTACTTGATGTTCCTAGTCAATACTAGACCAGATATTTGTTATGAAATAAATGCACCCAATCAATTCATGTGTGAACCAACATAGTTACACTTAGTTGCAGATAAACATATTTTGAGATAATTGTTTAGCACAATTAAATATTTCATTCTCTACCAATAGATGATTGGGTCCTTGATGTTACTAGTCAATACTAAACCATAGATTTGTTATGAAATAAATGTAGCCAATCAATTCATGTGTGAACCAACATAGTGACACTTGGTTGCAGATAAACATATTCTAAAATACTTGTTTAGCACAATTGAACATGGTTTAAGATATAATAATAATGAATTAAATGTGCATAGATCAATTGACTCAGACTAAGTTAGAAATGTAGTTGATCCTAAAAGCAATCTAGTGTGCTTCTTCAACTTAGGATTAGCCAAGATTTCTTGTCTTAGTAGAAATAAATCTCTAGTTGGACATAGTTCCATTGAAGTTGAGTATATTGTAGCATCTATGGGAGCTCCAAAAATTGTGTGGCTAAGAAAACTTCTGATAGGGTTGTTTGTACAATCCTTAGATCCCATGATAATTCACCGTGCTAATCAAAATTATATAAATATTTCACCAAATCTAGTGTTCCATGGAATTTCAAAGCACATTTAAATCATTTACCATTATGCTATAGATATGATAGAGAGAAATGCTATCCAGTTGAGATATATTAGTACAAAAGAAAAATTGGTAGACATTCTCACCAAGCCTCTCTCCACAAAAAATGTGAAATACTTTAAAGGTAAGATTGGTATTGTAAAAATATAATGGTTGAAGTTGATGAAATATCAACCCAAGGCCCCAAGAATCACTGCATACAAACACTTGTCACAGAAAGAGAGGAGAAAAGCTATTGAGGTTGAAATTCACAGATCCAAAAAAGTTGAGACATTCTTGATGGGCAAAAAAGAGATTGCAATTGTATTGAATGAATGAACATTACAAAGAGAGGTCAATCCTTATAAAAGGAGATCAAAACCCTAAAAGGTAATTAACCTAGGTTGCATGATAATAAAAGAATTAATTATTATATCCCCAAAGTTTAACTTAAGTAAACTAGAGATGAAAAGTTACTTAATAATTAAATCAACATGATTTAATTAATAAGGAAATACTTTATTACTCTAACACCCTCCTTTAAAATTAACTTAGGGAGTAGCTAAAAACTTGTAAACTATTATTGAAAGTAAAATTGGGTCTTGGCAACAAGGCCTGATGAGGTACCCAATCACAACCAAATATATGTAAAGAGGAGAAATAGAGAAAACCACATGGGAAAATCCCTACTCCAAAAAGAGATGGAAAGAATGTCTCTGAAGATACAAAATAAAGGATGATCATGAAGAACACTATGAAAGCACCAAGCCATAAACACTATCAAATTGTTAATAAAGAAAACCTCCACCGAATCGAACATGACTAGATAGAGAAGACTAAGTCTAAAGAGATGATCAATCTAAGATGGAAGATATCTTTATGGCCCCCAAAAATAGGAAGAAAGAGTATTCATATGGTAAATGATTCATGTCATCGAAATGCATAGGTATCCAACCATTGTAGTCGCCTAATACACATGTTCAAATATTGAATACATAGTTCAATCTATCAAACCAAGAAAGAATTAGAATCAAACCAAGAAATTATTAGAACTAACATTGTCCCCCTATAATGCTATGAGGTAAGAGAAGAACACTGAAACTTAATGTGATATCTCCTATAGAAAGAACCAGGAACATTGAGAGTGTAAAAGAAGTAGAAACACTTATAACGGCATGTGTCATCGACACATTATGAGGCTAATACCGTGGAAGGAACACTCACTTGAAAAAGGAAGATGAAACACTTTATAATGTAGTGTAAGTACAAGAAAACACAAAGATGTGCACAATCCTAAAATGCAATAGAGTAGCACTTTACCTTAGTGCATTTGCAAAAATACTATAAAAAGATGTCAAAAAGAGACATAAGACTAGTACAATAGATAGTACAACCCATGAAAATTCATCTAAAGCAATAGAAATGATACCTAGACCTGAAACAACCAAGATATCCACTAGAATGTAAAAATACAAAAAATTAAATAGGGTGTACTTGGAGCATAATTTGGAAAAACAACTAACATCACTAGAAAGAGTACAAAAAGACCTTTCCAACAATATAAATAATTCATAAATCAAATATTGGCTGCTCAAGATATGTCTCTCAGAGTGTAAAATAGAATTTTTAACTTTGATAGAAAAAAATCCACAAAAGAATCAAAATTGAAAAATAGTGTACCATCACGAAGTGCTTGAAACTGACTTTCTAACAATATTTTGTTTGCAAAAAATGGAGTTTGTATGAGTAGGTTATGACCAAAAACCACAAGATGTTCTGTAAGGGCCGAAAGGGCATTGAAGAGTATGTAATAATGATGTCATCAAAATGCTTTCCTACAATTGACATCCATATGGCTGTTACAGGAAAAAAGCACTCCACCATGTGGTGCTGACATGGCACACTGACTAGGATATGATTGCATTGATGATGTGGCTAAGGTGGACTAAGAGTTGTTGATGTGGCCTCTCATTGGATGGTGAGTTGACACTTGCATGGGACCTGCTATCCTTAGTTTTGGTGGATTGTACCTACATCGTCCTGCATTGATGTCAAAGCATGCAGATTATACTTCCACTTTACATTGAACACACTTTTAAAAAGTGCATGCCCTTTTCAAAAGGTGTCTTTTCAAACTTTTTAAAAAGCTTGTACCTTTTTAAATAAACATATTTTTAGTAAAATTTTCCCTTTGTTTTATTTTTTTCACAAAAAATAAATCAGTGCCTTAGGAAGCATGCCAACCCTGGGGACAATTTTGTTTGCCCCAAATTATACCTATGTCCAAATTGGACAAATTTTATATGAAAATATGTGTTTTTGGGTGCTATGAATCCATAAGTGAAGTCCATTTGAGCTCAAAGTGCATTGAAAAAAGTGACACCCTATATCCAAGACAAAAAACTTTTGAAAAAAATAGATTTTAAAAACAAGGCCAAACCTCTCATGAAGAGAACAAGGGCATGAAAATCTAAAGCTTTGACACCATGTTGAAGTTGATGAAAGTTCAACCCAAGGCTTCAACAACTCATTGCATGCAAACAATTGTCAGAGAAAGAGAGGAGCAAAGCTATGGAGGCTAAAATTCAAAGATCCACAAGAAAATGAAACATTCTTGATGTGCAAAAATGAGATTCCAATTATATTGAATGAATGAATATTACATAGAGAGATCAATCCTTATAAAAGGATATCAAAACCCTAAAAGGTAACTAACCTAGGTTGCATGATAATAATTAATAAATAAATAAATTAATATCTGCCCAAAGTTTAGCTTAAGTAAACTAGAGATAATAAGCTACTTAATAATTAAATCAACATGATTTAATTAATAAGGAAATACTTTATTACTCTAACAATAATTTTATTTAAGACCAAGCCTTAAAAAATTAAACTTATGATACTAATATATTTACAAGATGTTTAAAATATAAACTCATTTTTCCACTTTATGGGCCCCAGTGAGCATCTTGAAAGGTGATGGTTTTTCAATGATGCACATATGTACTTCTAGTTTGTGTTGTGAGGTGCCAACTTTATAATAGTTAAACCTTACTATCATGATGGATATCATGTGTCTTGATATATATGGAAATGTCATAATAGTTTATATCTTTTAGTGATATAAACTCAGTGGTGTATAACCACAATGAGTTACAATGACCGAGACAGTACATGTGAATACTATGTTACATAATATCGGTGGATATGCCATGCGAAGATTTCCTTATGGAAGATGTCATGTGACTTAATTCTTGTGAGCATACCATAATGGATATTGTGTGTATGATGAATATCAAGTGACTTGATATTTGTGGACATGTCATTAGTCTTGATATTACTACAAGGTAAAATCATTTATGGTGGATATCATGAGACATGACATCCATGACTATTCCATAACTCTTGATATCACATTGAGATGATATCTCTCCCACACAATATATGGATCTATTCCATTTACATCAAGATTGTAATCATCCTCCCTAACTAAGGAGTGTTGATAAATTGTAGCTTCAATTGAATTAATCCTATTGATGAAATCAAATGTATAAGTGGCCTATCAGCCTTGAGAATTTAAAATTACTACCCTTCTTCTATACACTTCTATGGTTTTACAATACAAGATTAATAATTAGTATATCAATAATCATGTTTGTATGTACACACACATATGTATATATATGTATGTATGTATATGTTTAATAATTAATAAATTAATAATCATGTTTGTATGTATACACACACACACACACACACACACACACACACACACACACACACACACACACACACACACACAAGCAAAATCATATATACATGATTGAGTTTGATATAACAATTATTAATCATGGAGTTCATATTGTTGATATTAATAAGGTCATTAATATTAATCATAACATTGATATTAAATATGTCATGTATCAATATTAGATATCAACTTTCATATTGTTGAGTGTTGATAATAAATATTGATATCATACTATATGTTCAATAATATGCATCAAACATAATATGGTATTGATATTTAATATTGACCTTCCATTGACTGTTATGTGAATCAATAATGTGTATCAACTTTGGCATTAATAATACAAATTGATGATGTGTATCAATTATACATAAAGTTCATATCAATATTGTATTCTCGTTATTTCTAAGCATCATGTCATTGATATTCATATTAAGATCTCAATAGATCAATATATATTCATGTGAAATTTATATTAATATATATTGAAGTAAAACTATTGAGATATTGTGATCTACATATCATCTAGAATTAATGTATACATTTGAAAGCACTGATCAAAATTTAAAATAATATAACCTCTGCATCTTACCAAATTTAACAATTTTCAGAGAGTCATTCTTTCAATATCTAAGACTACCTTTATTAATAGTTTATTCTTTAGTTAAGAAATATATAGGGGAGAGAAAATGCCCTAAACTTTTAGACATCAAAGCATGGGAAAATAATATAAAACACATTAGTTATGGTTGGTTCTATAACTTTCTTCCAAATAATGATAAACCTTGCAAACTTATAGAGATGCAATTATTTGACAAACCACGAAGGTTTTTTCAAGGTAGAATATGCTTATATTTATCTCTATGACTTCTTAAAATTTTAACATTTCTTGGACTCCTAGAGCAATTCCTTATAAACACCTACTATACAAATTTTCATATTCATCCAAAATAGATCGATGCTAAAAGATGTTACCCATGTAGTATAGGCTTTTCCATTTTACTTGCACCAAATGTCTTAAATGGTGTAAAGAATTGGAAATTTAATAATGTATGGTGGCTTTGCTATACACTTCATAACTTTCTTAATTAATCATAACCTTTACTATTTAATTGTAACTTGAAAAAGAATTAATTGCATGATATAAACTTTATATTTATAAAATAATATTAAGGGTGACTATTTTTGTTTTATCGCATTATTTATTAAGACTACATCTTACCCTTATATAAAGAAGTTAAACACCTAATAAGCATCAAGGTTATCAACTCAAACAATAAGAAAAAAAATGCTTAACATAAGGATCAATCAAACCTTCAATACTTAAATATTATAACTTTTACAGTTGACTTGGTTGTGACTATGTCCTTTACCATTGTAATCCATCTATAACTATTGTATTACTAGAAAACTACAATTGACAATCTTATCAATATCTAGAACATTAATTTTAAATGATACATGACAGCCAATTCTATTTGGTTATTAGCTTATCTTTTTTAATGCAATGTAAAAATTGAACATGAAAAAATACTAAATTTTCTTCAAATTAAAAAGGGAAGATCCCTATAAAAAAAAAAAACCAAAAAGGCCTCAAAATTAAGGACTTGATTTGTAGAATTAAAACAATTTTACTATCTAGGTTACGAGTATAAGTCACAAACAAATCAAATATATTGTCACATTTTTAGGTATTTACCCATAAAGAAAATAACCTATAGAAAGTAGTAAATCCTCAATATTTTAATATTGAAATTGGATGGATTTACACAAAAGATACAATTCAGTCAAAATAATTGAGGAATCACACATCTAAAAAGTGTTTCCAACTGTCGCTTATAGCAAACATACATCCACTTCTACTGAATATATTCTGGTTAATGCACAACAATACACCCATCAAATGATAAGCATTAAGAACATAGGTACACCAACACAATGAATACCACATATGATGTCAAAAACCAAAATGGGAAAAACCATGGAGGAATTAATTCTCATGAAATGAACAACAACATTGATTAAGTAGTTTAATACAATACGAATAATTACCAGAAAGAAGAAGAGGTATTGTCAGTAAACTAACTTCTTGACTAACTATGTCTAGGAATAATTAAAGGCTCATTACCAAAATGAAAATGAGATTGAACTAGACTGTAGTGTCAAGCCTCTGTGACATCTAGGTGTGAACTATCTACAAATCTAGAATATCATGACCACGTTACAAAAATAGATCACATAAGACAACATAGTTCCCAACACTACAAGAAAACCACAACCAAGTCCAAAAGATAGAATCCTAAAGAGCATTGGATGAACCAATGACACCATGTGATACACACAAATGAAATGGGGAACTAAGAACAATTAGGTCCAACCAAAAAGAACAAAATTGCTAACCAACACCGATCTAAACATGAAAGCCCAACAAAACAACTAGGAACTGACAAGTGTATCGATAAGTAGAACCATAACCACCAAGTGCACAAGTCCACTAAAAAGAGGAAATGTAGTATATTCTTGTCATGTATAATCCTAATTATATCCAAAATCTATACCAATAGAGTTGATATAGGAAACTAAATACACAAAAACCAATTTGAATAGAAGATGTGTGATTTCTTTATTTTGAGAAATGCTTTTGGTAGGCTAACCATGTTGTCACTAATAAGAGTGATATGCACCAAAATATGCCACACAAAAGATGATACCAATAGAGTGTAAATATGGATGCCTTGACATTAATGACAATCAATGCCACAACCAATATGTCATCTCTAACAATCTCCCCCTTTGGCATTGATGACAAAAATTCTAGAAACAAAAAGAAATATTTGGAAACTAAAATCCAAAATACCAAAAAGTGAAAATCAAAAAGCTCCCCCTAAGTAGATGATATTTTTTTGTTTCACATATTGAAAAATCTCCCCACTTTTTGTCATAATGGAAAAGGGCCAAACACTAACAAAATTGTAGAACAAAAGTACCAAGCTAGGTTTAAAGAAAAACAAAGACTTTAACTGTGAAAACATTTTTGTACCTATCCTTTAACATCAAAAAAATCTTCTTCCAATCTATTACAATTGCTCAATGTTGAGCACTACAACTATTACACTCCATTAGCTTCTCAAGAGTTCTTGTCCACTTAAAGGCAATAACCTTTTGTAGAAAGCTCTCATCTTTAATTACTAGATCGACAACATGTTCCATCCTAACTCCAATAATGTCTTTACAAGCATAAAAGTTTTGATTAGGTCTTCTCTTGTAATTCAACTTGCAATTCATCAATTCTCTTCCCTTGAGCACCATTGATATCGTTGAGAAATTTGTAGATTTTACCAAAATTATTCAGCTCATTGTTAATCTTCTCACACTGCCCCCAAACATTGTCCACAATAGTAGGCCAATGTAAACATTATTAGTAAACAATATAAATTTATTTTAAAGTAGTTTTTTTTTAATCAACCACAAGGAAGGATATTTGTAACACAAGGTTGCACTCCTTTTATATATTTTTCTCATCAGTTTGATAGCCAAAACCATATTGTAGTGATTATACTACAACATTTGATATCAATTCACCTCACAACACTCTTGAAATACTCGAGAATAATATGTCATTGTTGATTTAGTGATTAACAATCATTATCAAAAGATAATTAATGTTGGTAGAGAAACATTTAATCCACCAATTACCTATCTTGTCGAAAGATAATGCCAACATGTTTTTCATCACATTAAGATTAACCTTCCCTAATTCATCCAAAGAGTTGTCATAAATTTCTTCAGCTTCAACAACTAAACCTTCACTTCCTGCACCAGTATCACTATTAGATACCCAAACCACTTTCACTTCCCTTCCTTTCTCACTTGTTTTCAACCTCTTGGGTTCAAAGGGTGATGCCCTAATATTTGTATCACCAAATCTAATAGTATTTATATTGAATACTAACTAATAACGAAAGCATATACAAAACTAAACTAGTTAACACTTATGATAGGACCAAAGTTATCACCAAAAGGAAGGTAAATCATGAATGGTAAGATCATTGAGCATAACCTATGATGACAAAGATATTTCCTTGATGGATAGTGGATGTGTGCTCACGATGTACTCAAGCTACTAATGGATGGGTGATTATCAAGTGTGTGTATGGATGAGTGTTTTAACAATGGAGGTGTGAATGCATTTCAGCATGATAATGGTATTTTGGTGTTTTTAAGCTCTCAAAATAGAATTATAATTTTGCATAAAAAAAGTGGATTCTATTTGTAAAGGGAGAGGGTTTCATTTATAGGCTAAGGGGTAGAGGGATGAATGGCCAAGATGCAAGGATTGGGAAAAGCTTATGGATTATCAACTGTGTGTATGGATGAGTGTTTTAACAATGGAAGTGTGGATGTATTTCAACGTGGCAATGGTATTTTGATGTTTTTAGGCTCTCAAAATAGAATTATAAGTTTGCATTAAAAAAGTGGATTCTATTTGTGAAGGGAGAGGGTTTCATTTATAGGCTAAGGGGTAGAGGGATGAATGGCCAAGATGCAAGGATTGGGAAAAGTTTATGGAGGGCTAGGGTGTCCTAAAAGGAAGCACATGGATTGTGCTAGTTTGGAGCCAATTAGGACGTGACACATGTCATAGGGTGATTGGATGGAGGTAAGGGCAAGATGAATAGTCAAAAAAGGAGGCTCAAGAGATAAGGGCTTCATAAATGTTCATAAATGCTTTGTAAGAGCTTTTAATGCTTGTGTAAGAGCCATAAATGCTTGAGGGTGAGAGTGGGGATCAGATTGTTAACTATGGCTTGGGTTAGCAAGTCTTAACCCTTGCTTAAAGTTGTGCACATGTTTAGGAGGGGGATTAGACTTGGCTTAGGAAGGGGATTAGGGGGCAAGTGGCTTAGCTTTGATGGGATGAGTTAGTTAGGTGGCTAAGTGAGGCTAGTATGGGTGGATGGGTTGGATTAGGGGTAAAGGTTGGGTTTAGAGATATTTTTAGGGGTTTGAATAATTTATTTAATAAATAAGAGGTTTGGGATTAAATTAAATAGATTTGAAGATTTATTTAATTTAATAAAGGAATAGGGATTTAATTGATAAATTAATTTTAGGTTATCATTTGATTTTATCAATTAGGCTATAGTTAATTAAATTAATTAATTAAGTAGGGGATGACAATTAATTAATTAAATAATAAATATTTAATCAGTAATGTCTTGGGAGATGACTAAATATGATTACCTATTTGTGTAATCATATTTAGGTGTCTACATTTTGCCCCTCTTTGATATAGTGTTGGAACAACACTATTTCAAAGAAGTTTGAATATAAATGACATGAAGAATATTTTTAAAGCAACAAAGTTGCCCCAATTTCAAGTAGAAGAGGAGAGAATGGACTATGTGATGCCCCCTAAAGAAGGTGGTAGGGAGAGAAGGCAAGGCCCAACAACTTCTTGAAAAGTACAAGAATCTAGGGTGAGTAGGAGGACTGAGAGTGGCTAAGAGAGGGGGTTTAAGGAATCTCATACTCTCACTATGGGAGAATGATACAAAGGAAAACCTTGTGTACAAGGATAACCAAGGGTTAAGAACACTGGTACGGGAAAGGGTGATTGGCTATTTAAAAATGAACTCAGGGAACTGATTTGGAAGATGGTAGGCTTGGGGAGATTATGGTTCGAGGATTATGATTGGTGATGACTAAGATCATGATTGATGCATGAGATATGATTATGATTGATGTAGGAGCCATGATTATGATTGACACAGGAGATATGATTATAATGAATGCAAGAGCGATGATTATGATAGGGATAAAACTAGTGGGCCATGATTATAGGACTAATTGGATGGGATGCTTGAATAGGATGGGATGTTTCGATAGGATGGGATGCTTGGATAGGATGAGATGTGTTGATAGGATGGGATGCTGGGATAGGATGGGATGTGAATTAATCCATTTAAGATTGAGTTGGGGGGTGTCCCAAAGGGGAGCACCACCATACAGTTGAGCACTTATTTTGATATGGGAATATTGGGGATATGCCAAGGTTACTATGAATATCAAGGCCTTTGCACCAATATTACATAGGACTGACACGAAACAAGCACACAAGAATTGCCCCAGCATCACACATGAATCTTGGAGGAATCAAAGTGGAAATGATACCTAGTAATCCACAAGAAAATGATATTTCCCAAGTGCACCATCTAACCACAAGTGATCACATGTTTGGAACATTCAAGGGTCATATCCAACTTACTCACAAGCAGAAAAAGAAAAGATGAAAGAGACATGACCAAAACATTTCCCTTGAACTGCCCCATTTGTGACACACCATGATATAAAAGATCGTGGTGAATTTGATGAGGGAACAACCCAAATCACTTGGAAGAGATACTTTAAGAACTAAACTCAAAATCTCGAAAATAAAATAAATTGAAAGAAAATGTAAATCCATGAAAAAGTTAACCTTTTGCCAAAGAGGTCAATAGGATTGGATACTGACAAATCAAGATCATACAAGAGGAAGGATGCATTTTGCAAGGATCTATTAGTGATATCAAGGACTAGGATCAAATGGGCAATTAGAACATTTTAGGACAACATTTTGATGACAAGGGATCTTGTATGAGGATTCACTAGAGCATCTGACCAAGATAATTGCAAGTTGCAATCAAGCATGAACTAACACAAATAGATGAGAGATATACAATACTACCAAGTGAAGGACAACGCGTAAGGAATATACAACTAATAGACCAAATTATGTACAAGCATATAAAAGCTTAGCATGATAGGATAACGGTGGGAAAGATAAAGATGACAAGACAGTGGATAAAAAGATCGGGATGAGGAGATAGAGGGAAAGCTCAGGATAAGGAGATAGAGGGGGTGAAAAGATTGGGATAGGAAGATAGTGGATAAAAAAGCTCAAGATGAGGTGATAGAAAATGAAAAGCTTAGGATGAGGAGATAGTGGAGGAAAAGCGTAGGATGAGGAGATAGTGGATGAAAAGCTCAGGATGAGGAGATAGAGGAAAAAGCTTAGGATTAGGAGATAGTGTATGAAAAATGCAAGGAGTGGGAAGGATGCATCCCAATGATGATGATTGGGGTATATGGGGATAACCTAGCGCTAGATACCAATGACAAGGGATGTAGTAAGTGATGGAAAGATAGAGAGATTGTGAGAAGTGCACGGATAGAAGAAAAGGGGATGACTAGTTTTGGAGATGACAAGATGCAAATAGGGCTAGAATAGGGGGGATGGAAAGATGGACATGACATGGCCTCCAAGGAATATAGTGCCACCAGTTATTGTATGTTATTCAAGAGGAGTTATTATAAGGGGTGTGATAGGATGGAAGATTGGTCAATAAGAAGATGAGGGAGATAGATGGAAGCTAGGATGTGAAAGGTGAATGAGATAGAGGGGAGATAGGGGATAATTACACTCGACAAATGAGGATGATGGAGGGCTTATATGGATGAAAAAATGGGTGGATAAAGGATAGGTGTATACAAGCTTTTATGGGAAATGGATTTCAAAAGGATGATCAAAACCATGTATCTAGTGGTGGACTTGATTTTATCAAGATCTGAAGGAGGATGGCAGGTAAAATGGATAAGATGTGGTTGGTATGGTGGGACAATATGGGTATGTTGGGTGATGGAACATGCCCCCAAGTGTGCATAGCATTTGGATGGAGGGATTACACATGATGCTTCTATGCCAAGTTTTCATCATGGTACTTGTCCAAGGTGCTTGAATTGCCAAGTCTTCACCATTCGACATTTCTTTATTTCTTTTTTTTGACTTTTTTGATGCATTTTTACTCATAGATGTTAGTAGGAAGGGAGGGAGTGGAAAAGGATTGGATTATATAAGAGGAATGATGAGTGGAAGTTGGCAAGTAATGGATGGGAAGACATAAGGTTTGTGTGCAAATGGATGAGGAAAATGGAAAGATCATCATTGGCACACATCCTAAAAGGTGATGAAGTACTAGGAAATATGGTGTTGAGTGAGTTTAAGGAGAAAATGGAGGAAGAGAAATATAAGGACTAATATTTGAGTTGGTAGATGGAGGATTAGAAATCTAAGATAAGAAGTATATGGACTAATAATGGATTAGAGGGATATAGGAGGTTTATGTGGAGATTTGGATAAAGTATGAACTGATGAGGCTTTTTAAGTAGTGAGAATGGATACCAATTGAGATTTTTCTTTGAGATGCATTTCTTTTATGAGCATCCTGGATATCCACATGATTTTTGACTTTTGTAGCTTGGGCCTTTGTTGCCTCTTGACTTTTGCTTTAATTTGGATCAAATGCTTATCTGCGAGAACATTTATTTTAGAGGTGACATGTTGATGGTTGGGTTTTTGTGGATTTTTGGATTTATGCTTTTTAATTTTAGCATCCAATATGCTTCTATTAGCCAGGGTATGGGAACAAGAGCATATATGATATGGAGGGTTTATGGATGGAATGATAGAGGATGGAGGTTGGAAGGGATTCAAGGATGAGTGTCTTTGATGATCTAACTTGTGGATTTGAGGGGATGGAATGATGGATTGGAATATAGGATATGGATGCATATAATTGCCCAAAATAGATGGAGGGAATGAAGGATATGGGCTAAAAATAGATGGAAACGGGGAAGGAGTAGGTCCCAAAATAGTTGGAGGAGATAAAGTATTCATATTAGGTATATAAGGACCCAAAATGGATGGAAAGGGTGGGGGATTTGGATAAGGGATATATGGACCCAAAATGGAGGGTTGGAAATAAGTAGTAGGATAAGGGCCCAAAATAGATGTAGAACAAGATGGAAGGGAACTTTGGGGTGAAGATGGAAGGAATTGGGACCATATGGGGATAGAAGGTATACCAACATCTGGAGATACACTTTTCTTTCTTTCTTCAATATGATGTTCATTATTTGGAACACAAGATGTGAGTCCATTACTAGTTGGAGTCGAAGCTTCGGATATGATAGTTAGCTCTTCTTTGATAGATCTATCATCATGGATTATAGGGTATGTATGAGCATGAAGCAGAGGGGATGGAAGGATAGGATCTTGATTCAGGTGGATTGATAGGAATGGATCTTGAGACGCATTAGGTATGATGGTAGGATTTAGATATGGAGGGGATAGTGACTGCTCTTTAGATGGGGTGAATGGTAAAAGTGGATCATGTAGGGGAATAAGTGGGATGCTGGGATCTTCTTTTGTATCATGGGATATTTCAACATGCTTTTGGAAAAGATCTTGATAGGAATGGATGGGATTGGATGGTATGATAGGAGAAGTATGGATGGTTTCTTTAATGGGGATGGGCTGATGGGGGAGGGACTCATTAGGTCTATTACATGGATTTTGGGTAATGCTAGGAGGACGAGATGTAGATGGGATTTGGAGGGATTCGATGGATGAGAAATAAGAGATGGAAGGGGTTTGATAAGTGGGGTGGAGGAGATAGGGATGGTAGCGATAGGATGATGTAAGAGGAATGATGGGTGGGGGGGATGGATTTTCTTTGGGTTTCGTCATAAAATTCCTTGGAGACGAGTGTGTTGGATTGGGAAGAGTAAGGGGATTGGGGTGAGGTGTTGTATGACTAGGATTGGTTGGAGGATTTGGAAAGTGGTTTGGAGGATAGTGGGATGGTGGATTTAGACTAGGGATGTAGCCACTATAATTGTTTTGGAATGGTGGAGATTGAGAAAGGAAGGTGGAGGAAGATGGATATATGACTGATGTATAAGAGGAATATGTGGGCACAATATAGGAAGGAAGCGAGGATGCAGATAATAATGGATTTCCCTTGTCAAAGGCATGGCAAGGAGTACTAATGGGCATGCACAAAGGAATGATGGAGTAGTTTTGAGGAATGTTTAGATTTTGGAGGATGTTGGGAG
This sequence comes from Cupressus sempervirens, assembly GCA_028749045.1. Classification (NCBI taxonomy): domain Eukaryota; kingdom Viridiplantae; phylum Streptophyta; class Pinopsida; order Cupressales; family Cupressaceae; genus Cupressus; species Cupressus sempervirens. Next base: position 94,072,464 of record CM053793.1, on the reverse strand, counting down.
TAATATCTCTAAGGCTTTCAATATATACATCATAGTCAACAAGATCTTCATCATCATTGGAATAGGATGGAGTGGGAGAAAATATGGGATGACCAAACTCATCATAATAAGATTATGACATTATGTTTGGGGGATGAAGGATGAATACAAAAATGCAGATTAGGATAAGTTGGTAAGCTTAGATTTGGATTTGGATTAAGCTTTTGATAGGAGGAAAGACTAACTCCAAAGGATATGGAAATAAGGTGGGGAATGACTAAGAAGACTTAGCTATCTAAGAAAAAGGAAGACTTGATGGAAGACTAGAATGACATAAGAGATGATGTGATTAGGATGACAATTCTATGGAAGTTTTGGATGAATCTCTGATGAGGCAGTGACTATGCTAAGTATGCATTTCATTTGGGTTGAATGATTTACCAATGGTTAGGTTGTTGTGAATTCTTTAGCTAACAACACTCAAGCACGTCAAACACATCAATAACTCTATAAGGTTTTTGTTAGGATATACAAGCTTAGCTAGGGGTGTCCTCGATATATGCAAGGCACATGAGGCCCAAATATGTAGATGCAAGAAAATAACGCCACACAGCCGAGAGGAGACAGTAACCCAAATCTCCACCTTCACTTCCCAAAGATATAAAGTTCTTTAGGGCTTAGCCAAGAGTGACAAGATTATGCTTCTAAGAGAGGTGTCTTTCGATTCACCTCCCGATATTTGTACTCCGCTAGAACGTTAGAGTTAAGATCATCCCAAGAGGTGATGAAATCCCTAAGCAAGCCTCCTAAAAAGTGTAAAACAAGACCACATAAGTGATCTTGGGTTTAAAAGACACTTGTTGGTTTCCAATTGATGATTTAGATATTGTAATCTACAATTGAAGACACACATGCTTATGGCATACAAGGTTCTTTCCAACTTGGCAGTGTCGTCAACATAATGAAGATTGAGAGTTTGTCAACATAAAAAAATTGAGCATCGTCAACATGAGAAATTCGATAAGAAATGAGTCAATGAGTCAATTCATTTATGCATTCAAGATTGAGCGATTTCTTTTTAAGCCCCAAAGTTGAAGTGTGAGGTATAGCAATGATTATTTGATCCTTGGCATTCAAGATTGTGTTTGTCATTTTAATCATGCATTCCAATGAAAAAGCTTGATTTTAGTCCATGGCATTCAAGATTGATTTGAGTGACATTCATTGAATGAAATATTTGTTAAAACATGCAAGTTCATTCTAAGAAAAACCTGCAAAAAACATGGTTAGGCTTTGATGATGCTCCAATTTGCAATGCTACAAAAAATCAATTTGATTAGTCATACAAAAATTCCCAAAATCAAAGTTTAACTATGGGAAAAAAAATTTAACTCTTTTTGTTCTTTTTTTATAGGTGTAAAAATACTTAGAATTACCCCTATCCTACATAACCACCAAAAGTCAAAATTTGATTTATATTTATTTATTTATTTATTATTTTTTAAAGTGATCCCGTAGGTTTGAATAGCGATCCCGCAGCGCAGGAACACAATTGAGAGGTGGCAAGATTGCAATACAGAGAATTGGTGAAACTGCGGAAAAATGGGCTAAGTAAAAAAATCACAGGGTGATCCTGCAAAATAGTGATCCCGCAGGTTTATGGAATGCATTCCCACTAGTGAGTTTATCTACAAGATTGAGGGTGAAAGGATAAAATTGATTTTTCTGGGCTTAGATATTTTGGTCAAGCGTTCTTGTAGGTTTTACAGCAATCCTGCTAGTAAAAATTCACGTTCTCACAGGACGATTGGTCAACAAGATTGAGGGGGGTGTTTTTAGTTGCATGTGGCGATGGGGTTTTGAGTAGAGAACGATCCCGCCTTTGCGGGGATGTTTTCCCACAGGTTTAGGCTGCAATCTTGGGACCATGGGTTCACGATTTCGGGGTTTTCAGATCGCAAAAAACGGCTCTTGAAATGTTGCTTAAATTGGAATTTTCTTTCACGATTGGGAGCACTGATTTCTGATAAGAGACCTTGGTGCAGTGCGAAAATGTTAAAACACCACCTATCTTCACAAATAAGCACAAACCATTAGGTGGATTAGTTTAACAAAATAAACAAAAGAGCATGATTATGGTGACCTGAATGCGAAGTCCTACCTGGCGTGCCAAAATGTATCACCTAATCTAGTAGTGTTTATATTGAATACTAACTAATAACAAAAGCATATACAAAACTAAACTAGTTAACACGTATGATAGGACCAAAGTTATCACCAAAAGGAAGGCAAACCAAGAATGATAAGCTCCTTGGGCATAACCTATGATGACGAAGCTATGTCCTTGATAGATAGCGAATGTGTGCTCATGGTGTACTCAAGCTTCCAATGGATGGGTGATCATCAAGTATGTGTATGGATGAGGGTTTTAACAATGGAGGTGTGGATGTATTTTAGCATGACAATGGTATTTTGGTAGTTTTTAGGCTCTCAAAATAACATTATAAGTTTGCATAAAAAAGGTGGATTCTATTTGTGAAGGGAGAGGGTTTCATTTACAGGAAAAGGGGTAGAGGGATGAATGGCCAAGAATGCAAGGATTGGGAAAAGCTTATGGAGGGCTAGGATGTCCTAAAAGGAAGCACATGGATTGCACTAGTTTGGAGCCAATCAGGAGGTGATGTCACAGGGTGATTAGATGGAGGGAAGGGCAAGATGAATAGTCAACAAAGGAGGCTCGAGAGATAAGGGCTTTATAAATGTTCATAAATGCTTTGTAAGAGCTTTTAATGCTTGTGTAAGAGCCATAAATGCTTGAGGGTGAGGATGAGGATGAGATTGTTGACTTGGGCTTGGGTTAGCAATTCTTAACCCTTGCTTAATATTGTGCACATGTTTAGGAGAGGGATTAGACTTGGCTTAGGAAGGGGGTTAGAGGGCACGTGGCTTAGCTTTGATGGGATGGGTTAGTTATGTGGCTAAGTGAGGTTAGTATGGGTGGATGGGTTGGATTAAGAGTAAAGGTTGGGTTTAGGGATGTTTTTAGAGGTTTGGATAATTTATTAAATGATTTATTTAATAAATAAAGGATGTGGGATTAAATGAAATAGATTTAAGGATTTATTTAATTTAATAGAGCAATAGAGATTTAATTGATAAATTGATTTTGGGTTATCGTTTGATTTTATCAATTGAGCTATAGTTAATTAAATTAATTAATTATCTAGGGGATAACGATTAATTAATTAAATAATAAATATTTAATCAGTAATGTCCTGGGAGATGACTAAATACAATTACCTATTTGTGTAATCATATTTAGGTATGTACAATATCCACTTCCAATCTTTTATGTTTTGATCTAGAACTATGGCCAACCAAAATGAACATAATTGTTGGCCAACACTAATCTAAATATAAGTGCCAAGTCAATTAACTAGGAACCAACAAGTGTACCAAAAAATAGAACCAAAAAAGCTAAGCACACGAGTCCACCAATAATAGGAAATATAGGATATTATTGTCATGTATACTCCTACTCACGACCAACTGAATTGTATCCAAACTTTGTAATAGATGAATCAATACAAAAAACCATCTTCATTGTAAGAAATGCTTTTACCAACCTAACCATATTGTCACTAATCAAAGTGACACATACCACATGGAACACAATAGTCAATACCAACAGAGTTTTAGTATGGATGTTTTGACATCAATGACAACCAATGCCATCATGAATATGTCATGTGTAACAACTATTTTAAAACACAATTACAAGAATGAAGTTCCAAACAATAATCTCAACAATGATTGATAAATATTCTCAATCACGGATCAAATCAAACTATTTATATTGATAAAAAATTGATGCATTGTGGTGCAACACAAATATATAATTCAAACTAATTCAACCATTACTAAATATGAACTCCAAAAAATGAGATGGTTTCAAAACTCCTTCATTCTCATTGCCCAGCCATAATTCTACAATGATCGAAACATATCCATGTGCTTTCTAGTTTTAGTAACCCATCTTGCTATACCAAATACCTATTGCATTGGCCATGTTGGGTGGATGTAGCTTGTCTATCCAAAATTTGTGTAATTTGTTCTTTTTGCTTACTTGGGAGTTATTGCCAAGCAACTTTTGGCCCTTTATCTACCATGAGATCCTCTCTATGGAATACATACAAATCTAAAGCATTAAACACAAGGGGAAATGTCTAAATTAGCTACTAAGCTAACCTCATAAGCATTATCATTAATCTTCTTGATGATTTTTGCAAGTGCCAATATTTGTGTACTTCAACCTTTGATATGTTTCAATAGGAAATCTCTCACATCTCAAGTACACCGTCACCAAGTCACCTTCATTAAATATAAGTTGTCATCTACTGGCATCCACAACACTCTTGTATTTCACATTACTATTCTACAACTTAGGTGTCACAACTTCTTGGAATTGTTGGTGTCCAACAAATGCTTCACCATCATCACTAGTTTTTATCTCGCATTGGTAGCTACACTAGATCTAGAACACCTTTAGGATTCTTACCATACATAATCTGAAAGGAGATTTTCCCATTAATATTTTAATGGAATTTTTATAAACAAATTTTGCATGGTAAAATGTCAAGTCCCATTGTTTGGGCTTGTCTCCAATAATTCACCTTAAAAAATTCCCCAAACTTTATTGACTACCTTTGTTTGCCCATTTTTTTGAGGATAATAAACACTACTAAACTATAACTTGGTCGCTATCTTCTTCCATAAAGTCCTCCAAAAATGACTCAAGAATTTTGCATCTCTATCATATGTAAGTCTTTGAAATACAATGCAATCAAACAACTGTTGGGAAAAAACTATTATGCTACCCTAGTTGTTTTATTAGTTTTTTAAAGCAATAAAAAAAAACATCTATCAACAACTACAAAAATGTAATCATTATGGAATTAGGTGTGTGGAAGCCCCAACACAAAATCCATACTCAAGTTTTGTCCATGGTTTGATGGGTACTTATAATGGCATATATAAGCTTGTGTTTTGTGAATATCCTTTAGCCACTTGACAAATTCTCATGTCGCTCTCAATCTTTGGCCAATAGTACTTGTCTTCTATTAATTATTGTCTTGTGATTCCCAAAATGTCTTGCCAACCCACTACTAAGAAATTCTCTCTTATAGAGCCAATGGGTATACATAGTTGTATCCCTTTAAAGAGACAACCATCCTACATAAAATATTCACCTTTGATATAATCAAAATTACCAAATGATGGAGCTTTAAGTTGTTTTGCAATCTCCTAGAAATCATCATCATCCTCATAATTTTTTGATGACATCAAAACTAGTGATTCCAATTTTGATGGTGGTTAGCAATGCAACACACCTACTCAATACACCTAGAAGAAAGAGAGATCCATTTGGCATGCCTATTATTTAACCTTTTTTTACGTTATGCATTTCAAGACAATGTGGTCAATAAATAACAAAGACTCTCGTGGAAGCAAATAATGCTTTCGATGTCTTAAATGCTTGAACAATTACATGAAATCCAAAATCATAAGTAGAATAATTCTTCCTTCATTCATCTTTTCACTATAGAAAGCTATTGGCTTACCTACTTGACAAAGTACAACACCTATTCCAACATGAGAGACCTCACATTCTACCTCAAATATCTTATCAAATTTGGCAAAGCGAGTATAGGAGCTTTAGTTACCTTCTTCAAACACCTAAAAGTTTCCTCAACTTCTATCAATGCAAATTCGCTTCCTTTAGTGCAGTCTATTATAGGTTTTACAATACTACTAAAATTTTAAATAAACTTTTGATTGAAAGTTGTCAACCATGAAATCTTTTTACGTCTATAATGGTATTGAGACTAGGTCATTCTAGATTTGCACTAAATTTTTTTGGATCCATTCAGACACTATTTGCAAAAATAACAATGCCCCCCAAAACTAGAATATCTTGCATGAATTTTCACTTCTTCAAATTTAAATATGCACAGAACTCCTTTTTTAGTACATCCAAGATAATCCTCAAGTGGTGTATGTGTTCTTTATTTTTTCTAAAAATAAAAATGTCATCAAAATAAACTACCACAAACTTACCAATGCAAGATCGTAGTACAATATTCATTAGCCTCATAAACGTACTATGTACATTAGATAGCCCAATGACATAACAATCCATTCATACAAACCATCACTAGTCTTATAGGTTATCTTCTACTCATCTCTTTCTTGAATGTGGATTTGGTGATAGCCACTTCATAAATCAATCCCTATTAGCTCATCCACCATGTCCTCTATATGAGGAATGGGAAATCTATACTTAATGGTAATTGTATTAATTGATCTTCTATTAATGCACATTCTCCGTGTGCCATCCTTGTTTGGAGTTAACAATGTAGGTGCAACACATGGTCTCATACTCTCTTTAACAATACCTGTTTTTATTGGTTTGGCATGTTGTGTTCGATTTATCCTATAAGCCGCTTGATAGGGTAAAGTTTCTCTTGGGATCAGTTCAATTTTGTTGGCACAATGCACACTCAGTTCATCTTGAATAGTACATTTCATTCCATTCACATAACTAGCAGCTATCTGCTCAAAATCTTCTTGATGTTCTATACGTATAGACAACTTGTAAAATTCATTTGAATAATCTTGCAAAGACAATTTTTGACTCAAATTTTGAAACTACAAATGAGGGTCTACACATAATCTATGGGCAAGAACTTTTCCCTCGATTTTTTCTCCATTTTACTATATGTCTTGACCTTATCCTTCACTTTCCAAAATGTTATTGGTCATGGAGCATGATCTCAAACATTGATGTTTAAAATTGTTTAGACATCAAAGCCAAACCTACTAAGAACCATTATTGTAGACTGTAAATTTCACGCATCTAAATGGTAATTGGTTCAAACTCAAAGCAGCTAGACATTTGAAAAAAGAGAACTCAAACTAAATGAGATGCAGATAAGCATTGACAACAAATTGCATGTAAATATCTATTATAGAAATCAGTGATAAGTAGTTAAAAGCAATTAGACATTAGAAAAAAAGAGTACACAAATTATGCTAGAAACTGCTAAGTATTAACAAAGGACCACGTGTGCATAATATGATGAAACTCCAAATGTTGGATACACAATTGATAGGAAACAGTGAACCATATTAAGGATAAATATACACTTGGTATAATATGTTTTGCAAAACTAAAATCCAGTTCCAGGAAAAAACAATTCTACAACATAATTTTAAGTTTCTGTATCCAATGCTGTAGTCTCTTCCAACCAATCTTAATCTAAAGATTACTCATGGAGAGCCAATAATGTCGGTGAAATAATGTAAGATTGCAATCCTTAACTATATCACAAAATTAGGCTGAAATAATGTACGACTGCAATACTTAACTACATCACAAAATTAGGATGAAATAATGTAAGATGTTTTGCGAAACCAAAATCCAGTTCCTAGGAAAAAAATGCGACGAAATAACTTGAGTTTCCTCAATAGATGCTGTAGTCTCCTCCAGCCAATCTCAGTATAAAGTTTGGTCTAGTCATGGAGAAGACATGATGTCAGGGTGAAATAATCTAAGATTTGCAATCCTTTAATATATCACAAAATTAAATAATAACTTAATTATATATTATAATGAAAATGAAATGAAGCATTACATCTCAGATATAAAAGTGTCTGGGAATATAAGTACAATCAATATGATTACAAGGGATACAAATTAGGCTTCCATGCCCTTTTAGTCACCAAAATACAAATAATGCTATAAGAGTACACGTAATACAATTGCTGGAGTCTCTGGCTGCCACTAACCTAACAGTTACCCTCAATTCCGAGACACTAGAGAATGGTTCAGACGTTTTTCTGCCCAACCAGAAAACACATAAAGCTTAGCAATCTGAAGATGACAATAGAATCAATTAATAAGGAACTCTGTGGTACTATGTGAATGACGCCTGACTTTGTCTGGTTTCAGTTTTAAATAATGAAATAAACTATGAATGGAACTTAGATACTAATGATGGCAAGACAGACACAAATTCATCAACTGCAGAGTAGACGTTACCTATAAATCAATTTCTCCACTTTAATGAAAATAAAAAAAACTTGGAATCTGTAGATGGTGTTGCTATGTGGATCATCCTTCTGATTCTAAAGGTGCGCGGTGTACTAGTATTCCTTGCTCCCATATTTCATACCACCTACACAAAAATTCAAACTCAGTGACTTTCGGCATAAAATGGACATCGTAAACTATAAAGAATCAAAACATCACATACATATTCGAGGATTAAATGCTTTACTCAGTGTGCATGTCGCTGGATTAAGATCAATTAGCCTAAGGTCAACCCCAAAAAGGGCTACCATGTTCTTCCAAACAGATCATGCTTTATCTTTTCAATTTCTCTAAACTACATAGTAGTAGCTCTATCTCAGCTACCATTTCCTTAAGCCAAGAGTAAAATAACATTATTGAGATGATTGATTCTTTGATTAACTTTAACATGCAAAGGTTAAGTCTTTCCTCAGTCCTGACATCAATGAACTCCCTTATTGGCACTTCATCCATGTCAGAATCAGCAATAAATTGGAACTCATTAATGAAAAATTACTACAGCTTCTCAGCTATGCTCTTAGTCCCACACTGTCCACCACACAACCTGTGTATGTCACCAATTGTGATAGTACAAATACAAGGGTCATTGTGACTTATCTACTTAACCAGGAGTATATGTTCACTTCTCATTCCTCCTGTTCTGCCATTGTACTAGACTAGATAATTTTCTAGAATTTTTATCGCATTATACTTTATATTGACTTAACCAGGAGTATATGTTCACTTCTCATTCCTCCTGTTCTGCCAGTGTATTAGACTAGATAATTTTTTAGAACTTTTATCGCATTATACTTTATATTGTTAAGTTGAAGAGACCTATCAGATTCAATGGATTTCGTACAACTCTTTTTGTTCATCTTCTGACCGTAATTATTAGAGTTTCCACTCAAAATTGTAGCTAAAGGCTGTAATCCTTTTTGGTCTTCTGGAAAGAAGAGGAATTGACCATAGTAAAAAAAAACTTGTCAAGTACTTACTTCGTTATGTGAATTACTTGCAGATGAATTCTTGTAAAATTCGTGATGATTTTCTTTAGAAACTAGTGAGTAAATGCCAGAAAATTGCAATTTCATTTCTCGCATCTAACATCTTATGCACCTTAATATTGCTGTCCCTCAAACTCATCTCCACTCCCAAATCCCAACTGGTTATTGGGATGTCTTATTGGAGATGAATATTTTTTTGAAGTTTGTTTATTTTAAAATGTTTGATAAATTTGCCCAGTCGTTGCTGAATTTTTCCCGAGTTTTGTGTTGTCCTAATTTTTAATTTTTTTGGGCCAGCCAGAAAATTGCCAAGTGTTTTTCAACAATAGTTTTACTATTAACTAAAAAAGATAAAGCAAAATATATATCAACACAACTATGAGATTACAAATCTGTCAGAACGTTGGGAAGAGTAACCATTAACAGTAGATGGTACAAATATGCATATTTGTGAAATTGAAAAGTCTTTCTATCTGATTATATGTGTATCAATATTTTGAAAGATGAAGCATAAAAGATGATTTATTTATCTAAGGTATCACACATAGATTAATGATGTGGTCATGAAGAAAAAAAATTGGATGAAGATTCATTGAAGCATGTAATACCTGGTTCCATTTGGTTCTATGTAGAGTCCTTTTCCATGTCGCCAATTGTTATCAAAGTGGCCAAAGAAAACATCACCATCTTTGGAATAGTATCGTCCTTCACCATTTGCTTTTCCCTTCCAAAAGTCAGCAAACCAGCGATCGCCGTTTTCAAAATAGAACCAACCCTGCATGATGGCTACTTACAGATCAGAACAGAGAAATCCAAGAATGATATCTTAAACTGCAAACAGTTTAAATATAACCATATACAAAATCAATTTTGAGTCTTGTAAAGAAAACAACCTAGGCTATAAGAATCTCAGTTGAAACTTTGATTCAAGTATGCCTGAGGCAATAACTTCTTTGAAACAAATGCAAGATGATGCTACTGATGAAGCATGGAAAAAACCTTCAAAGATACATATCTCCACAATCAAACACCTAAAGCCCAATGACTATCTATTTGATGTAAAGATATTCATAAATTTTGAGAGTTGATTTTAAAAAAGAGCCCTTGAAAGTACTACTGCAAAAGAGTCCGAGTGACAATGGCAGATAGTTACAAAAGCCTTCCCATGGGAGCAGTACCAAGTATAATCCAAAGAGATATTGCAGTCTTATCAGTTAATAACAATGAAAGCAAATAAAGGAAGTTTGTGCGCTATTAGATAACAAAAGAAATCTAATGAAAGATAGAGAATGTTGATGTAGCTATCCCCATTGTAATGAGAGTCTAGTTGGATGCCCTTTGTGATATGTTTTCCATTGAGGGGAAGGTTTCCATGTTATTGTTGCTTAAGATAGGTCATTTGCTGCTTCTTTGCTTCTCTTTGTGATGCCTCCTGATGTATTGGTTCAGCTGGCCCCCTCTTATATTTTCCCCTACATAACAATTTCTCTAATTGCTTCTTCCTGTTGAGGAGAATCCCTGAAAGCCTTGATGGGGCCTTCATTTTTATGGTCTCCATTTATGCATTGTCCTTACTGCCCTTGTCTTTTCTCCCTATGATTAATATTTTTTTTTCCATTTTGCATTATTTTAGTGATATTCACAACAGTCTTTGCTATATGCCTACGAACTATTATCCTAACCAACACAATTTTTATAGCATCAAAAGTGTAAGATGTTAGCTCAGCTAAGGCAATCAGATAGATGTCCAGGGCTACATGCAGGAGTCCAAACGCTTGAGTATGGATCAAATGGATCCAAAGCATTTTGAGGTTGACAGAGGACAGCTTTCAATGAACATAAAGATTTGTTGGTCTGCTGCTCATAGCCAGCGGGTGCTGGAAACCATGTCATCCACAACAATTCCAGAATTGTCATAACAGAAATATGTGTTGTAGCTTTGCTGTTTCAGTGTCTACCTAGCTTCTACACCCTTTTAGAACTTTCTCTATGTCATGCAGCCCACTTCCAACCTATGACACTTGTCAGGGAACACACCCAAAATTGCCACGATGGCCTCCAAGCATACTCAGCACACAGCTAATCTGGAACGGCAGACAGAGGCAAATGAAACAAGAACAATGGGACATCACTCTTCACATACTTATTCACAGAATAAATAGACAGTATTGACAAATGTTGGAGCATGAATAGATGCAAATAGGTGTATCAGAAATGGTAATCAGAATGAAAACCACGTCACGATCTTACAGTCATCATATTAACTGATATCGAGGCTGAGTTCAGATTTTGATTCAATGGCAGTGGTAGATCATTCAATGAATTCTAAAAATGATGTATTTATGGAGTAACTTCATCCTCGCAAAATTCAGAATCTACAGATATATTAATTCATGACAGCTCGCAACTAGTGGATACATGGAATCAGACGATGAAAGAGTACATTCAGAAATTATTTAAAGGATGAGCAACCATTCAGTCCCTAAATTCACGACAGACATCCATGAGACATGAAACGGCATTTGTAACAATCTTTTTCAAACATGGGCATCAATAACGCGGACGTGTGATCACAGATTATACATGGAAAACTACCTACAGGCCACAAAGTCAGTAATGAATGAGATGTGCGATGAGCATGAACGGTAGATAGGGGAATTCGAAGCCAACTGCATACATCACCGAGAGTGGGCAACCAAAAACTGCGATAGCTGCACCGTGGAAATTGATGCCAATCTATCAAAGCAGCAATCCTTCAAACGTGTCAACATAGAGATATTGTCGACAGCAGCTTGGAAAGCGAGTAAGGAATTTTTGAATATTTAATTTGGCAGCGATTATGTATTGGAGACCCAATAAAATGAATGAAGGGAATGATAAAAAGAGCGTGGGAAAATAGGATTAATTGATGTAAATTATTTGTCGGTTTAGTCCTAATGTAATAACCATGGCAAATTATTATCTTTCGACTATTAAAAAGGATTAGTTATCTTTTATGAGTGGTGCGATTAATTAAGGAGGCATTATTTTTTTAAATATGAAAGACATGAAGTAATGCGCCTACGGATTGTGATTTCTCAAACTTAAAAAATCACGTCTATACAAAATGAAAGATATAAATGAGAAATACTTTATTTCTCAAAAAAAATTCCAAAAACATATTCAAAAAGATATCAGAGGAAGAAAAACATTCATACTTATTTGTTTGGAGGAATGAAGGGCAAAGAATATGACTTTGTAATATAAATTCAATTATTAGTCTTTATGTTTTAATTATTAGTCTTTATGTTTTATTAATTAATTTTTTGGGAACCACAAAAATCTAAAACCTAAAGTTTGAAGTTCTTTTAAAAATTAATTTCTTAATACAAATTTCAATTTTCTCATTGGCTGATTCCAATTTAACTGGTGTTTCTAAATTTATAAATTAAAAAAAATCAAAAATTCTTTGGAAACTTCCAGTCGTCTCTCTTGTTGGAGCAAAATTCTGGAACCTTCAAGCAAAACGACAGCACAACTTCCAGTTAGTTGCATGGAATCAAACCCCAACTCTCTATTCTGAAGCTGGTCTGTCAATTGAGAGGGGTCCAAGGAAGGGGCAAATCTGATCAATGGCTGCTAGATGCAATCTCACCACCCCTAAAACCCTTGTTGCCAATAACTCCGCTTTTGCTCAATTCGGGTGCATGGCATCAGAGTTGTGAGCAAGTTGTCAGAGGCTGTCGGCAAAGAAGGGATTGCTCTGGCTGATAATTTGTTGATTCTCTAGAGCATTGCCTTTGAACTTATGGAAAAGTTTATTTCTAATGGGTTGATTATACCAATCATTTATCTTTATTTATTGTTCTATTGGAGAGCTTAAAGTCATATATAAATCATATTTTTATTTTTAAATTTTTAGTTGTTACAAGAGTAATGATTCTAGAGTTTTAATTTTTGTGCAAAATTCACAATAACAATAACATGTATTCTTATATGTTTTCATAGTTGTTGCAATTCAAGTCAAATGTCAAGACTCCATTCAACATATCTTTCCATATTGAAATATAATTACAAAAAGTTGAATTTTGAACCTCCACACAAAAATCAAAGAATCCAACAAATGATTTACTCACAATTAGCAATTCTTATCATATATATAATCTCAAAAATATATTAACAAAAAAAAATTACATATTTATAAAAATAATAAATAGTCTTTATTATATTACTCTTATAATTTCTTTTGATTTAAAAACTATTTGTAAAGGCACAATTTACACATGCATGAAGCGTGTTATATTTAAAAAATAGTTTCTGATTATTAAATCACAACTAATACTTGTTTCATTTACATTCTGACCTTTACATAAGACAGGCACACGCTCTTTCAGAGCTCTTGTTTTATTTTAATAATAAAATAAAAGATCCTTTGTTTATATTTATTTGAGACATGGGGAATTAAACTTCAGTTGATTCGTCCTTTATAATTATTTTAAAAATTTCATAAACAATTTATGTCTCATCTATGGCATTTTAAACTCGATCATCGCAGATTATGTGAAATATTCAATTGTTTCCAAATCCATGTCTAGTATGTCTCCCCAACCTTAGGTGTTAAAAGACAATTTGGACTAGTTCAGAATTGCACATATATACTTGATCCATTGCATCATGATTATTAAATTGTTTATAGTTTATGTGCATAGAACATTATAAAGTTGTATGTTATAATCTTCATTGTAGTTGACTCTGTTGCCTAAATAAACTAAAGCACTGGTCTTTTATCATTGAAGTATTGGATTTATATTTGAAGTCAGAAAGTCTGTAACTTTTTACAAACCTCAATCCCATTGTAAAAAACCTTATACAATTCATTAAATTCAAACACTCAGCATTTAGTTTCATTTTGATCAAGTTCAAGGATTTTGCCAACCGAAGAACTAGCCAAAGCTTAAATTCACTATAGAAAAGCTCTGAACCAAGTGATCAGGTTCGAGGAGAAGGTCTATCTAGCTAGGGATAGCGAAGCCTAAAGTGCAAGGGAATCAAGATGATTCTCGTTCATTGGTCAAAACTGATTGAGAGATCATATTGGAGAAATGACAAGCGCTTAGATTTCCAATCTGTGGTTTTGGGAACCAAGAAGCCTAATGCCATTCTGGAGGATATATTGATTCTCTTTTTTCTATTGTATGAGATTTATCAAGGAGATGCATTGTTTCAGCTAGCCTAGTTTGTTCTTTTCCTCAACACTGATTCCTCTAGTGACTTCTTTCTATAAGAGATTCCATCTAATGCCTAATGCAACACTTTAAAACTGATTCAATACTTTACAACTTATCTATAAGCATCCAAAAAACACAAAGCATAAAAGTAAAGCATACATCAAAAGAGAGCTCAACACATCATGATTTTGTTCGAGGAAACCCTGGCCAAGGGAAAACCCTAATGAGGATGGTACCCACAAGATGATGTACTAATCTGAAAATTCTTTGTTAGATCTGACCTTGTTAGGAGTCAGTGCATGGCATTTAGTGCATTGGTCCCTATTAAAGAACTAGACCTTGTTAGAGGCCTTCAATCCTATTAGGGGTTAATAATAAAATGTAATAACCTCAGCTGGTTATAGTTTCACAATCACCGAATTTCTTTCACAATTCAATGGTTTGACATTTTGTCAAACACTTGGCAAGCATACTTTGATATCCGGCAGTGATACTGAATATATATGAAAATTACCCTCAACTAAACTAATCAATGATTCTCCAGGTGGTATCTAGTTCCAGCTCAATTGCAAAAAAAAGAAAAATGCTAGATAAGTTTTGATTCTAACTAATGATGAACAAATAACAATTTACCATTCAATGTCTATGCACAGCAAAGTCTGCAGATTTAAATTAATAATGATAGCTAATGCTAATTTGGATGCCAATACAATATATAATTACAAATATTAATGGGGGAACCAGTAGTTTTCTCAATCCAAATTAGCAGACCTGAATGACGTCAATCGTTACTGTTTGCAGTGAATTTCTGAAATGCCCGCCCCAGAATGTGACACAAATCCAGCATGCAGCTCAGTCACATACAGAACTCAGCGTTTGGGGAAGGAAAATGTGCCCAGCAGTGGCGTAATAATGCATTCACAACTCCCTGTCTGTTCATCCCAGATTCAGCAGAAAACAAAACCAAAACTGGCATTCATTATCAGAAGAAAACTGCCCATCTTGTGACACTAATACCAGGCCTCTAAAGGGAAGATAGGTGGCCCAAAGTTAAGATTAAAATGAAAAGGAAAGGCCACCCGAAATCAGATGCTTGCCACTGAAAATTGATACTATTTGCTTGTAATTAAACTCCCCAAATTCTTCAATACCCTAGCACCAATCAACTGGGATCCTAGGCGCTCAATGTAATAATCCCTAGCTGGTTATGCTTCTAGCAATACCACTTATTCATACATTTGACATTTCAACAAACACTTGGCAAACAACTCAATAATCACTGAATATATGGTATTTAAAATTCCAAAACATGGTATCGGAAAATGCAACAATTGTTCACAAATTCATTTGACCTTAGCCTTGTGCATTGCTCAAATAAATATCAAGCACTAGTATATAAATCTGCCATGTGAATTTGCACATTTAAATCTGAAACACCAAATGACTCACAACAAATTCTGAATTTATTCATTAACTTAGTATGCTTCAGACAATTCCCACTTGCAATCACCTAAAGATTTTATCACCGACAAAACCACAAATGTCCAGCCTTGAGAACTCCAAATCAAAAATTACCAAAAATTGGAAATATAAATTACCATACTCTCTAAGATAGAACTGCCCTCTCAGCCACAGTCAATACAGTAAGAGAAGATGCCAAATTATTCCAACCAACAATCACTCCTTAGCCACAAAGAATAAATTAGAGAAGATTCAACCAATATCCCAAAATATAATTAAATCACTATACTTCAGCAGTGATTCAAAATAATTCTCAAAAACTAATTCACAATACCTCAATTGTGAATTAAAAACCACTTCAACATCAAACACCTTATACTTCAACAAGGGCATCAAAATTTAATTTAATGTCCCTTCTTTGGGGACATTAGAACTATTAAGAAGGAACGAATTTACAATATAAAATTTGACTATGTAAGCTGGAGATTTATTATTAAAGGTCAAATTAATATTCCATGTGGTCACATGCGGACAAAGAGGAATAAGACGGTTTATCAGGGAGAAGTTGAAGAGTCGCCAGAAATAGGGCGAAGGCCAGAGGGAAGTTGAAGAGTCTCGGTTTTGTGATTAAAAGGGGAAAAAGACTCATGGCTGAGCATGCTTGGTTTCTTATTCAATTAGTTTCCTCTCTTGCGTGAGTCTCAGAAAGCTTCAGCTTTCAGCTAGTTGGAGGACGTAGCCCCTCGTGATAGCAAGTAGTGGACGCAAACCCATTGTCTCGGAAAACATCACTTCAGGTGTTTCATTCACGCTTATAGGTTTTTATCCTATCATTCCAATCCGACTGTTAAATTTATATTTAGGATTGGTTTTTGTGTACTGGTTATTGTATTGCTATTGTATAATACAATAATGCTTTAGTTGCTAGTTGTTATATTGCCGTTGTATAAGGCAATAACGTTGTTTAAGGAATTAAGAGTTTTCTGGTTCATCTCATCAGTTTGTAATTCATGGTTATATGTTCAACATCTTGAGTGTTATTTTGGAAATAATGAATTGTTATCTTGTGGAGGAGTCTTTGGTTTTATTGTTGTCTTGTATTGCATGTTCTTATAATTACATCTGAGTATTATTTTCATAAAGAGGCTGGATATATGCTGGTTGGTCTTCTACTATTTTCGATTGTATCCGTAATGCACCTGCAATATTCAATTTAAGACTCATTGAAAAAGGGAAAAAACGAGATAATATCTGGAAAGGGATATTACAATGGGGTATCAGAGATGGTTTTCCTTGCCAGCTTGTGAATTTGCTATTGAGATACAAAAGGTATATCAAGTACCTTGTAGAATTTTAAGTATTGAGTGGGAAACTAATATGTATCACAAGTTGTATCTATTTGCTTCAAAGTCATAGAATTTCAAATCAATATATTTGGAGGTTTTTATATCAGATTACCATTATAAGACACATTTGGCTGAAGATTTTTCTTCGGCATCTGTCCAAGTTGAGTTGGTTGTCGAAGCACAAAGACAAATTGTTGAAAGTGGTG
Source organism: Cupressus sempervirens (assembly GCA_028749045.1). Taxonomy (NCBI): domain Eukaryota; kingdom Viridiplantae; phylum Streptophyta; class Pinopsida; order Cupressales; family Cupressaceae; genus Cupressus; species Cupressus sempervirens. The sequence continues at coordinate 94,055,127 of CM053793.1, read as the reverse complement.
ATGTAGCTCTGTATTCAGCTGAAGCATGTCTTTGTAATTCACAGAAATTGTTCAAGGATAGTGGCCAATTTGATTTACGTACAACAGAATTTATTTTCTTGAATCCTTGCTAAAATATTGAAGCTAGGGTGGGTAGGTACTCAGGGTTATGGCATGCTAAGAGGAATTATTGAAAGCCAAAGTCTATGGTATGCGAAACATGTAAGATGCCTAGAGCTTCTTCCTATATTTTGAATACATTTGTTTCTTCTATTTTATGATGAGTTTTCGTGCAGATATGCACTACATGGTACTTGATTCAACTAGTGTCTGAATATGTGCATGGAAAACTATCGATTGGCATTTAATAATGTCAACGAGTTCCATCAAAGGGGTGATGAAACTATGTATTAAGTGCCTCTGTGGGGAGAACCATTGCAACTCCAGCATCTTTTTCATCACAGTTGTAACAGCGTTTTCAAGAGCTTCCGCTTAAAACGTGATTTCCAAGTATTTTTGGACAGAAACCAGATATCATGCTATAACCACCGAACGAGGAAGGCATTTACATAAGTTTCCTGTAGTTGCTCTTACATTCTTGAGGCTGGTTGATATCTTTTCTGGAGATTGGTAATACCAAACAGGAGTTTGGTTCTGTGATTGCGTTCTCTGCTAAGAATATACAAAGGACCTTGTTGTGGTGTAGGGGTCACAGCTGGGAATCATCGAGTGGTGACATAGCTGCCATCTACTGCCAAGAAGATATGTATCGAAGTCAGAAAGACCTGTAACAAAGAAAGAATAATAGTAACGGTAGGTGTTCGACAACTTATAACTAGAACAAATTATAATTAATTCTGGAAGGATTTATTTTTGAATGAGCACATTTTTTGGACAGCAAAGCTTATGAATAGCATCATTTTTGAGCTAAGGTAATGCCATCTATAGGAAAAATTATAAAACCACTGGGAGGATTGGTTTTTAGTGTTGTAACATATTTCCGCTAGTTGCCTTCAAGTCGGGGATGATATTATTGTCAAAGGGTCAAGGAGAGAGTTGGACTCTTGACGACCTAGTGCATAACTGATGGAGGAGCATATATAAAACATAAATATGCCAGATACGTTGCAGTCAAAATGAGACAATAGCCCGAAATCCAATTTTGACAAGATGAGGCAGCTTGAATTCAATAGTTGAGGCACCATTAGTTTGTTCACTCTTGGCAGTAGTTGGACAACTACAGGAGTAGGTTTTTTGTCAGTAATGATAGACAACATAACACAAAAGGCCGTAATTATTAGCCACCATTACAAAGCATTTATTCCCAAATTCACTTGGCATTTTCAAATTGACTCAACATTTTCTAGAATCGACATCGTCGGGTTCTCACACTAAAATCATTACACATTCTTGAATAGTTGCTTGAGCAAGATTTGGAAGCTTGGGGTAACACACGGGTGGTTTTGCAAATGTTGTGTCCCAACTACGATTGTTCGAATGCATGTCAGACATAAAGACAAGAATGTGACTTTTCCAAACCTGGCTTCAGAATAGAACGTGTCATCTCGCAATTTTGTATCGTGTTGATCATATGAAAACAGAAATAGGATCCTAAAACAACAGAGTCACTCAAAATTGATACTAAGTGACTTATAGGCAGATTACGGGTGGTAGGTTTTGTGCTACAAGAATTTAACGATAGAACCAGACAAACAAGGGTGAAAGGAACTGAACACCACATGTCTATTCTATTTTCATAAAAGGTGTAGAACAACATACTCATGCATTAAATTTAGCTAGCAGAATATATCTAAGGCTTACAAGTAATTTTGCATTGTGAAGCTTCTTGTAAGAGAACTTTATCATTGGTGGTGAACTATGTACTTGGTCTAGATGGAGGAAATGAAGCATCACAGAGTTTTTCTATTGAACAAATAATTTCATTAGCTGATTTACCTCTATGTAGTAGTGTTGAATTAGAAAGGTCGCAAGGCAATTCTAAAGGGTGTGTATTTGGGAAGACAATTGTTCACTAGCATATATATTTTCTCCCAAGTTAGATCCAGTCTTGCATTCAATTAGAAAGCAAAGTCTCTCCTTGCCTAGTTCTCTTTCGCACATTGTCCATCACACAGCTCCAAGTTATAGGCTTTTGCCAAAACCATTGAGCCTGTCTCGGACTTACACCCCTCCTGGTGCAGGGGTTTGTCACCTTGTTGAATTAAGAAGCAAGACTAGGGTTGATGGTCATGAGAGTTCTAGTGATGCAACTAATGGCATTTATTTATCCACCAATAGAACCTTCAGTGAGGGAGTTCACAAAGTCATAGACCCATTACAAGTCTTGACATCATGATTGCTTACATAATTTGAAATCATGCCAAAAAATTAAAGCTTCCAATCGAACAGCCAACTCATATACTTGAAGTGGAAGCATTTCAAGATTGCCACTCATATCAAATTCAAAATCACACAATTGAATTAAAGGGTTTGGTCAACCTCATGATAAATAATATGAAACCACAAGCACAATTAGCTCATGATTTTGAAGCTGAGGTAAGGGCTGAAATACTCGACATTTATAGAGCGTACAAAGGACTCCATAACTGAATTCAGAATGATCTACCATTCAGTGATTATATGGATTTTTATCTTGAGCAACCAAATATGATTTGATATGGCAAAACGAAAGTATCTGGAGTTGGCCTAGGATCCTTTTGCAAAGGAACAACACACAGAAGTGTACGAAGAAATTCTGATAGATCAGAATTATCTTGACATAGAAGAGCAGACAACTACCAAAGATGGGTAGCCTTCACACAATCACATAGTAGATGTTACACAAGGCACAATTTTCTTCATTGGTGACTTGGAGGTGAGCCTTGTCAAGCGGAATGATGAAGTAGATTGCACTCAAGGTAATAGCAGTTTGGGACCTTGGCATCATGAATCCTATATTCATGATACTCAAAACGTGAATTTGGAGGAACAACCGGGGATGACACGGAAAGACAATGAACAGTTTCAGTAGGGAGATAATGAAATACATGCCTTACATAATCACTTGAAGGTTAGTGAAGACATGGTTGTGGCATCCTTGGTGCAGTACGACAGTACCCACGAGTTGGTTGAGGAGCTCTACAGGAAGTTCCCAAGGGAAGGGGAAGATGACTGGCATGTGGCTGATTTACAGAAGGTCAAAACCGCCCTCAAGACTATGAAATCAGATTACTTATATCTGTTGTCCGATAGGGATTATATTCTTAAGGTTGTTGAGATTTATGCAGCACAATCAAATGGGGAAAAGAATGAGATTGAGGATCTCAATAGAACGCTAGAGAATGTTCGGGAGGCACTGAGTGAAACTCAATTATCTTTACTAGAAACAGAAAATCAAATCAAGCTCATGGAACACTCATGGGAACATGAGAATATGAAGAGGTAGGAGTTCTTCCAGGAAGTCATTAACGAACTCGAGAGCATTCAACAGATGTACGACTTGGATAGTTGCCCCAAACGGTTAAGTAGCAAAACTTCAGAACACTTTCAGCTTGTTGACAACCCTTTGTTTGAAATTGTTACTGATTGCAAGTCCGACAATCCTCTTTTTGTGTTAAATGAAGGATCATCTCTTGTTTGCCATGAAGAGGAAGAGTTTGATTTCAGACTTTGGGATCCTGGCTCAGATTCTAACAATGAATCTGGATCTCAGTAGGGGAATGATGAATCAACTTCCGTTGTTTATCATTTGATTAGTCCCAACATATTTTCTAATTTCATTCCATTCTGGAGTTGGGTGAATTTTCTTCATCAGCCTCTGAACAGTTCTCGGTGGAGTATTTTTTTGAGGTTTGTGGGTAGATTTTCAGCATCTTTCATACTCATAGCACTTATGCATTTCAGAATTCTCCAAGTTTATGCCGATAGTATGAACTTTGATGCCTATAGGATGATAGTTTCAGCTTTTGAGCAGTTCATTTCTTACATCATCCACTTAGGTCAAGTCTTCACATTCTACTAGATTATACATGGACCCTGGATATATTTCTATCTCATCATAGCAGAGAGGCAACATAACAGAGTTTGGGATCTAGGTGTTGGCAGATTGTATTTATGGTTGGATGAGGATTTTATCGTGATTATGGTGATGATCAATGTTGATCGGTTTACAGGCGCAGCATTTCTTCGAAGAGTAATATGGGATCTAAGAATTTGGTTGACAGGTGTTTTGTAGAGTGGTACTGTGCTTCACAGTTTGGTTAGGTCTATTGCCAGTTTGGGCTATTGGATTAGCTACAAGTTTATATGGGATCCTAGTACATATTGCTTGAGGACAAAGAATCTCAAAGAGGGGAGATTTGTAATGTCCCTTCTTTGAGGACATTAGAATTATTATGAAGAAACAAATTTACAATATTAAATTTGACTATGTAAGCTAGAGATTTATTATTAAAGGTCAAATTAATATTCCATGTGGTCACATGAGGACAAGGAGGAATAAAATGGTTTATTAGGGAGAAGTTGAAGAGTCACCAGGAATAGGACGAAGGCCAAAGGGAAGTTGAAGAGTCTCAGTTTTGTGATTAAAAAGGGAAAAAGACTCATGGCTGAGCGTGCTTGGTTTATTATTCAATTCAATTTCCTCTCTTGAAAGAGTCTCAGAATGCTTTAGCTTTCAACTAGTTGGAGGACGTAGCCCCTTGTGCTAGCAGGCAGTGGATGCAAACCCATTGTCTCAAGAAACATCACTTCAGGTGTTTCATTTGCACTTACAAGTTCTTATCCTATCATTCCAATCCAACTGTTAAATCTATATTTATGATTGGTTTCTATGCCCTGATTATTGTATTGTTGTTGTATAATACAATAACACTTTAGTTGCCGGTTGTTATATTGCCGTTGTATAAGTCAATAACGTTGTTTAATGAACTAAGAGTTTGTTGGTTCATCTCATCAGTTTGTAATTCATGGTTATATGTTCGACATCTTGAGTGTTATTTTGGAAATAAAAAATTGTTATCTTGTAGAGGAGTCTTTGGTTTTATTGTTGTCCTGTATTGCATGTTCTTATAGTTACATCTGAATATTATTTTCATAAAGAGGTTGGATATATGCTGGTTGGTCTTCTATTGTTTTTTATTGTATTCGTAATGCACTTGCAATATTCAATTTTAAACTCATTGAATAAGGGAAAAAACGAGATAATATCCGGAAAGAGATATTACATTCAAAGCCACAGAGGCAACAAAGAAAATAAAATATCCAATCATGCTTTTCTCAACAAATGTGCTTGTATTTATAACCTCCAGATTCCCTTTTGTTGCCAAAATGTAACTTTACTCAAGAAGCTTCACCACACAACATTAATTAGAAGCTTCCTTTACATTCTTTCACTTGGCTTAACTAATTAATAAATGACTCTTCCCAATGATAACTCAACTCTCAACTTAAGTGAAATTATAAAGTTAAATTATAACTTTATAAGTCATTTAATAAATTATTAATAATTTGGTTACTAAACATATAATAACTCCCAAAATACTCGTCATTTAAATATGTCATTTGAAATAGGAGTCATACCTATTATTTCTACATGTCACCAAATGCACTTTCCAAAACTAGAAAAGGTCCATTTCAAACAACACCCAACTTACCACAAATAGTAAGCACACAAAACTAAGTCCAAACGAAGTCCAATCTGAGCCAAACGAAGACCAACCTATAGCTCACTGAATTTTGGAGAAGATAAGACCCTCCCAAGCCAAGCCACTGCCACAAAAGACCCTCTATTCACAATAATTAGCCTACGAGGATCACAATAATAGGCTAATCTCTCAAACTCCGATGCCAACAAAAATTGGGACATTATACTCAAAATTACAAATGAATGATATCAAATTCAGTCTTAAACCCTCGCTGCTACAAAGACCATTCTCACGCTGCCAATAGTCAAGTAGATTAACACTACTTTGCAGAATAAGAACACACCCCAAACTGGGCTATAAATTATTCAATATTCAGAAATGCAAAATGTCAGCTGGCAGATACAATTGCTGCTCAAAATCAGAACACATGTGCCTATAGGAAATTCCAACATAATGCCTTCCAAAGCAACAAGAATAAAAAAAATGGAAGATGTCTACAAATTCAAATTTGCCAAACTTAGAATCAATTCACAGTACCTCAGTTTTGAATTACAATCCACTTCTCAGCATCAAACTCTTATACTTCAACAAGGGCATATAAATTACCAATCAGAAAACTCTCTCACAAAGACAACAAAAGCAAAATATATAATCGGATGATTCATTTGCTTCATGTAGCCACATTTTATAATCCACTTGGCTTCACCAACACACCATTAATTAGAATCCGCCATTAGACTCTTTTAATAAATAGTTTTTTAGCACATGAATTCAACTTTTAAACATAACAACTCCTTGCACTTTTATATTGAATACTTGACTTAGACTTATAATTAATTAAATTAATGACCCCTTCCAATGATGACTCAACCCTGAACTTAGTTGAAATTATAACTTTTATAATAAGCCATTTAATGATCTAATGGGAATTTGGCCACTAAAATAATAATAACTCCCAAAATATATATCCTTTAAGTGTGTTGTCTAAAACAAGAGTCACACCTATTATTTCCCCATCTTGTCAAATGCACTTTCCTAAAATAGAAAGGGTCCCGACTTGCCATAAAAAGCAAGTGCATGAAACTAAGTCCAAATGAAGTCAAATCTGAGTTAAACAAAGACCAAATTGGAGCATATTTATTTGTAAAGAACACAAGACCCTCACATAGCCAAGCCTCTGCCTCAAAAGACCCTCTATCGACAATAATTAGCCTACAAGGATCACAATAATAGGCTAATCTCTCGAACTCTAATGATGGCAAAAATGGGGACATTACGCAAAAAGGGAGCACACTTGCTTGAGAATGAAGGGTAAATCGACCTTCTAGACTCACTTTCCAAAAACAAAGAAAGTTTTACAAAAATACAAAACTATACTTGACATCATAATGTTTAATTAGTCTCAATGAGGCTTGCAGCTACTCTGATCTAGTATTAAGGCTCACACATCATATAGCACACATGACATATATCACATCTTTCATCACAATGCATGCTCACATACAAAACAATTCCTTCATTTATACCCTTGAGAATGATTTATCCTAAGGCTTACAACTCTTCACCAAACGTGTGCACACAAATTCCAATATCCAAAATAGAACTATGCTATCCAAGAGTTTAGACTGTTGATGTTGTTCCTCCATTGCCAAACATTTGAATTGTCTAAACAATTCAATTAGCTAGGCCAAAATGCCTGATGGCATAAATTGTTTCTTCACACTGCTATATTGGACCAATTATACTTCAAACCACCAAAACTCATGCTAATTGTTGTCTTGCATTTTGTCACTACATAATGTAGGTAACAATACAAAACTTTTTTAACTTAGTTTCATTTTTCTCTGAGTAAGTTCATTATTTATTTGGATAACATGCTCAATCAATCAACCCCAATCGACATAATGAACCTTTTTACTAAAGGCTTTCATCAAGTCTTTTTAGTTTTTCTGTTTGTTGAGCCTATGCTTGATTTTTGAAGCCTTCAACATCATTTTTCTAGTTTTTGAGAGTGTCTTTGTTAGCATTTGGTCTTTTGGTTTTCCCTTTGATTAGATCTATCTTAGTGCTTAATCAAAGTTAGCAATCAAAAGATATGACCATGTTAGTGCCCAAAAGGTGGACTCTCTAGGTGCAATTGTGTGATTTAAAAAAACATGTTATATTTTAATGTTGACATTCACCTTTTGAAAAATATAACTGAAGTCACTTTATGTTACGTTTTTAAATTACTTTATCATTTAAATTTATCACTTAAAATAACTATAGAGCACTTTATGTTATATTTTTAAGTTGAGTTGCTTTTTAATTTTTCACTTAACTGATTATATTAACAATATAGTTTGGTTTATTTTTTAGTTACTTTATGTTTTGTTTGAAACATTTATGTTAAATATTACTTTTTAAAATGACATTTGCTTATAATATGTTTATTATATTATGCAAATGTTATATTTGACCCAATTAAGTGATATTTCCTCAAAAATCAATTAAACATGAACTCAATTGATCACTTAAGTTGTGCAAAACATATGTTTCAACCCATTTGCATAAAAATACGCAAATGCCCCAAGAGAATGTGTTTTTGAACTAAGGGTCTGTTTGGTTTGTGGAATTTAAAAAACTGGGATTTCTACAAACCTTGGTTTAGCCAAATCAAGGTTTTGCAAATCTTCCTTCCGATTTTTGGGATTTTACTTGAACCGTTTGTTTCACTTGGAAGATGCATGTGAAGACACATATTTATGTGTAAGCTTGGAGGTGAAAGCAATTTTCAAAAAGTAATCCAATCTATTGTTTCTTCACTCCTTAAAAAACATAACCAAGTTTTGATTTTCAAATCCTACTTGCTAGTAGAAAGTTGGAAAATTTGGTTTTGAGACAAAATTGGAAGTTCGATATGCAAATTTCATTTTGCCAATTTTGAAACAAACGCAAAAAAATTCAAATCCAGATTTTGAAAAAGCCAATTCTTATCATCTTCCAAGAACCAAATGGACCCTAAAGGCATGTATATACATGTAACTTAAAATATGCAATTGGCCTTCTAGAGTGAGACTTGCATATTTGAGTTTTTAAAACATGCAATCATCCTCCAAGAATGCGTTTGCACTAAAAAGGCATTTTACATGTTTTTAAATTGTGTAATGGTCATCCTAGAGTGAGTTTTGCATATTTTAAAATATGCAATCACCCTCCTAGAGTGCATTTTGCATCTAAACTCCAAAAAGCAAGTTTTAAAATATGCAATGAGACTTGGAGAATGTGTTTTGCCTTAAAACATGCTATTTAAAAATGTGCAATCACTCTCCAAGAGTGCGTTATGCATGAAACGATCAAACACATGCATTTTAAAACATGTAATCTCTCTTAGAGAATGTGTTTTGCATGTATTTCATGAATTTGCAAAATGTGAACCCGAATTTGAAGATTCAAGGGTAAGAAACTTGATGTTTTCCTCCTCCAAGAACATGTTTTTCATAAAAAAAAACTTATATCTGCCCATGTAATGACTTGGAAACTCCAAGATCAAGGTTTTCTTTTACACACATATGCATTCCCATGCATTAGGCGTTGAAATCCATGCAAGAAATAATGCATTTAGTGATATTTGGAGGGTACGTTTTTGTCAAAAATGCCAGATTTCTTTCTTTTTTAGCCACGAAATCCATTGCAAGGGGGGTATTTTTGAGTTTTAATGCATACACATGCATTTGGGGGTTATAATTTTGCATATCTAAGATAAAAATGACCCAGATTTTTGTATTTTTGAGTTACGTTTTGGTGAAAAAGTCCAGATTTGGGGCAATTTTGATCACATTTTGGCTCAAAAAGAGGTCATTTTAAGGTTTTGATCCCTATATTTGCTATTAATGAACACATTTTTGCCTCTCAATAGAAAAAATGACTTGTCTCATGGCAGCAAGAGACCACATTTTTAATAAAAACGGCTTCAAACTTGGTATTTTTGCAAAAACGTCTCATGTATTGATGATCTTTGACCATATTTTTGGCATTCTCATGCCAAATCCAACCATTTAATGCTCACTAATCATCCATTACTTGCAATTGTGGAGGAAGTGAAATAGTTGTTTGTAAATCTGGATTTGAGGGACAACTGGTCTTCAAGTCTACAAATCTTGCTATTTTGCCTATTTAATCTCCAAGTGAACATTTTCAAACTTGTTTATTAATTCATGCTTATTTTGTTATTTTGTTGCATATTTTAGCTTGATGTTGCACACTTGCTCATAGATATGCCATGAAAAGTGCATTTTGCCTTGAAATATGATAAAAACTCTCATTTTCACACATTTGGAATTTCCCCAAACACCAAATTCGAATTTGCACTTGAAAGCAACTTGCCTGTTGACATGTTTGAATCTAAAACTAGAGGCATGTTTTTTTTTAAGCTTGTTCTCGTTGTTTGTTTGCTTGCTTTCTCGTTTTTCTTCTTTTTGAAGAAGTTGCAAGTTCTTTCTCAAGAATTTAAGTGCATTTCACTTCACTCCACTTTCCACCTTTTCATGCAAGTGCCTCATTTCATTCCACGTCCATCATTACATGCCATAGCAAATTGCATCTTATTCTCCAGATCCGATTACATGTAATCTCACCCTCTGATGCACGAGCATCTTAGGCTTGCTTGCAATCCTACATGTTGGAGGTATTTTGGCTGGAAGTTGTGGACTCGGTCACCAAACAGTGGTGCTTGGTCGTTGAAGGGTCTAGTTGTGGGCAAGGAGCTTTGTCACCATTGGAGCTCGACATTCTCTGCAATGCTCGGCTTGTATTGGTTGCTTGACATTCACTTTAGTGCTAGGCAACGTTAGTGTTTTCACTAACGCTCGGCTTGGGTTTTCTAACACTCAATCTGGTCTTGGTTTCTGTAGGTGTCGAGTTGTCTATGAGCCGACTTTAGGTATTTAATTTGTGTCGTAGCCGACTTGTGGCTCAACATATATTTAATGTAAGGGTTTTAATTTAACTTGCAATGAACTGGGCCAACTTGTAGCTTAGTTGGGTATAAGTAGGAGGTCTTGTGGAGTCTTTAGGGAGAGGGATCCATCTTGGAGAAGAGGATGCAAACTTTGAAGGGCTAGTGGTTGTGGCTTGAGAACCAGAGGATTGCTTGGTGGACCTGAGGGTACAAATGTAGATTCTTCTTGGTTTTCCTATCTAGTTGTAAATTTGGACTAGCTAGGATTGAGATTGTGAGTTGGATCTTGTGGGATCTTGTAGAACTATTATTGTAATTGTTGTTGTATTTGGCCCTAACCCAAAGGGCTTTATAGCCAGGCACATTCATGTAAACAGTTGTTTTATGAATAACGAGTTGCATTTGGTGTCAGATATTGCATTGTTGTTGTGTTTCCACTATGTGGTTATTTGCAAGGATCCAGATTACCTTCAATAGGGGTCCCCTCAAATTATTGCCGCATCAGATGGTATCAGAGCGAAGATTTTCGTAAGTGTGTAGATAGATCGTTGAAGCTGAGGCGGTTTGCACCAGGACTTGGGTGAAGACTAGAAGAGAAGGTTGATCTAGTGGAGCTGATTGGTCTTCTGGATTTGTGGATCTATTGCTTTGGGTTTAGGAAAATCTTGGAAGATGCCTCCAAAAAGATTGGATCCTAGGGCAATTGATGATCTTAGTGATGTTGTGGAAGAAAGGATCTCAAAGAAGATTAGAGCAAAATTTAGATCTGAGATTGCACTGATGTAAAGTGACATGATTGCTGAAATTGTGAGTGCTTTAGGTGGTGTACCTAGGCATGTGGATACTGAAGATGGTTATGAGGAAGTTGTTGAAGACTTTGAAATTGTTGGATCCAATGCTAAGGATAGAACTGATCATGTGGAGAGACCTATTGGAACTAGGGCCACTCTGTTTGCTAGACCTAGATCTCAGTTGAGGCTGAAGCATTAGATGGAGGTTTCTAATTTCTCAAGTACTTTGACTCCTAAAGACCTTTGGTCAATTGGAAGACTACTTTGAGCTTGAGGATATTAAGGATCCACTTAGAGTGAGGTTGGCACAAACTAAGTTGAAAGGACATTTTGCTCTTTATTGGAAAGAACTACAAAGAGACAAAGAAGAGGAAGGTTAAATAAAAATCACTAGATGGAGGTTGGTGGTGACTAAGTTGAAGGCTAAGTTCATTCCTGCTGATTATGAACTCGAGTTGTTAAAGAGGTTGCCGAATTTGAAACAGAAAGATATGTCTATGAAAGATTATATCAAGGAGTTCTACAAGTTGACTATTCGGTCTGGTCATAGAGAATTGTCAAAGGAGAAGGCAGCTCGGTACATCAATGGTTTGAGATTCAATATTCAAGATGAGGTTGGTATGCTGAATATTTCTTCGGTTGAGGATGCTTATCAATATGCCCTAAAGGCAAAAGATAAGTTGAAGAGGAAAGGTCAAGGTAATGCTAGAGGAAAGGAGAAGCATGACAGCTCAGCAAAAGCTAAACCATGTGTGGAAAGTGAACTAAAACCTGTTGATCAGAAGAGAAGGACAAGTGGAGGTGAGTTCAGAGGTAATTGTTTAAGATATGGTGAAGAAGGGCATAGATCATTTGAATGTCCTCGTAGTAGGACAACTTTTGTTGTGAATGAGGTTGCAGTCCAGGACAGTCAATCTGAGCAAGGAGAGAGATTGCTAGCTCGACAAGTACTATTTTGTCAAAGGACATTGGAATCTTATCAGAGGACTAATTTGTTGAATACTTGTTGTAAGTTTGGTGGTAAAGTCTGCAAGGTCATTGTGGATGGTGGTTGTACTATAACCGTGTTGCTGAGGAGATGATTCAGAAACTTGGTTTGAAGAGAGTGAGACATCTTTATCCTTATAGGATTGGCTAGTTGCAAGGTGAGCATGCTTTGGAGGTAAGGGAGCAATGCCTTGTTGATTTCTAGATTGGGCAATATAAGGATCAAGTGTTGTGTGATATTGTGGACATGAATAGTTGTCATTTGTTGCTTGGTAGACCTTGGCAGTATGATTGTAGGGTTGTGCATGATTATGTCAAGTATGTGTTTACTATTGTGAAAGGTGGCAGGAAGCATTCCTTGATTCCTTAGCAGAATGAAGAGCTCCGTAGGAGGAACTTGAGTATTGGTAGCCGAGTTGAGTTAAGGGATTTTGAGAAGGTTGGAGATCAACATAGAAACAGACCTATAGTACACCTCGAATCAGTGTGAAGAAGCAGAAGAACAAGGGGAAGAGTGTACAAGTTCAAGACTTGGAAGATATGTATGTGAAGAACCAGTTTGAAATTTATGTGCTGAATTGCAGAAGATCTTCCAATTACTGAGAACGTCTTTTCGAACCTGGGGTGTTTGATGCAGAAGCATCCTAGGCTTGCTTGCAATTCTGCATGTTGGACGTATTTTGGCTGGGAGTTGTGCACTTGGTCAGCAAACAGTGGTGCTTGGTCGGTGAAGAGTCTAGTTGTGGCCAAGGAGCTCGGTCATTGTTGGAGCTTGACACCTTCTATGGTGCTCGGCTTGTATTGGTTGCTCGACATTATCTACAGTGCTCGGCATGTATTGGTTGCTCGACATTCACTGCAATGCTCAGCAATGCTATTGTTTCAACTGATGCTCAGCTTGGGTTTTTTGATGCTCAGTCTAGTCTTGGTTCTTGTTGGTGTCGAGTTGTCTATGAGCCGACTTTGGGTATTTAATTTGTGTTGTAGCCAACTTATCGCTCAACATATATTTAATGTAAGGGTTTTAATTTAATTCATAATGAACCGAGCCGACTTGTGGATTAGTTGGGTATAAGTAGGTCTTGTGGAGTCTTTAGGAAGAGGATGTGAACTTTGAAGGGCTAGTGGTTGTGGTTTGAGAACTAGAGGATTTCTTCGTGGACCTAAGGGTAGAAGTGTAGATTCTTCTTGGTGTCCTTATCCAATTATGGATCTAGATTAGCTGGGATTGAGATTGTGAGTTGGATCTTGCAGAACTGTTATTGTAATTGTTGTTGTATTTGGCCCTAACCTTGAAGGCCTTACAATCGGGCACATTACATGTAAATAGTTGTTTTATGAATAAAGAGTTGCATTTGGTATCAGATCTTGCATTGTTGTTGTGTTTCTGTTGTGTGGTTATTTGTAGGGATCCAAATTACCGCCAATAGGGGTACCCTCGGATTCTCGCTGCATCACCCTCCATTGACACTTATATGTAATCTCATTCTTCAATCCCGCTTACACACAGTTCCATCCTTCGAACCCAATAACATGTCACAATTACATGTAAATCACTTTACACGTAATCGCATCCCTATGTACCTAGCTTGCATTCTTGGCCATTTACATGAAAATCCATCTTTGCTCATATGTAATCCACCATTGAGAGTCCAATTTTGGCCCTTTCAATCCAAATCATAGTAACAAGAATCGCCCAAATCGTCAGTTTGGCGATTCGGTTCATGGTTATCGATTTTTCGGAACCGATCAATCAATTCAACGATTTCATGGCATGAATCGCATGAATCACCGATTCATGCAATTCATGCAATAAAGCACATGAATCAACTCTGAGAATCGTGAAAAATCGATCATGCAGGTAAGGAAAAAGTCAAGTCAAATTTTAATAAAAACACATTTATAAAACATTTTTTTTGTCTTTCCTCTTTGTTTTAACTCTGAAGGGCCTTCTAATTGTTTAGCATGAGTAGAAGAGAGTCCATTTTGATTCACTTGCACTCTACAGTCTCCAACAATATGTCCAAAATTGTTGCATTTGTAATGTGCGACTCCACTAGATATAACATTGTTACTTCCAATAGGTCTTCTGGCATCAGGTCTCTCATTTGTCCTTTGATGAGATTTAGCTTTATATTCATGTGACTTATGCCCATAAAGCCAACAATTGAAACAACTAGTAAAGGTTTAGTATCAATATTACCTTTGCAACTCTTCTCAACGTGTCCATACTCATTGCATACATGGCTACTTAGGTTCTTCAATCTGAATAGATGTCAGAATAAGACCTTGCATTAGTCTTTCATCCACCACCTTAGAACTTTCACCATCATAGTAACCAATTCCACTCATGTCGCCCTTAGGTTTTGCTGTTGTAATTGCTCATCAAGTTCATCATTGCTTGAATAAAGTCTCTCAAGATGCAACTTTGTTTCCACAAGTTCACCCTTGACAATATTGGTATAGTTAGATCTTGAATCTTCAAGCTCTAATTTCACTTGTTCAAGCTAAATACTCAAATCATAACACTCATTTGTTTTCTTCTTTAGATCCGCTTCAAGCTTTTCTCTTTGTCCTTTTCCATCTTCAATCTTAATTAATAACTTTTGCTATGCTCTTATCGTTAAAGCTCTATGAAAATACTAAGATAGCCCGACCCACGGCGTCACCACTGTACACTACTGAAAATAGAAACCAACTCTCCCGACTTATTATTAATAGTAAATTGAACAAACAAAGACCCACAAATCTAAGTGTTAGCTCAGGGTCTCAATGATGAGCTAACATACCCATACTCTTGAAACTTGCTAAATTGGGGACATCATAGTCCTCCCTCCCCAAGATTGCTTGTCCTTGAGCAACTACAATCCTAGGTGTTGAAGAATATCCTACAAATCACAAGTGGCATCCTCATCTAGTATGCCTTGCCACTTCACCGAAAAATCTCTAACAACTCGCCTATGTAGATGCCTCTCTATAGTAGCCCATATCGCCTCAGGAATCAACTCTAACTTCCCCTCATAATCTAATGGGCGTAAAGTAGAAGATGAGACATGTCTACCTAGCACCTTCTTGGGCCAGTATACATGGAATACATCATGCACTATGTTGTCCTTTGGCAAATCAAGCTCATAAGCTAACTCATCTACACGCCTAACAATACAGAAATGACCACAATAGCGAGGCTTGAGCTTCCCAATTCCACTCTTCTTGATAGATGACTTTTTGTAAGGATGCCACATCAGATATGCCATATCACCCACTTGGAAAGAGTGACCAATCCTCCATTGCATTGCTTTTGTTGATTTTGAACCTTCTAAATGTTGACTTTTAGAGTCCTTATTACATCTTGATTATCCTACAATAAATTTCTTGCACTGAACAACCTACTGTCACTAAACAACAAATCCATGGAACTTGGAGGATCATACCCATACAAATCTCTAAAAAGAGACATTTGAATAGACATATGGTGAGTGGAATTATAACAAAATGCGAACAAATACATCCACTTCACCCAGGCTCACTACTATGCTAACACATAATTCTATAGATAGCCTTCCACCCACTTATTAACAATCTCAGTTTGACCATCAATCTGCGGGTGATAACTAGTACTCAAAGTCAACTTTCTTGTGCACAACGTGAACTCCTATGAGAAGTGACTCATGAATCGACTATCTCAATCACTAATAATGCTCTGGGGTAGACTATGCAACTTGAGAATCTCTCGCAAATACAACTTAACTACTTGTGTCAGTGAAAATGTAGTGGTGATAGAAAAAAGGGCTAATATTCGGTTGATAATCCACCACTACAAATATGTAGCCTCTACCTTGGGCTTTTGACAAGCCTACAACGAAATCCAGAGATAAGCATTTCCACTTCCTCTCAAGAATGGAAAGTTGTAACAAGCCAATTGGATAGGTATGCTCTTGTTTGTTTTCCAAACAAACAAAGCACTTTCTAACATGTTGCACATCTGACTTCAAGCCCTTCCATGTGAATCTCTCATTTCTGTTTGTATGTCTTAAAGAACCCAAAATGTCAAGGTAATGGGGAATCATGAAAGGCCTACAACACAATCGACCTAACACTCGATCTTGGGATCAATAAAATCCACCCCTTGTAAATGATCATTTCATTTGCAGGAGTATAACTATTGTCCTATATAGTACCATCAACAATACCAAATGCCCACTGATCCCTGACATACTCAATGATCAAGTGTCTCCAATCCGCAAATATCTTAGTCATAGCACATAAATGGGGTCTCCATGAAAGAGCATCAACAACTACATTTTGAGCATACTTGATATATGAAATATCAAAATCATAAGAATAAAGTTTGTTGACCCATTGGGCATGATATCATTATTTTCTTGAACTTCTCAAAGCACTCCTATGCCTAAGAGGTCCACTCAAAATCACCCGTACAAGTCAAATAAATATGAGAAGTTGTATGACATGAGAAACCTGCACAATTCTGCGGTAGAATGCACATAGACCAATAAACTTTCTAAGATGTGTCTGATTCTTTGGAGTGGGGCCAATCAAGTATAGCCCAAACCTTATCAAGATCCATGTGAACCTCCTCTACAATGATGATATGCCCAAGATAAAGTAGTTAATGTTATACCCAAGGCACATTTGGACTCCATGTCTCACGAGGAAGCCCTATTTAGTATCTCCAACACTGGATCCACATGAGCTACATGAATCATCCCATGTCTTGTTGTACAAATGAATATCATCAAAGAAGACCAAAACAAATCTCCTCAAATAATTGTGGATAACTTTGTTCATGGTAGATTGGGATGTCACAGGGGCATTAGGCAAACCAAAAGGCATGACTCGAAGTGTTTACAATGACATCTACACCTTGTCTTCTCCATATCCTGCTCCCAAACTCTGATTTGGTGATAACCGGACCTCAAATCAATCTTGAAGAAGTAGCATGCCCCATGTAACTCATCAATCAGCTCATCAATGCGTGGGATAGGATACTAGTTCTTAATAGTCCTCTTATTCAACATCTGATAATCAATGCACATCATGTGTAATATCATTTTTCTTCACCAGAACAATTGATGTAGCAAATGGGGACTTGGCCTAATGTGACCCATAGCAAGCAACTACTGAATATTCTTCTTTATCTCATCTTTCAGGAGGTTAGGGTGCCGATAAGGAGTAATCATAACAGGCTTAGTATAGCCCTCTACCTCAATGATGTGCTCTATGTCTCTGTTAAGTAACCTTCCAAGCGATAACTCGCTAAACACTTTAGAATGTTTAGTTTTGAGTTATTGAATATCAAGATGATAAACTGATTTATCTGTCCCATCAAGCTTAGGTAACATCCTACACTCTATTGCCCACTCAACTGCATCATGATCAACAAGACATCCCATACATCTAAATGAAATCACCTTCAAGTTACTATCTCTAATAGCCTTAAGGATATGAGTCTTACTATCAATTACAATACTCATTTCCATCTTTCTAAGTCTGAGATAAATATCCTCAATAGTCTGTAACCAGCTCATCCCAAGAACTACATCACTACCTCGAATTCAACTACAAAAAAATCTGCCTTAAACTCATAATTCTACTTCACCTTGTTACACTAGAGAGTGTAACCATCGGCCAGCTTAATTCTAATACCCTCAAATTCCTCAGTCTGAATGTCCCCACAAGATACCAATCAAGAATCAATGAAATTATGAGTGGCACATGTCTAGTAAAGCAATCACTTGTTGCCCTACCAAGAGACCTCTTAACCTGAAAGATCATTCCTTTCTCATGCTAGAAAGGTACACCATTTAAAGGTTAGAATCATCAAAAGCCTCTTCACTATTAATAGCTCCTTAATGAATCTCTTGTTCATTTGCAGCTAGCTGTCTTGAAAAAACAAAGCTTTGTTCATCATCATATAACCACTCCATAATCCTATTTTTACCCTAAAGCTTCAAAGGGCAATCATGTTTTGCATCATAAGGTCCCCTATAATAAAAACAAAGCGTTTTTATCAGATCATTAAGTGTTTCTTGATGTAAAGGGGCTACCATAAGTCTTTTAGAATCAGAATTTCAAACCTTTGTCAGGGCTTCCTCGTTGTCATAAGAAGCAAATGGTTTTGAAGATAACTTGCTTCGCCAAGTAGACATTTCCAAACTCTTTGCCTTCTTCACGGCTTCCTGCAATTTAGGTGGATCAAGAGACCGAACTCCACCTCTCTAAAATGTCATACCATTACCAATAAACATTGAAATTCACTGATATATCTTTAAGACCTCTAGTCTTCCTCAACTGTGCTAACTAACAGAATAGGACTTGAGGTCCTTGTCAAATCTCTTTACCAATCTATCCACAAACTCTTGGTACGATGTAATCTGATCATGATGTAATTAAACTAACCCATGGTACCACCAACTATAGGCTATACCATCTAGATGCAACATAACGAACCATATAGCGTCCTCCTCAGTCATAGGACATAACAAAAGCTATGTTCGAGCTTGTGAACCTCAACTCTAGTTGTAACCTTCCCACTTTCATTAAAGTGAGTCAAAGTCATCTTACTAGTTGCTTGCTTCAAGTCATTCAGTCTAGGCCTCTGTCTTATACCAAGTCTAGGCCTACCTCTAGAGTGCTCTCTCTTTCGAGTTAAAAATGGTCAATGCTCAGATTTCGTTTAACTACTTGGGGTAATGCATCCCACTCCACAAAATGAGGTACTACATCATCAACAAATTGTATTGCCTCAGTCTCAGCAGAAGCCACATTCAACTTAGGCATTAGGAAATTAGGATGTAAAGGCTTGTCATGTGTACTTGTATGATCCTTTTTGTCATCAGCTCTAGAACTATGAGAGCTGACTGATAGATTTCTTGTACTGCTGTCTTTGTTGTGATCTCTAGGTAAAGAGATGCTCTGCAATGTGTCAGTAAGCTATTGTAGAACAACAACCTAGTGTTGCCCAGCTGCCACTTGATGTTATCCCTCTGAAATATCTCTAAACATAACCCTAGCCTCTTTGTCTATGCCACTACTTAAACCACCAACATCTCTGTCACCCATAGTGCCAAACTGTGTCTCCTGTTCACCTTCACCTAGTGGCAAGTTTCTACCCTTGTGAGTATAATGTACTGGTAAAATCTTTGTGCCATAAATGAACCTAGTTCCCTGTAGGTTGGCACAAAACCACTCTAATATCACTGTAAAGAGCAAGCTGAAAATTGGTTTTTTCCTCTTTTTTTCAAGTTTTGCAAATTTTTTGGTTTCGCAATATATTATTTTTTTGTAATTTTTTCAGAATAAAGATGTCAATGATTTGAAATGCTAAGTAAATAATTAAAATTCGAACACCAGCTTTATTTTCTTTATTAACATTTCCCAGTAATTACAAATGCCAAAGCAAGGTGCACAAGTTTATTAAATGAAAAAAACTTGATAATTCAAGGGACGTTGATGATCTCAGACATAACCAGTCGCCTGGGAATGGTAACACTAGTTTGTACAAACAACATTGACATGTATAAAGTTAAACGTGGATTGAGAGATTGATGACATTGCCTCAAGCACAAATTGCAGGTGTGTAACTTCTCCAAGTACATTTTCTTTGATTGATACATGGGGTGTGTAACTTCTCCAAGATTTATATGAGGTTTGATAATCACCAGATCAAAGTTCGGGAGCAGGAGGTGGAGAAGACACCATTTAGATGTCACTGTGGACACTTTGAGTTTTTAGTCATGCAACTTGGGTTGACTAATACCCATGCGACATTCCAGTCTACCATGAACAAAGTCTTCCACGGTCAATTGAGGCTATTTGTTTTGGTCTTCTTTGATGATATTCTTGCGTACTACAAGACGCAGGATGATCATATAACTCATTTGGATGCAGTGTTGGATATTTTGGATAGGGCTTCCTTGTATGCCAAGGAGTCCAAATGTGTTGGGTATGATAGAGTTACTTTATCTTGGGCATATTATCAATGCAAAGGAGGTTTGCATGGATCCTGATAAGAACCGTGTTATACTTGATTGGACTAATTTATAACTTGATCTGTTTTGCCATTCCTTGCTACAATGGACAGATCTCAGAGATTTGAGTTTGATACAAACAACATGGTTTTTCTTACATGAGGAAAGAGATTGAAATATAATTGCATGATTTTGTATGTCAAGTGAGTAGGTGGGAGAGAAAAACCTTCCCATGTATCAGATCATCTCGCCAATAACCTTGAAACACATCCCCACTAGAGTAGTAGAATACACCAATGCCACATCTCTTCCCATGCTTCCAAGTTCCATCATAAAAGCTTCTATCTTTGTAAGTAAGACGACCCTGTGAACAAAAAGACAATAATTTTATCTTTAGATTACACCTTAAATCTAAATTTTAAGAAAACAGTTGCACAATTTGGCATTATAATTCAAAAGAATAAAAAACATACACAATTGCAATGCATTGTAAATTTTCAGCAAATATCTAGCGAAGAATTGGAATCAATTTTCACTGCAAAAATTTGGCATTTTTATTTAAAATAATAAAAATATACGTAGTAGCAATTGTGTTTTAGAATTTGAGCAAAAGTCTAGCAAAGAAGAAATTATAAATCTTCTATAAACACTGATGTCAGGTACTGTAAATAATCCATTATAAATAAATGACAGTTTATACCTTTCCTTCAGGAAGGCCACCTTGACAACGGCCCTTGTATAAGCCTTCTTTGTACTGCATCTCAACAATTGGACTCCATTTCCTCTTTAAACCTCTTTCTACTTCCTGGAGATCCAGAGTTTCACTTAGTGCACACTGAATTGTCAATGTGAATTAAAGTTCCATAAGTTCACATTTTAATTCACAATATTGACTTTTCAATTTAAGCAGTTGCACAAGCTTAACATGTAATCCTCTAGCAATATTTCTTGGCATCCATGGAGCATAAGATTGTACAGAATGACATGTTGTAGCACATAAAAGTGTTAGTAGATGTACCTATTCTTTTAAGCCACAACAATGGCAAGAAAGAAGATTGAATTGACTTTGCCTTTTAATACACGTCACAAGTAATGAGGGGATCTACTTGGTGGGTTTAGCTTTAAGGCTCTCAATTTGAAAACATTATCAATTTCCTTCCGGTTAGTGAGGTACTGGCAAAACAATGGTAAATTTCAGACAGAAGACAAATTTACTGTGGAAGATATTTGAGAGAAGGGACTCAGACTTCATAAAACTAGATTTTTTGATGCTCTTGAATGATCATTCTCCAATTATTTTCAAGCCATATTATTTGATTCTACATAGCATACTGCCACACGTATTTACATGCTTAAAATAGTGTACCATATTATATTTTCTCCTCCATCTATCCTATATGCTACCTATGGTGACTAACAAGTCAAATCTGACCTAACTATGCAACATGAAAAAGAATCAGTAAATACTTTAAATAATATAATTAAAATTCTGCATGATGGAAAGAACAACTCATTTTATTCTTAGGTGAAAAAAGTAATTACAGCTGTTACTCCTACAATTATGAAACAAAAATGCAGAGCCCATTTTGCGGACACACCATTTACGAGCATACGAAGAACATAACATTTATTATAATTATATTAGAAGTACTATTACAATAGAATCTGCTTCATTCTGAAAACTATTTGACCTGCAATTTTTACAACCTAAAAGTGAATGAACATATTACATAGATCTAACAGTTTACAGCACCTTAAAGGTCAAAATAGAAGATGGTACATAACATCAACACTTACGGACCAGCATTGATGCTGCCCTATCAGAAAGTGATCCCTGCTTCCTGTAATCATCAGTATCATTGGCCAACACCATTGCTGAAGCAGCATGGTAAATATCCATCATAGCACTCAAACCTGCAGCAGCTAAACCATTCCAAGGAGCCAGACCTGCATCTTGGGCAATTTCACTTTGGTTACCATCTATCTCCATTCCTTGTGCAGCTTGGAATTTGTCAACTAGATAGTTTCCATTTCTCTCACTTAGTTTAACACCTATTGGTAGTCTCCAATCATCTACCTTTGATTTCTTCTGTAAATCGCTTTGCATGTGAGCCCATGCCTCTGCTACAGAGAGGTCCAACTCTTCATTCCTGCAGACTAATCCTTCCTTATCCAGTGATTGTTCTTCTTGTACAGAGCCTTCAGCTTGACCAACTAAAAATTCAGTATCATGACTGTTAATACTAGAGTCCTTATCCAGCAAAGGCAATTCCCAGTTACTTTTACCAGGTGTGTCTTCCTTCCAATGCTCTAGACCTTTGTCAATGTATTGGGAATCTGATGATTCATCTACATTTATATCTCTTTGATTTTGAGTAAACTTAGAAAATGAATTCCCCTTCACATTACCTTCTGTACATCCATTTGAAAATGAATCTTTCAAACAATCTTGAGTAGAGGTTGAATTTCTGGTAGTTGATGACAATAGTTGATGCTGCTTAGTTTGATTGTTGGCTGCACTATTTGCATTCGGTTTTCCATCATGATTTATATTACTAGATTCATAATTAGAGCATGTTCCTTGAGCTGAATCGAGATCAGGAACATCTTCTGCCTTTAAATTGTGTGTTGCCTGAGATGACTTACAGAAATTAAATGTTTGATCCATTTTTACCACATCTTGATTGTGAGGCACAACATTTATCTGTTTTCTAACAGTATGATTGTCAGCTACACCATTTACCCCTGTAGAGCTGGGAGTACTCATTCTATCAGCGGACGTGGTATTTATGCATGGTAGCTGGGGCTTAAATTCATCGTTTTCATTCTCGCCAAAATTTGAAAATCCTTTGGATCCATCTTGATACTCTGTACTGAAGGTAAGATCATCAGTTTGTGTTTCCAAAGTATCATTCTTCAAAGTTGTTTGCCTCATTAATAGAGTCTCTTTCAACCAGGAAGTTTCTTTAGGCAATACAGTTGCTTGACTGTCAGTAATTTTTGAGCTCAGGACGCCCCATAACTGTGCAAATGAAAATGGAATTCTTGATAACTGAGACCAAAAATTTAAATTTGAAGTTGCCTCGGGACTCTCAACCCTGTAAATGATATCAAAGTCAGCAGAATTTTTTAAAGTAATGCTAATCCATAAACTCAAATTACAGATGAATTGAAAATAATAATAAACTTATATGAGCATAAATACTAGAGCTGTTAATTAGTGTTAAAAACAGATTTAGCTAGGTAAACAGACATAATATCATGTCAAGGCAAATTCAAAGGAGACATTTTGTGTAAGGCAAATATACAGTACTCAAACAATGCTACACAGGGTAATATGTGTACCTGAGGCTTGTCAAGTTCAAAATTATCTCAGTAAATATAATTTGTAAAAATGGAGTTTGGAATCATATATGTTGTGGTGAAGGAAAGCCTAAGTTACCAATTCTATTACTAGTTTGGGTTCAGGTTTGAAAGTAATATTCACAAATTGAAACAAAATTAAGGTTTGATTTGTTTTGGGATTGTTCACAGCTTCACACACATAATCTCATGTCAAGGCAAACTCAAAGTAGACATTTCGTAGAAGGAAAATATTCAGTACTCAAACAATGCTACACAAGAAAGTTTGAAACCATATAAGTTAAGGTGAAGACAAGCCTAAGGTACCGATCGTATTAGTAGTTTTGGTTCAGGTTTGATGGTTCTGTTCACGAATTTGAAACAAAAACTTAATAAATGGAGGTTTAGTTTGTTTTGGGTTTGTTCACAGGCATAATTTCATGTCAAGGGAAACTCAAAGTAGACATTTTGTAGAAGGCGAATATTCAGTACTACAACAATTCCACACAGGATAATCTGTGTATTCGAGGCTTGTCAAGTTAAAGATTCTATCGGGAAATATAATTTGAAAAAATGGAGTTTGAAATCATATAAGTTGTGGTGAAGACAAGCCTAAGTTACCAATCCTATTACTAGTTTGGGTTCAGGTTTGATGGTTATGTTCGCAAATTTGAAACCAGCAATTAATAAAATGAGGTTCGGTTTGTTTTGGGTTCATTGGCATAAAAACATATCAAAAATATAAATATATTCATTTGCAGCAGTTCTAGGTAGCTGCCAATGGTTGGTACCCTTGACCACTTGTCTAGCACTATATATGTAATTACTTCCTGTTAGAAGCCAACATTGTCATGTTGTGAACATTGCACATTGGAAAAAAAAAAAACAAATGTTTTTGCCATATTGTTTGATTGTATTTTTTTCCTTCTTATTGTTTATGGTAATGTTCTAGTATCTTGTTTACTATATGTAACCAAATAGTACCTTCGGGAGTAAACAAACCTCATCAAATTTGAAGACTTCAATAATTATATCAATGGAACCTAGGATAACCCCTATACACTAGGCATTCTACTTCAAAACATTGTTTGATACCAAATGCAAATGCTTTATTGATACAGCACAAAAGAGTCAATACAAGAAAGCAAGTCATGTAAAATGATTTAATATCAACAATTTGCATCAACTATTGGTAGATAGAATTTCAAACATTGCAAGACAATCTAAGGAGCATATGGTCCCTAAAAACTAGTTCATGAAGAAGAACGTCCGTGGAAGGAAAGATTTTCCCATTTGGTTGATAACCTTCCTATTCAAAAAGATAACTATCTGCTTGTACTCATCCATGAACTTCAACAAATTGGCAAACTTGAACCTAAGTTTTGTTTTGAATTCAAAGTTATATCTTGTTGATGAGTGACCAATTATCAACAGTTTTGTAGCAAGAAGTGAGAATTCTTCAAGATTCGACTCAATTGCTGCTTCCAAGATTGAGAACATAACTTCAGCCACATCTGGATTGAGATACAAATTTTATGTAAACAAAATGTTCTCATTGTTCAGGCCTTTGCATCATAATGTCCCTTGAGTTCCCATGCTGTAAAGAAACTTGCAACTAAAAATAATATAACTGTTTCCACATAACCCATAATAGATCTGAAATAAATATGTAATTGAAATCCACATGCAAGAAAATAGACAACATACCCTCAAAGATTGTGACACAAGATATACCCTGGGAAACCCTCATTGAGAGAAAACCCCAGCCTCCAAAAGCATCCATCACCATGTGTTATTCGGCAAAAAAACCATTGCAATACAACCATGGAAGCCTTTAATGCCATAGTCACAACCAAGCAATCCATATGAACAAGCATAAATCCACACATCCCATGCCATGCTTCCAACCTTCACAAATGCTCCCTTGGCTAACCTGTCAAGCTTTGTCCCACTTGACTCTTTCCCTCTTTGCCTTCTATCTTTCTCACATACAACAACTACCCTTATGGCTGTTTATATGATAGCAAATCCTATGCCCTCTCCCGAGGCATCACACTGCAGCTCAAAGGGCCTGGTGAAATCTAGAATGGCTAAAACATGACATGTACTCATCAGCTCCTTAAACCTGTCAAAACAATCCTGAGCTCTCTCTGACCACTTGAAACTATCTTTCCGTGTCAAATCTGTAAGTGGTGCTGCTATCTGTGAAAATCCCTTCACAAATCTGCGGTAGAACCCACAAAGCCCGAGAAATCCCTTGAGTTGTGAAGTGTTCCTCGGTGGTGGCCAATCCAGAATGGCCCTGATCTTGTCTGGGTCAACCCGAACACTTCCTGCACTAATAATATGCCCTAGATAGAGCAACTCTGTCATCCCAAACTCACATTTACTCATCTTGGCATATAATGACTCCCTCTCTAGAATACTGAGCACTGTATCAATATGCTTCAAATGTTCCTCCCAAGTACGGCTGTATATCAGTATATCATCAAAAAATATCAACACAAACTTCCTCAACTGATCTCTGAACACTCTATTCATACAAGACTGGAAAGTGGCAGGGGCATTTGTCAACCCAAAGGGCATGACTAAGAACTCAAAATGTCCATAGTGGCATCTAAAAGCTGTCTTCTCCACATCCACCTCTCTAACACGTATCTGATGGTAGCCGGATCTCAAATCAATCTTGGAGAAGTAGCATGCACCATGCAATTCATCAATAAGCTCATCGATGCGCGGGATAGGGTATCGGTTCTTGATTGTCTTCTTGTTTAGCTCCCTATAACCAATGCACATCCTCATTGTACCATCCTTCTTCTTCACCAATACTACTGAAGAAGCGAAAGGACTTTTGCTTGGCCGTATGTGCCCCATGTCAATCAACTCCTTAATTGCCTTTTCTATTTCATCCTTACATCTCTTCGGATGGCGGTAAGGTGTGATGATAACTGGCTTAGCCCCTTCCTCTAATTCAATAACATGCTCAATTCCCCTATCCGGGGGTATCCCTGGAGGTATCTCACCAAACACCTTAGTATGTTTGGTTATTATTTTTTGTACATCAAGTGGATACTCTTGTTTATGCTGCTCTGTCATCTCAGGCATTACTCTAAACTCTGCTGCCCACTGCACCTGATCATGTCTAAAGAAACTCTGCATCTGCTTGAGTGACACCACTCGAAGTCTCCCATCTGACAAACCTCTGAGCACTATCTTCTTACCATTTGCCTCAAACCTCATTTCCATTTTCTCAAGGTTAAATGTAAACTCTACCAGAGACTTCATCCAGTTCATCCCAAGCACCATATCCTGATCACCAATGTTGACCACAAAGAAATCTCCTGTCGTGTCATAATCTCCCAAACGAAGCTGCAAGTTGGAGATTTTCTTGGTACATTCAATTTTGAAGCCATCAGCAACCATCACCTTAAATCCCCTATGCTCCTCTGTATGTAGCCCTCTGCGTGTCACAAACTTCTCATCAATGAAGTTATGTGTCGCCCCTGTATCAATGAGTGCCACAACTCTCTGTCCATCCAAGGTTCCCCTAACTCTGAAAGTGACAGCCTCATGTATACTTGACAACTGAGCTATCGTGCTATCACCGCATGCTTCCTCCTGTGAAGAACTATCATCATCTCCATCTGATTCGGATGACTGCTCTGAATCTCCATCTACTGACTCTTCGGCTGAAAAGTACTCCATCTGCTTAGCTTTTGCTTTCAATGGACACTTATGTGACAAATCCCAAGGCTCCCTGCAATGAAAACAAAGCTTCTTCTTCCTGAGATCATTAAGTGTCTCATTGTCCAACCTCTTACTTTCCTCCTTAGCTGGCTGAACCTCTTTATGAAAAGGTTTCCTGTCCTTATCTTTCCTTGAAGGGAAACTCTTTGCCTGAAATTTATTTTTTGAAGATGAAGAGGAATCCATGTCACGAGCTTTCTTAATGGCTTCCTGCAAAGTGGGAGGGTTGAGAGCTTTAATCCACCCTCTCAACGGATCAGCTAACCCATCCATAAATAGAACTAGTATCCTCCGTTCAGATACATCTGTTACTAACACTGCAAGTTTCTTAAACTCTGAAATGTATGTTTCCAATGATCCCCACTGTTTAAGCTGAACTAACTCCTTGAAATGGAGTTCTGGATCCTTCCTATCAAAACGTTCAATCAGCCTCTCTGTAAACTCCACATATGAGGTAATGTGTGCATGTCCCATAGTGACCATACCATGATGCCACCACTCGTGTGCTAACCCATCCAGATGAATTGCTACGTACTTAATAGCTTCTTCCTCGGGCATAGGGTTCAATTGAAAGTATGTGTCAAGCTTTTGAACCCAAGCTCTTGCTGTAGACTTTCCTGAGCCATCATAATATGGTAACTCAAGTCTCCCTACTTTCTTCCGTAGCTCATAGCTCTGGTTCCTGTCATGTCCACGTGGCATATGTTTCATTCGCACATCCATATACTCCCTAAAGGTAATTGCAGCAGTAAAATCTGGCCCTCCGGCTTCCCAATCTCTCCTCAACTGGTCCTGTATATCAGTAATCTGGGGCTCTGGTACGAGCTGCTCTGGAGCTCTAGGAGGAAATATAGGAATCATGGGCCTTGAACTCACTGTCCTAGCTCGCTGGGGTGCATGACCGAAATTGTTCCCAACTTGTTCATCTCCATTATGTGTCCCATCCTGATCATTTCCATTCTGATGGTTACCATTTTGATTATTTCCTCCACCCATGTTAGCATTCAACCCCATTTGACGAGCCATCATCTGCATCATAAGATCCAATCTCTGATTCTGTTCCTGTGCCCTTTGTTCTGCTACTCGCTGACCCTGTACCAAGGTCTCTAATAACTGTAAGAATCTTTCCTCTCCAGGCTCTGGACCGACATTCCCGCCTCCACCTAATCTTGTATTCCTGTCATCTCGGTCACCCATATTGCTGTCTTGATCAAAGAATACATCCGCTGTGTCTGTATGACTGGATTCTATACTCCCTTGTACGGATGAACTAGACTGTTTGCTTTGCAGGTCTGAACTCCTACTTTGTCTTGCTCTGGTATTGCGGAAATTATAAGGCCCCTGTCGCATGCTCAAACATAAATGCTCTGATTTTAGTGTTTTGACATTTCATCAAACACTTTCCCCTCTATCCGCCAATTCCAAATTTCCTATAAGACCTCCACAGGATGGCAGGACTTATAGCTCTGATACCACTGTAATATCCTCCCCTGATTTGAACTTTGACTTGCAGAAATTTAACTTAAGGAATATTGTCAAACACTTTGTATGCAAACTCATAAAGCTGATTTCCTCAATAAATTGCTTTCCAATGAGTAGATTTACGAACAACTATGAAGTGACATTAAAATGCATAATACACATCATAACATTTTCACAAACACTTGGCACACATTCAATAGTATATGAAAAATCTGGAAACTCTTTCAATCTACTAATAAAGGGTGATTTTTAAATGTAGATGTGCACTTACAGCTGCCATAAAGGCTGCAACAACTATTCAGACTTGTATTCAACAATTATTATGCAAAATATCAAAATTTGACAGAAGAAACCTAGAATTAGTTGCCGTAGTATTTTGCAGATGTAGTTGGCCAGCCCTCCAAACTTCTAATCAGCTGGAAAAACAAGTAAACTTGATACCAACACTGTTCACGCCGTATTGTAGCAAAATATTGTTCATGCCGACTGTAGCAAAATACTGTTCATGCGGCACTATAGCAATAACTAACTTCAGATCTGCACCTCAAACCCTTGTAAATTTCTTCATGCAAACGCCCCAAATGAAACCCAGTGTGTTTCTTGAAGTGAAAACACCCTTGATCCTCCTGACTGTGTCTTCCAACAGCGAAGAGAATGCTAGCAAAGAGGGATTCCGTCCTCCAAGCCCAATAATCAGATATCCAGCACATAACATTAATCTTCATCCAAGCATACAAAAAAAAAAGCTCTTCCATTTCTTTTATAGTGTTCTCACAAGAGCTCAATCCTTCGTTTTCTCAATGTGGGATAAAACATAACTCCTTTTATGTACCTTATGTCTCCAATGTGTTATAAAAATAAAGGGAACTCTTTTAATTTAAATATTTCCCACAAACTATAGTCTATGCATTAATAAAGTTAAATATTTAAATTTAACTTTATAAAATGGCTTTATCAATGCATAACAAATCTTATCAATGATAAATAAGTTTTCCTGTCGATTTTAAACAATTACCATCGACATACCACTGTGACTGAATGTCCGGCCATGTCCAAGATGACTTACTATAAATAGTAAGTATGCCCAAAGTTGCCTCAGAACCCCTCAGAAAGACCTGCAACTGAAACTGTCTAGGCCAAATGGCCTCTAAGCCCCTTTAATGTCCTAGTTAGCCTACAGGACTGTGGGGAAATAGGCTAACGACAACATCATGCTATGAATGCTAGAAAGGGGACATTACAAGAGATGTATTGTCCTGCATTTTGTCACCACAAAATGTTTGTAACACGAAACCTTTTCAAGTTAGTTTCGCGTCTCTCTAAGTTGATTTTGGTACTCAATTGTTTAATGTTGATCAATCAATCAACTTCAATTCGTCTATCAAATCGTTTTACTGAAGGCTTTCGTCAAGTCTTTTTTGTTTTGCTTTTTGTCGAGCCTTTGCTTGATTTTTTATGCCTTCTTCGTCCTTTTCTTTGCTTTTGAGTTTGTGTTTCTTGGTTTTCAGTCCTTTGGTTTCGCTTATGTTGTGGCTTTCGGTTTCCCCTTTGTTTTGGTCTAACCTAGAGCGTAATCAGAGTTGTCAATCAAGAGATATAGTCGTTTTAGTGCCTCAAAAGTGAACCTTTTTGGTGCAATAGCACGAATTAAAAATATCATATTATATTTTCAATTTGACATTCACTTTTTGAAAAATATAACTTGAATTCACTTTATGTTATGTTTTTAAGTTACTTTATCATTTAAATTTTCACTTAAAGTAACTATAGTGCACTTTAAGTTATAATTTTAAGTTGAGTTACTTTTTGATTTTTCACTTAAAATGACTATATAAACTATATAGTGTCAATTTAATTTTTGATATTTAAATCAAATGCTCATTTAAATGTTACTTTTTAAATGATATTTATGTGTTATATTTCTAATATGATATATAAATATTGTTTATGTCTCATTAACTAACATTTTTATGAAATTAAATTGATTAAATGACTTTAAGTTATAAAAAGTGGACATTTCACATGTCACTGTATATAAAGTTCAACTTGAAAACATAAGTGGACCTTTTTTATGTCATTACATCAAAAGGTAAGTTTTTATGTCTTTGCATCCAAAATGTGAGATATAACTTAAAACATGCATATTCCTCCAAAAGGTGCGATTTTGATCACTAGCATGTTTTAAAACATGTCACTGCATCCAAAAGGTTCGATTTGCTTTGTTGCAAGTTTTTAAAATGTGCTTATCACCCCAAAAGGTGTGATTTTAACCAAAGGCATGTTTTAAAATATGTATTGCCTTCCAAAAGGTCCGATTTTGAAAGAATGCATGCATTTGCCCTCCAAGAACCCAATTTTGCTCATTGTGAGAGATTTACTTGATGGTTTTGCATGAGATTTTCTCCAATAGGATCGTTTTTTCTTGGCAATGGATTTTCCAACATTGAAAATGATTTTATCTTGCTAAAAACATTTTGTCGAAATCCTTCCAAAGGCACGTTTTTGGAAAAATCTTCAAATAAATCCATTTTGAGTGATTTAAATCACATTTTTGCAAGGAAAAGAGGCATTTTGGCATATTTAATCATTGGTAATACATCAAGGGTCACGTTTTCGCATTTAAAAGTGAAAAACGACTCATATTATGCCTTTTATGAATCACGTTTTTGCTAAAAAAAACCCAGAAAATTGGGGTTTTAATCCACTTTTATGCATTTTGAAGCCACGTTTTTGCATTTGGATCCATGTATATGCATTTGGGGTGGTTTTTGCATTCACAAGTTTAAAATGACTCAAAAACATGCATTTTTTCACCACGTTTTTTAAAAAACGGCCCAGATTTTTGCATGAAAGTCATTTTTTGTTCAAAAAACTCAAAAAAATGGCATTTCAGCCCATACGTTTTGATCAAGAGGGGTCGTTTTTTAGTTTTAATACATGCTCGTCTTTGAAAACCACGTTTTTGACCTTCTCATGTCAAATTCAACCATTGAATGTCCATTACATGCAAGTACGGAAAAAGTCAAAAAATTGTTTGAAAATCCAAATTTGAGGAAGAATTGGTCTTCAAGTCTACAAAACTTTCTATTTTGGCTCTTTAACCTCCAAGTAAGTGGACATTTTGCTCATCAATTCATGCTTATCTTGTTATTTCCATGCACATTATTGCTTGATGATTGCCACTTGTTGAAATCAATGCCATGTAAAGTGTATTTTTTGTTCATTTTCTTGTTTTTGGAATTCGAATTTGTGTGTTGAAGTGCATTGCATCATGACATGTTTGAGACACTTTCCAAAGGTACATTTTTCTTTTGAGATTTTGTGTTTTGTGCTTGCTTGCCGGTTTTCTACACTTTGGAGAACTTACATGTTTTTTCGTAAGAACTTGTTGCTTCACTTCATGCGAAAGCATCATCACATTCCACTTTCATTTTCCATGTCACAACACTTTGCATCTCATCCAACAATTGCGATTACATGTTTTCCATCTCATTCATCATCCGCACATGCATGTAATCCCATTTTCTACTTCCATTTTCACTCATTTCACTTTCTGCATCCATTCGCACAATACAATTACACGAAAAGCCTTACGTGTAATAGCATCTCAAAGGTCCGATTTTGACTTAAGGTCACCTTTTGAAAAGTCAAAAATGTCATATGCATGTTTTCCCATGCACTTTGACTTCACCTTTTCACCTAAGACAACAATAAAGTTCATTTTCCCTCAAACTTCATTTCATTCTCGCCTCTCCATATGCATTCGTGCCTCCATGAGCAAATACATGTTTTTCCATTTTTCGCATCTTTCCATGCTTTGCACCTCATCTTCCATTCGCACTTACATGCAAAAGCTCATCCACCATCCGCCTTCGCATTCCATCTCATCCTTCATCCCTTGTTACATGTTGCACTTACATCTGTCATCGGTAGAAAACTGTGTATCGGCCGATGGGTCCCTTCGGAAAGGAAATTGTATATCAACCGACAGGTCCCTTCGAAAAGGAAATTGTGTATCATCCAACGGCTCCCTTTGAAAAAGTTCTTGTTATGTAGCCGACAGGTCCCTTCGGAAAGGTTTTGTTATGTAGCGACATGTTGTATGTGGCCGACGGACTCCTTCGGGAAAGTTCTTCGGAGAGTATTTATAACCCCTTCGAGAAGCATTGTAATCATGAGATCATATCTTACGATGGAAGTATAATATACGGGTTTCAGTGAAAGGGGTGCCGTACGGTTTTCAGGAAAAAGCACCGTACGGCTTCATACTTGAAGGAGAATAGCATACGGTTTTTCATGTCTGAAGGATGGTGTACGGTTTTTTAGATAAATTAATGTGTGGTACGGTTTTCAAATGTGAAGTACAGGTTTGAAGACAAGGTACGGTTCTCATAATGAAGGGTTGGTATACGGTTTTTTAAAGAATTGCATATTATAACATCCAGACCACCGTACCGATTTCTACATGTGCTATTGACACTGTGGATTTTGGCCATACGGCGTACGAAATTTGGAGAAAGTTGAAAGTAAAGACAGCATACGGAATTTACAATTTGGAATGCGAGGTAATTGTACGGATATTTCAAGCATATCATGTGTACGGATTTGGATTGTAAGATTACAGATTCTAAAGAGTGGGGTTTTGGTGTACAGCTTTTACTTGCTATTGCATTCAGACTTTGGAGGACATTACAAGATATTGCATAAGGAGTCGATACAGTGGCAGGATGTATGGTGTAGCTATACATTGGTAGCACAGAAGGGTGACAGGAGGTTTTCCATAAAAAAAAAAAAAAAAAAAATGTCGACAAATCGAGAGTGCTCAGAATGAGTATCAGATGATGCCATAGGGAAGGGGAAGCATCAGCGATTGCCAGAAAGAGTGTAGAATCGGCAGAAAATGACAAAAATGGTGTGTTCCGTGTAGTTTTGTGTAGGACCCCTCGAGGGCACTACCCCTCGACCCCGCCGGGGGCGTTGCCCCCTGGACCCCCAGTCGTGGGAGTCTGACCAGTTGAGAAGACTTGGAGCTGCTGTAGGCATGGAGTGTCTGTGTACCAGAGGCACTGAGAGTAGGTGTTGGCCGTGAGGCTGTCTTGGTGGATGCGTAGAGAGCTCGGGATGAGCTGATCATCCAGTTGGAGGCAGTGCAGCGACATTTGGCTCAGGGTACCTAGGAGTTGGAAGTAGAGAAAGCAGCACAGGTGGCTATCAAGGTCAGCTTGAGGAGTCAGTATTGTGTTAGCAAAGGCTATAGATGCAACAGGATGAATGTGAAAGTGATTGTTGTATTAGTTGTTTGAGTTTTGTTCTGTAGTCGTCAAGAGACGACTTTTCTTTTTGGGGGGGATGATGTCATCGGTAGGAAACTGTGTATCGGCCGATGGGTCCCTTCGGAAAGGAAATTGTGTATCAGTCGACAGGTCCCTTCGGAAAGGAAATTGTGTATCAGCCGACGGGTCCCTTCGGAAAAGTTCTTGTTATGTAGCCGACAGGTCCCTTCGGAAAGGTTTTGTTATGTAGCGACATGTTGTATGTGGCCGACAGACTCCTTCGGGAAAGTTCTTCGGAGAGTATTTATAACCCCTTCGGGAAGCATTGTAATCATGAGATCATATCTTATGATGGAAGTATAATATACTGTTTGGCATATGCGAATAATAATAAGAATTTTGCTGGTTGCTGTTCATGTTCGTATTCTTGGTTTGTGTGCGTTTCTTAAATTAATCTATGCGGTAAACAACATCTAATCAATTTTTTTTGCAATAACGTCTTGAAAACCCTAAATCACATTTTAGAAATCAGCAATCTCCATTTGCACACATTCCCATGCGCGAAACACTTTACTTCGAAAAAAAAAGAGGTAAAGGTGTTGATGGAAAGTTATTCCAATTTTACATTCGAACATCATCAAGAAGGTTTTCAAAGTGTCAAAGAATCCAAAATGTGCCACTCTACAAAAGGAGAATTCACGACAACTTGAGTGAGGAAAGCTTGAACATGTCAAAGGTTATCAAAAGACACAAGACCATGGTTATCAAGGTGAATGCAGCGGCACAAAATATAGGAACACCCAATCCTATGATCATCTGGGATAGCATCACCAAGTACAAGGGCTTTCAAGACAATCCCTAGGATTGTTTAAATTATCTTTTGTCTTCTTTCTTCTTTCATGTTTGCAATTGAAGAGAATGTATGACATGAAAATGTGTAATTACATATAATACGACTTACATGTGTAATTACATGTAATACGAGTTGCATGTACATGAAAAGATGTAATGCAAGTTGCACATGCAATTGCATGTAACCCTATATTTTCTCTTTTAATTAGACTAGGTCAAAGTTGGTTGGATTGCTCCCACTTTTTCCTCCACCTTTTTCTCAACTCCTGTGCCTACATAAAGGAGTGCCCCCTCATTGTAAAAATCATCTTTTTTTGTATGCAAAAAAGCTCTGCCACAATTGTTCAAGCATAACTTTGATTGTGTAGTATGAATTTGGGAGAAAAGTGAATAAAAGAAGCAATTCAATTTGAAGCTTTGTCTAGAAGCAATTGTGATAAAGCAAATTAGAAGCTTTGATTGTAATTTGTGCCTGTTGTCTTTGATTCATGTTATTATTGTGTGTTCAATAATAGAGCATAGTGATTTAAGAAGTAATCGGAGCTGAAGCTTTGACTGGGAGTGATTGTGGAAAAATATAGCTAAAAGCTTTGTCTGTAGCTTATACTTCTTTCTTAATTCACAAAATAATTAAGTTATTTTTACTTATAGGAGTCTTTGTCCCCTAATTGTAAAGCTTTTTCCATATAGAAGTATGACCGGACTTAGAGCCAAACTGGTATATTTTCAGCTAGCCTTTGCATTAGTGAAGGTTTATCGGTATGATTGTTTCCAACTCTTGATAGAAGTGTAGTTAGAGATTCACCTTGTCCATTACTCGCTCCACAAGATAGTGGATTCTTTCTTGAAAGATAAGAAGAAAGGATATTGGCAACACCCATTTTATAAAATCTCTCGACTTCTTGCTTACCCTAGGTTGATTCAAGGAACAGTGAGAAAGGGGAGCCTTCCCTTTAAGGTAGGAGAGACTCTATCTCACACACTGTGGCTGGTCATCCTATTTTGCGACTGGATTTTTACACAAAACTGTCGGTTGCAAAATATTCACCCAACAAGATGAACACTTTAAAGAGAGCAAAAGACAACTTTGATATACAAACCACGGCTCAATACATCTAATATTTAAAAAGTAATGGGTTCAAACAAAAGGTGAGAAGCATGAGCAAGGTAGATGTTTAATATGCCCAGTCCAATCATAACCCTGTTATCCTCAATTTCAGCTTGACAAAATTCAAGAGATAGCCCAACAAAATTTCTCCATTTTGGAGCTTGGGTCCTTCAAGCATGCTTTTTTAGGCATTAGTTAAGTCTCCTCAAGTTTGGTCCATCACCTCGAGTTGTCTGCCCAATCGAACTGCCTCTTTGCCTTTCCATTATTTTAAAATATTTATTCTGGGAGTTAGAAAGTCCTTGGCACTTGTTAAGATGGGGTTTAGACCTAACATTGCAATTCTACTACATGATCCACATGCATGTCGAGTTTCAAACCTCAACTTGCAAGTCCACTACACTGCATTGCGTGCTAATCGGATTCCAAATCCTGATCAGTGTCTCACACATTGCATCTTACCCACAATTGGGTTCCTAAAATCCCAATTGCAAGATTCACATAAGTAAGTCAGTGCTGTTTAGGTTCTGAGACCCGAACTAGTCATACACTTGCAAGTTTAAATCACTTGCAATGAAGTTTCCAAAACCTGATTGCAAGCTTAAATGTTATACCCAACATTTGTGATTGGGATGTGGAACCCCAATTGCAAGAAATTAACAAATCAAAACATAACTTGCGAGCAGCTTTTTGAAATGTGGTTGCAAGGTGGATATTGTTGCACGGCTTGCCATGGAGTTTCAAAAACCCAATTGCAAGAAGTCATTTGCCAATTGTTGAACAATAACTCGACACCCACTAGGAGTTACAGTAACTAGGCATCCACTAAACAGCTTGACAAAAATAGGAAAATTGGAAACCACTGGCACTCGGCTCAAACATGCATGATTGCAAGAAAGCCTAGGATGCTCCTGCATTAGACAACTCTTCAAAATTCACATCTACACAATCCCCTTCACTCCTTCGAATGAATGAATTCTCCAGCTATGCCAAAGACTCCACAAAACCCTTTATATATACCCAACTAAGCCACAAGTCGGCCCAGTGCATTACAAACTAAATTAAATCCCTCACATTAAATATATGTTGAGCCACAAGTCGGCCACAACACAAATTAAATACCCATACATAAATTAAATGTCAAAAATCGGCTCACAGACAACTCGAGACGAACAGAACCAAAACCACTACTGGCACTCGACACAACAGAAACACTTGGCACCAATAAGTTCACTCGGCATCCACTAAGAGCTAAAGTAGCTTGGCACCCACTAGGAGCTACAATAACTTGGCATCCACTAAGAGCTATAGTAACTCGGCACCCACTAGGAGCTACAGTATCTCGGCATCCACTAAAAAGCTCGGCAGCAACAGGATAATTGGAAACCACTAGCACTCGGCTCCAACATGTAGGATTGCAAAAAAGCCTAGGATGCACCTGCATCACAATTTAATATCCTCATCTAACTTTCCAATTTGATCTTCACATGTCCTCATTTTCCAAATTAAAATCATTGGCTTCTATGTCCAAAAACTTGCCTGTATAAATTTTAGTTCATGCCTAAAGAACTGATTAAAAAAAAGAACATTTGTTACATAGAAATTTAGAATAATCAGATGTTGTAGTTTTATTATTTATTGTCTTATAAGCTTTAAAGATGGCATTCATACGAGGAAGAGGATTGCTCTAACACCCAAAGACACCGAATCTATAACTTCAAGCTACTAAGAGACTCTCGCATGCAATGTCAAATTTATCCATTTATGTTCACACTTGGAAGACACAATCATATAAATATTTATTAATAAAATAAAAATCAGTAAAATAATTTGTTTATAATGTCACCATTTTTATGAGCACCAAAGTTGGAGGGATTAGCCTATTATTGTGACCCTCATAGGCTAATTACTATGGATATAGGGTCTTCTAACGTATAAGCTTGGTTGATGGAGATTCTTATCTTCACCATAGTTTCGTATGTTCCAGCTTGGTCTTTGCTTGGCTCAAATTGGACTTCATTTTGGTTCAGTTACATATACTTACTAGTTGTAGTAAGTCTGACGTTGATTGTGAAGGGCCCTTTCCAGTTTTAGTAAGACATTCATATGGATAGAGAATGCAATGGTTGACTCCCTGGTTCAGATGGTTTATCAAGTTAATGAGTATTTAATGCGATGTTAATTTTTTAATGGCATTTATTGATATTTATTATTTGAGTTATATTATAAAGTTATAAATTAACTTTATAATAAAATGGGCACCATGTTGAGGATAGTGAGTAATTAATACTCATTGATTAAAAGTGTGTTTTATTAATGATACATTAAAGTGAACTCATTATCATAAAAGATATCAAAATCATTAAAGAGCCTTGCTAATGAAGATTCATGGAGAATTATTATAAAAGAGCCTTGGATAGAAAACAAAAGGCATATTCTATTGTGCATTTTCTTTATTGATTTGGCGAAGAGAAGAAACAAGGGTTTGAAGAATTTCAGCATGGTGGAATTGTGAATTCTATATAGGCTTCAGCACTTTGAGTTGGTGAAACATCCAGCTAATTGTGCAATCTAGAGATGGCTTTATACAGAAGTTATGACTGAGATTAATGGTGATGAATTAAGGGATTTTTAATGACAATTTGCAATCAGATTATTTATAGAGAACTGAGTGACAAATACGAATTAGATCGCAGCCTCTACACTTGTGTTTTGAAGTGAATTAATGGCAGCCATACCTCTTTGTGAGTAGTGTTGGATTTGGGAAGGTGACACAAATCATGTAGTTGGTACATGCGGGTTTTGAATAGAAAATTCAGTCACTAATTTAACCGTCCAGCTGGATTCCTTTCATCATTTCTGCAATATCAATTTGGAAGTTAATTCAAATACATTTTCCTGCTACAGGTTTCAATAGTTATTTAATTTCTTACTTCATGCATTGGATTTGACACTGTAGATAGTTTGAATTAAATGTAGAGGACTAAGAGTGCACACCAAATGTCCGATGTAATGCTATATCTAAATTGTTTACCCTACGGGTAAAATATATCAATGCATACAGATAATGGAAACACGAACACGAACAGCAGTACTCCTTTTATTATATTCGCATATGCCAGACATTACATTATGCTTCATAAGATAAGATGAATGATCAATGATGATTTACAATGATCCCAAACAGGATATAAATACTATCCACCGAACCTTCCCGAAGGAGTCCGTCGGCCACAAATATTATGTTCGCTACAAACTATTTACCCGTCGGCTACAGAATACAGAAACACCGACGACAATCACTCCGTCGGCTACAGAAACACCAACGACAATCACTCTGTTGGCTACAGAAACACCGACGACAATCACTCCGTTGACTACAGAAACATCGACGACAATCCAATCAGCTGACACCATACCCCCCAAAAAGAAAAGTCGTCTCCTAATGACTAACAAAATATTTCAGACAAATTAACAAAAAAAATATATTAACAGAGTGACTACAACAAGAAAAATCTACTTCTGTCACATCCCTTCCACATTCATCTCGGTACATCTGTAGCCTCTGCTAACCCAATACTGTCTCCTCAAGCTGACCTTGATAGCCACTTATGCTGCTTTCTCTGCTTCCAACACTGGGTCCACTGAGCTAAGTGTCGTTGTACTGCCTTCTGGATGACACACTCCTCCCGAGCTCTCTATGCATCCACCAAGACAGCCTTTCAGCCAACGGCACCAAATGTTTACCGTACGAGTAAAATAAATGAATGCATACAGACCATAGAACACGAACAACAAACTCCTTTTATTATATTCGCATATGCCAGAACATTACATTATGCTTCATAAGATAAGATCAATGATCAATTACAATGATCCCAGACAGGATATAAATACTATCCGCCAAACCTTCCCGAAGGAGTCTATCGGCTACAGAAACACTGACGACAATCACTTCGTCGGCTACAGAACCACCGGCGATAATCCGTCGGCTGACACCATCCCCCCAAAAAGAAAAGTCGTCTCCTGACGACTAACAATATTAGGAGACAACTTAAAGACAACAAAAGAAATACTAGAGAGAAGGAGGAGGCGTCCCAGAAGAGTGCTGCTGGCGACGCAACTCATACACCTGCTCTGTCCTGATGCGCAGATCTGTCTGAATCTGTTAATTAACCTCTACGACCTCCTTCAATAGAAGCACGGCATCCATAACCTGCCGCCTAGCTAACTGCATCTCGTGCTCCGCCGCAT
This sequence comes from Cupressus sempervirens, assembly GCA_028749045.1. Taxonomy (NCBI): domain Eukaryota; kingdom Viridiplantae; phylum Streptophyta; class Pinopsida; order Cupressales; family Cupressaceae; genus Cupressus; species Cupressus sempervirens. The sequence continues at coordinate 94,014,740 of CM053793.1, read as the reverse complement.
CCTTATCTCAGACAGCCGCTTCTGTACCTTGCCTAGCCACGTCCCTCTCCTGCACCACTGCTGCCATATCTGCCAATAGTGCCGCCCGCTCTGCTGCCCATGCTGCCCACTGGTCGGCCAAGTCGGCGGCTAGCTTCTCTCTAGCCTCTCTCTCAGCTGCCAACGATCTCTCTGCTGCAACCCTGTTCGCCTCCGCGCGCCGACGAGCATAGTAAACATCCTTGTACAATCCTACAATCTCATGTGCCAGCTTCATCAGAGGGGTGTCACTGGGTCCCAACTCTAGCTCAGTAGCCCAATCTGCCAACATTTGAGGCGTGCCAACCATCAGCCAACCTCTATCCACAAAACAAGTCTAAAATCGTTGAGGACAAACCCCACACATATACGCTCGGATCAAATGCCACTCCCTCCATCGAGTGAAAGCCTAAATTGCCACATCGTGTCCCTTCTTCAACGCAGACTTCATAGTCCTAAGGTAGTCCCTACACCTATACTCGTTTGACTCATAATCCTCCTTGGCGAAGCCCTCCAATGACCATTACGCATCGCTATTCTCCTACTCATCAGCAGGAGCCATGCCCACATCTAGTGCCGCCTCCTGTACTATTGGCGCAACCACGGCCAGTGACATTCCCTCCTCCTGAGGCTGAGGCTCTGGTACTGCCGGTGATGCTCCTGACCGCCTAGGGGGCTGAATGGACGAACCTCGCTTGGCAAGAGTGAGTCGGAACTACTGCCTCAAAAACACACTAGCTCTATCCATCACCTCCGGTCGCTCTGACTGCGCGGACTCCATGCTCTCCTCCTGCTGTACTGGCTGGGCTGACTCGGCTGGCTCAGCCTCTGCTAATAAGGATGACGAAACAGTGACAACTGCATCGCAATCAATCACATCCAAACGAACCTAAGGGTCAGGCTCCAACACTAACAACTGTGCTCTCTGTGAGACTGTGACTGTAACGACATCTACTTGTGAAACTGGCTCCACTGGTACAACTGGAATCACCTCTGCTACAGCCGTCGGCAATATATCAGCGACTGTCTGCGAGACATCTGTCACTGTCTATGGGAGAACCTCTGTCGCTGTCTATGGGGCCATCTCCATCACTGCCCGTGGGACAACCTCTGCCACCATCGGAGGGGTCATCACGACCAGGGCATGGCGTTGGCCAAACGGGGGAATGACTGTTGTGCAGTTAGTCAAGTGTGCCGAAGTTGACAGCTGAGGAGGGGTAAAGAATGCCGCCTCACTACCAACTTTCGCTAAAGTGCTCTCCTCTTTCACGGACTCAACCCTGTCATTCTTCGAAGTGTCCTCTCATCCACTGTCTGTATCTCCGGAAGTGTCTAATCCTCGAAGTACTCTCTTCTGGCCTGCTGCTGTTCCACCTGTATCCAAATGGCACCAATAGAATATGGGAGGCTCCCCGTCTACCAACTTGCCCCTCGGAGGAGCCTCAAAATCATCCAGTGGTATCTAGCTAGTTGCAGCCTCCAAGAACAGCCCAATGGCATGGTGTGGCATAAAAAATGTTCGGTGTTGAAGCGTCATGAATTCCTCCATCCTGTCAGCAAGTACTGAGGCCCAATCATATACCATACCTTGCATGATGCCATTCATGAATACCACCTGCGGCAACGCTATATCCGAAGCCCGAGTGGCACCTGTCAACGTGCTCTTGATGACGTCCATGATGCACCACCAGTGACCCTCTCGAATAAAGTCCCTGCGAAGCCCTCTGCACTTTGACCCCTGAACCACTGCGTCCCTCTCCACGGGTGTAAGATCCCGGCACACTAGATCTATCCAATGCTCCTTCCGATCCCGTGAGAGTTTGTGATTCTTGATTTCCACTTTCTTACCATCGATGCCAGGAATGCCAAAAACCCTAGTGAAATCCCTAGGTTTAAACGACACCGTCATCTGATGCTTTTTGTACATGAATGTGCTTGTTCTGTTCTGCTGACTATATGTCTTTATCATGGTGCGCAATACTGATTTGAACAACCGGATGGAGAAGATGGGAAGCTGGATGGCCCAATGTACCTGTGCCCGTATCAGAATCTACTTAATCTGGTCTGCCTCCGGGGTCTCCTGCCACCACCTCCGGCATTCTCTCCCATTAAGACTCTCGAACTGGACGGTGAGATAAGTGAGTTCCTCCCTGGTCTTCTACTTCTTGTTACTGGAACCCGAGGGGCCTGCAACTCGAATCCCTGATGCCAAAACCCCGGAATTCTTTTCCATATTTTTTGCCAGCTGACTCTTCCACGGCTTCCGTTTGCCTGCGGATTCCATGCAAAAATGGCTTATTTCTCCTTATATATGTTTCCTCTTTTCGTTACAAAAGTTCCTCCCCTGTGGAAGGGCAAAAGAATATGCCTTAGCAAGCACACCTATGTCGCGGAAGGATACCGTGGAACAAATCTTGATCAAAAATCCTTCCGCAATGAGAACAATATTCAAGCAAATGAGCTTTTCCTTCGAAGTTCCTCCTCTACGTGTGTAAAATTTCATGAGCTCAAATCACGGCTAACGAGCAGGGCGTGAATTTGGGGTAGAATTTTCAGCACCAATGCCGCATCTTAATCCAACATCTCAATCCATCTCAATAATAATAGAAACCACCAGAAAGGTAATACTCCACGCAGCCAGTGCACTTGTTGGTAATCTCATGCAATGGTTCTGGTTTTTCTTAAGCCTCAGCCTCTGGGGTTTCAATCCTTGGCTTGAAATCCACAATCACAAAGTACAAATTGCATGTAAAAAAATGAGCGGCAAAAGGAAGAGCGGCAAGAGGAACTACACAGAACGCCTCCGAAGCAGGGGCAAAAAGCGAGGTGGCAAAGAGTTGAGGGCTCGTCGAGGTTCGATCCCAGAAAGAATGTGGCCAGCCAGTGCAGCTCGGCTCCTTCCAGACAAACGAAAGGTAATGGCAAAGGCAATGATGACTGCTATGCATCTGCCTGATCGAATTGAAACATCATTCCCCCGTGTGAAGTTTACTTGCAGCGAAGATGGCATGGAAGAATAACAACACCGGTATATAGTTTTCCACCCGCGGCAATTAGATTGAAATCCGCGGCCTCCAGTTAATGCCAAAATCAATGCATACAGATAATGGAAACACGAACACGAATAGCAGTACTCCTTTTATTATATTCGCATATGCCAGACATTACATTCTGCTTCATAAGATAAGATGAATGATCAATGATGATTTACAATGATCCCAGACGAGATATAAATACTATCCGCCGAACCTTCCCGAAGGAGTCTGTCGGCCACAAACATTATGTTCGCTACAAACTATTTACCCATCAGCTACAGAATACAAAAACACTGACGACAATCACTCCGTCGGCTACAGAAACATCGACAACAATCCAGTCGGCTGACATAAATTACTCATAATCAATTTTCTTTTTGTTTGTTTTTGATAGATAAAAAGCCTTAGCCCTGATAAGATTGTTGATACAATTTAAGCTTCATTATATTGGCATCAGAGGGTCAACAAAGCACAATGTCTTTGATTTAGCCTTAAAAACAATACATTGCATATCCTACAATTAGAAATTAGACTGTAGATTCAAATGCCTTTCTAAATAGGAGGCACAAGTTTAATAGTCTTGAGATAGTCCATTGAGACAATCTTGTTTACATGTCTGGCACGATTGGCTCTGCATATTAATCACAAATTTCCTTTGGAGGAGATATTAGCATGAAAATAAAATCATATTCATGATTAAGGAAGGTGTCCTTGATTTTGGGGTTATTTCAAAGTATTTACCTTATTTAGATGTGTGTTACCTGCACATGCTTGAGAGATTTATAATATAAATTAATTCAATTCTGACTTTATACATTGCAATTCCTGTTATGGGGTTTAAATGATCCACTATTTGACCTTAATTGGTGACATTTATAGATATATCAAAAAGATCTAATTGAAATATTATGATAAGCTAGCTTAAGTTCTAAGATTAACCTTGAAAGTTCACAAAATAATGCTAAATCAGGAATGGAAGTATTGAATTAATAAGCTGATATTAAAAGACAGAGATAAACCAAGAGAGCTGTAAATGGACTGCTCATTAAATATTTCATGAATTGCATTTAAAACACAGTATTGCTAATGAAAAATTTACAAAGTGCTTAACAAGCCATCTGAAAAAATAATGCTTATCTTAGGGAGAGAAGGAAATATTCGAATCAGGGATTTCATCATAAGGATCACAGGGCTCTAGCAATTCAAGACTGATATTATCTTCATTCTCCCACACCCCAACTGTCTTCTATAATAAATCGATCAATCCAGTCAATGGATGGAGGATATCTGACATGAACGAGGAAGAACAAAGTCTAAATTTCTTCTTATGGTAGGAAGACAATCTCTGAGTCTGCAGGGATTCAATGTGGAGATAATGGGAAGTAATGGAACATTCTTCCCACCAATCAGAGACACATCATAGTTGCAAGGCCCAGGAATGGTATGAACTTAACTAATATTGGCTCTAACTTTCTCCAGGTCACTCAAAAAAATCAACTTAAAAAGTCTCCTGCATAATGTGGAAAGACAGTACTTATCAAGGTCCACCATGTTAGCCATGGCAAGGAACATGGAAGGGATATCACTGTTAACAGGATATTTGTCAATATTGAGGACGAATTCTTTTCCAAGAATACAAAAGACCACTCTAATTACCAGAAAATGGGAGGATATAAGAACCTCTGTTACTTGAAAGCCTGTAATTGGGCCATCAGAAGCAAACTGGAGATAGGGCCTTCGCAGCTTGATCAGAGTTTCCATATTGAGGACCATAACAAGCTGGTCAGCCATCTAGCCAAATATATAAAGGAAGCCCAAAAGGAAGGAGAAAGGACAACAATTAGGAGACATTTGAGGTCCAAATGAGAAACAAATCCAATCAAGGAACAAAGCAACAAAAACAGGAGGAAAAAGCAAAAACAAAACACAAGATGGGATGTGACGAGGCAGAGAGAAAGCAGGAAAACACAAAAATAATCAGCAAAGAAAGAGGATAATTCAACACTAGCTATAAGATCAGATATACAGAGATCAAAATCAGATATACTGACTAAAAACAAAGAGAGAAACCATATGCAATATTTTATCTTGCTATGACTTTTGGATTGAGATCCAGTATTGTTCTAGAAAGGGAAAAAATCCTAACAGAGCTAACAGATTCTGGAAGCAATCGGATAAAAAATAAGGTTAAGATGATAAGCAAAGATAAAATTAAGCAGTAAAATCTTGGAAACATAGAAAGGCATAGAAAAAGCAGGGCAAGTTAGAGTTATTAAATGCAGAAGGAGGAGGGATAGAAATAGAACTACTGACAAGACGCTAAACACAAAAAAGGAGAGAGGAGAAAGCCTTGAATCTATAATTTTGAGGCCTGATAATCTTGGAATAGAATCGTTGCAAGATTATCCAGGCTACAAAATAATAGCTAAGAAGAATTCGTCAGAGAAGACCTGGGAAGATCCAAAGACAAGAATAAAGAAGGATAGAAAGAACAAGGAGGGAGAAAGGAAGGGAAGTTAGGAAGAAGCAGAGAAAGAGGAGGATATCGTTATGCTTGAAACTGAGTTGGGTACAGTTTCAAAGCAACAATACCCTACTCAATGAATACCAAAGGAGGAAAGCAGGGGAAGAAAGAAGTCAGCAAGAGAAAAATAGAAACGTTAAAAAAGCAAGAAGATAAGGCAGATAATTACTTACAGACCCAATAAAAGGAAAGAGAAAAAAAAAACTAAAGGGAAAATATTCCAAACTCACCTATGAACACAGAGGACAGCCACTTGGATAAGGATTTATGCCACAAACAGAGTTACAGCCTATAGCCAGATCTGATAAAAAACAAAGGATCTGAAGAAAACATAATTAAAAAGGGATAATAGGGAATAACAATGAAGATAAAGATTAGAAAAGGTAAAGAAACAGGATCTACTAAAACTAAAATCTGTTTTAAAATTAAATGCCTTTAATAGTTGAGGAATCTAAATGCTATTAATTCATTCTATGTAAGCTTAATGAATCATAAATATCGATTCTCAACAGGAAATTAAGGTAAACAAAGTTTATACATCTGATAATGTTAACTATAACAATGAAATTAGATTTAAGCTGCAAGAAAGAAAATATATAAGAAATTAAATATCAAGATTCAAAATACTTCAAAATTTAAAAAACTAAAGATTAGTTTAAGGATCTAATTTAAAAAGCCAAAATAGATTATTTGCTTCTATTAGCTGATAATCAAAGTCTTTAAGATGTTTAAAAAACAACACTAGTATTGTGATCTTTCAGTTTTGCATCATGGATTCACCTAAAACTCCACTTTTAACTTCACACAATTATGCTACATGGAAAGATATTGTATGGAGTATATTAATGGAAAAAGTTTTTAATCTCTATGTCGATAGTACAATTGTAGAACCCACTAATTCTGATGCACAAGATTGGAAAATTAAAGACAATAAGGATTTAGTAATTATAAGGAGCTGTGTTCATCAAGATCTCTTCTTCCACATTTCAAGCTTCGAGGATGTCAAGGTAGCTTGGGAAAAACTTGAAGATTTGTATGGTAAAGTGGATTACGAAAAGGGACATTCAAATCAGGATGATCTACTTCACTTGGATCCTAGGTATTTTGTCACAATTCAAGACTGTCAACAAAGCCAATGAATTGAGAACAGTACTTAACGATTGTGGTAATCCCATTTGGGATGATAGTTGATTCATCATATCTTTAAGACACTACCTTTAGAATCTGCAACTTTTGTTTCGAGATACAGTACTCACAAGTTGACAATGGGAAGTGCCTTCACTAAGCCTTCTTTTGATGCATTTACAGAAATGTTAATGTTGGAACAATCAAAGTTGATGGATGTGGGAATCCTCAACTCTTCAAAGTCTTAAGGCATTGGTGGCTAATAATGAGAACCAAAGAACCAAGGTGACAAAAGTTTCAACAAAAAGATAAAGCAATGGAAGCCAAAATCACAATCAGAGACACAACAATATTCCTCTTCACAACAGAACAATTCCTTTTCCAATAAGAAGGGAAACAACAATGAGAAGGATAAACTATTTTGTGTGAATTGCAAGAAACCATATAATGATGAGAACCGTTGCAAAACTAAGAGAAATGATGAGTTGGAAAGCTTACTTAGGAAGAACAAGATCAATGTGCCAAATGCTTCCAAGGATTCATCTCCATCCACTTCAAAGAGAAAAGGGCAAGCATTTATGGCAAGAACAAGTTCTTCAGAGGAATGGATTCTTGACTCGGTTGCCACACATCATATGGAAGCATCGAAGGGGCAATTTTCTTCATTCGAACCATCTGAAGTACCTCACATCTTTGTAGGAAATGATACACACGCGAAAGATGAAGGGAAAGGACAAGTTGACATGGAAAATAGAGAGTTCAGAGATGTTCTCTATGTTCATAACCTTAGCATCAATCTTCTTTTAATTTACCAAATCACTTACTATGGAGGTGGGTATAAAGTTGAGTTCCTTCCTAATTCAGTAATGGTGAAAGATATTAAGGATGATTCATTTGTTGCAATGCATAAAGCTAATCATGATACAAGACTTTATTCTTTCTCCCACTTTGTGCCTAAGTCTCCTTTGCATGCCTTGACACATACACAATCACAAAGTAAATTATGACATGAGCAGTATGGACATCTTACTTTCCACTACCTTTATCAGCTTAGCTCAAAGTATATGGTCAAAGGTCTACCTACAATCAAATTTTCTAAGGGTGAATGTTTAACTTGTTCTATAAATATGTATCTTGAAGAGAAGTTTGAAAAAGGGAAGTCTTGGAGAGCATTGATTGTTCTTGAGTTGATTTACAGTGTTCTAGCATGGCCCTTTCCAGTAACATCAGTCAACAAGGGTTGCTATGCCCTTACTTTCATTGATGACTTTTCATGCTACACACGTGTCTACTTTCTTGATCACAAGGATGAAGCGTTTGATAAGTTTCTAGCCTTCAAGAGTCATGTTGAGAAGTCGTCAAGTAAAGTCATCAAGGTTCTTTGTATGGATAATGAAAGTAGATATGTGAACTCAAGACTTAGAGACTTTTGTGAAATTGAGGCTATTGATCTTCAGAATCCAATCACATATAGTCCATAACAGACAAGAGTTGCAGAAATGACGATTAGAACTCTCAAATCAATGGTAAGTTGCATTATTCAAGCCAAATCTCTTGATCCATCACTTCAAGTAGAAACTATATGTACTACCAATCAAATCCTCAATATATCTCCTCATAATGTTGTAGATGGCATGACTCCTTTTGAGGTATGGCATGGAAGAAAACCAGTTGTAAAACACTTTAGAATATTTGGTTGTCCAGCATGGGTACACATATCTTCACAGAAATACACGGCACCACCACCAAAGCCTTGTGCATTCATTGGATATGAAGAAAGTGTTAAGGCATATAGACTTATGTATCCTGAGACTCATGAGATCTTCATAGAGAGGAATGTTCATTTTGAGGAAAGTTCACCTAGCTTATCCTCTAGGCCTCTCAATACTTCATACATTGAGGAAACTAACACTAACAGGTGTGACACTAATTCAAATGGTTCATCTACCTCAACTCCACCAGGAAGGATCACACCTTTGCTTGGTAAACTTAAGATTGAGGATACTCCATCATCATCTTCCACTAAAACTGGTTGGAATAGATAAACACTTGATTGAGATTCAATAAGTTCACTTGTGGGTGATCCTTCTGAGAGTCGAAGGACTATTGATGTCAGTTTTGTACCACTACATAACATATAGCAATTGAATACTTGATATGGAATATCAAACACTCAATTCCGCTCTTGAAAAGTTAATACTCATGAAGACATCAAAAAACTCCAATGTTCATTACATCTATGGATTCTAACTCAGTTATATTAATGCGATTTGTTGGTTAATCATGTAGGCGGCCTTATTTTGTTCATTCAAGGGTAACTTGGACTTTTGGTGTGATTGTGATCAATCTAGCTTTGTAAAATATATGAGTGCCAAATGATGTTGATGGTGATGGGGGGTGTTTCTACTAATGGTGTTTCTCCTATTCTAACTTTCTTCTTCAAAACTCCAACTACTAAACTACTTGTTGCTCTACTCCTACTCCTATGAATGGAAAGATTAGCAAATGGACGGGGATCGAATCTGATGAAAGCTTACCAGTGGCTCTACCTCCATAGATGCAATGATTCAAGGGAAAAAAACTAGATTAGCAAACAAGGCTTCCTAACCAACCGCTAGGATGCTAGTGGCCTAGTCTATAGATCCCTATCAAACATCCTCTAAGATCACCATGCAACTATCCACCTACTCTTACACTTATTTAACTTCTTAAAATGAAATCTACTTTAGCAGCTTCAAAGGAAATCTAATTCTATCTATTGGAAGTAGAAACCATGCAATAACACCAAATGTTCTTAATCATGATGCAAATCACAACAATGATAAAGAGAAACAATTTTGGTATTATCTTAAGCAACAATTTTCTTCAACCCTTTACAAATAAGAGCAAATGGCCTTACATAGAGGCCAAAATTACAACCAATGCTAGAGATTAAGAGGCAAAATCAACAATTCAGATTAGATCTTAGAAACCCTAATTAGGGTTGCCACCCCATCAGCCAATGAGAAGATGCCACCTGATCAATGGACCAATGAAAAAAAGGAAAAGTGGCAACCAATGAGAAAGCACCAAAATGGTAACCAATTAGAATTAGACACCTATCCTACCCAAGAAGGAGAATTTGCCACTTGGGCTTACATCAAATGATCTAATATAGTTCTACCCTTTTCTTTCATCTTTTTAGCCAAAGTGATGAACTTGGCTAGCATGTCGTTGACTTCTTTCATGGGAGGGCAAAGTGTATGCTTCATCCTGAGCTTAGCTGAATTCATCATGTTGCTTGTTGCTTGCAGTGTCTTCTCATGATCCTTCACATATTCTTTCGCATATCCGATAAAGGCATTGAGGGAGGCAAAGGTGAATAAATGTTTCTTCTTGATGGCAACCCTCCCCAACTTATCCAATCTTGATCTAAATTATGTCTCATTGACATCCTCCTCTTTGATATCTTCAAAATCAAGTGCAGCCCCAACATCGCTCAACATGGTTGAAATGGAAGTGTCAACACATGGGTTGTGTTATGAAATCTCATTTTGTATCTCTTCAAGTATCTTCAATATGATAGTCAAGATAACAAACCAAGACTCCACCGTACTCATTCCTCCATCTACCAACTTGGCCCTTTCCAAATATTTCTCTGGTAGCTCGATAAATGCCTGTAGCCTAGGAATGGCTAAGTCCTTGACTGGAAGGAAATCCTTCCACTCACCTTCAAATGTTCTGAATTTATCTCTAATAGCCACTAATGACCTGAATGTCAAGACAAAGGAAGGCAAGAAATTTTACCCATCTTGAATTGTATCATGGATCCAATCCTTGACTTCGTGCAACTGAGCCGATATCTCTTCTATGTTGCTCCCAGTGTCTTGAGGAAGGGTTGCCTAGTGCAACTATTGGATAGGTTGGCAATCTCTCCAATACCTATTTTCGGCCTCCAACTTTACAATCGTTTCATTTGCCTTCCTCAACCTTTCTCAAATTGAAATCATGCCTTCCTAGATCTCCTCACATTCCATGGCATCTGTGATTCTTCCCAAGTTATGCTCAAGTATCTCATACTCCTAAGCTACAATCTCATCCACTGCCTTGCTAACTTTTGGTATAGCAATTTGAACTCTTCGGTGACCATCATTGTCGCTCCTAATTACCTTTGCCACCATTTTTGCAATTTGTTTCTGGTTCTCGCTATCACCCTTTTCCACTTGTATTATCCTCTTGGCTTCTAGCCTCAATTATGCTCTTCCTTAATAGTGTTGCATTCTGTTTCTTTGTTGGAGGTTCCTAATGTTCTTTACTTTTCTCAACCTCCAAACTTCTCTTCTTGTTTTTAACTACTCTTTGTTGTTGGCTACTACCTTCACCTTTCTATCTGACTAACTTCGTTGGACCTTCTTCCTCTAGTTTCATCTTCTCATAACTAAGGCATGCCTTCCGAATTTGTAACTGCGTTAACTTCTCACTGTACCACGACTCGGTGTGTAGATCAACTGTCCTTGAAACTGCCTCTAAGAAAGGATCCTGATGATCATCCCAATCTACTAGACTCAACTCCGTTTCATCCACTGTATCACAACCTCTTCTTAGCACATTTTCATCATCTTCCAGTTGATCGAGAATATCAAGGCCTCTCCATCTAATTGCCCTCATCATGCTCACTGACAACCTTGAGAAAGTTAGCTTCCTCACATGAAAGTCATCCTGTGCATTGGCCCAAAAGTCTTCTATAGTAGGAATATGTTTGAATGTATTTCCATGAGATGCCTTGATAAGACCATTAGGATCGAATCCTTGTCTTGCTCTATACCATCCTAGATGATACCATTCTAACTCTCTCTCTGTAGCTGCAAAGGCGACAAGATTGTGGCAAGTATCATTGCCTATTCCAAAGGAGAAGGTAATCCCTATCTCACCTTTAAGTTTCATCATTTTGTTATAATGCTCAAGTTGCCTAGCCAACTCCATTAAAACTACCTTGTTGGGTGGGTACCTTGGAAGTCTCTTGAGTCAAACTATAATTCCTGCTACTCTAATATATGTAAATTGCAGAAATTGGATGAACCAACTCCAATACTTAACTTTTGCTTATGCTTTCTATTGGGACTCTTCATTTTGGCAAAATTTAGAGCTCAAATACCATGACAAAGGGAGGATTTTTGTGTGTGATGTGTAAATCTTCATTGTTAAACATGATCCCACCATTCTGAATTCCAAAGGCCTTCAATTTGAAGAGGAATGAGTTAAAAAGTTTACAGCACTTTTTCTTAGAATTGATAAGATACACGAATGTACAGTTGCATGGGATTATAAACTTTGGAGGCATGTCCACTACAGATCTAGTGTGCCATATAATCAGAAAAGAATGGTAGATAATGTGGCTAAAACATATGATGTCAGTTTATCGAATGAAATATAGACCACATTATTATGTTTCTATGAAATGATGGGTAGTGACAAATGGAAAATCAGTTGATAAGCCTACGGCAGAATTCATATGCTGACCTAGAAGCAATATACCACTGATCGAAGAGAGACTGTGGAATAAGACATGAAGACTTGATGTTGTATGGCTAGTCCATTGGAAGTGGACCAACATTACATTTGGCCTCCCGTCTACCAAACTTGAGGGCTATTCTATCAGAGATCATTGCATTCATAATAAGGATTAGATTTAGAATGTATTCGTGAGGACAAAGTTAACAGTCTATAACCAGAGAATGCCTTAGAAAGTCATTTCAATGGGTGTCTCACGTTATATACCAGAAATGATTGTACTTCCATCTGTTTCAGTATTCCTTCAGTGTTCTGGAAATCATTAACAGTATTTATTCTGTCCAACCGTCACCTTCAGTTTGGGGAATTGCATATTGATTATATTATATCAAGATTGGTTAGCTGTTCCAAGATATTGATTGGATGGAGAAAATATGTATATAATGCTGGATGTTTACGATGAAGTTCTCAGAGGTCATACAATCACAAATTTAAACAGGATTTAGGCACCTAGTGCGTGCCTTCAATGGAGCAGCAGCAGTCATATACTGTGACAATTGAGAATAAATTTTGCACATGTAGATTCTAGGTTTTATGATTCATGTATATACATTTGTAGCAAAGGGAATAACAACCATAAACTTTATATGTATATGCATTACCGCCCAGAAAGAGCTATATCCAGCAATCAATCAATACAATCTATGCATCTAGTCTTTGTGAGTTTTCAGTTAAGTACTGGAGGAAGAGATGTGATTAAAATATGAAGATGATTATCTTGGCAAAGTTCTTGTTCCATCCATAACCAAATTCAAAAGACACCTGAAGTATTCCTATGTGCAGTTGGAGGTCTTACACAAAGAGTTCAAATCATTTGACTGTGTTCATCAACATCTAACGCTTCTTTCCTTTTTGTTTGCAGGCACTGAAGCGTGAATATTATCAACAGTGCTATGAACAAATTATTCATAAATGGAGGTGATCCATGTTTACTTCCAGATGGCAGTAATGCTTATGCTCTTGCTAAAAAGGCTAGACAATATAAATAGATAAAGCGAACAGAAGGTGTATCGAACACTGATATTGTTGGGATTCTTTCTCTTGGAATCTCGATGACCAAAGACAGGCCCAACAGTGACATCATAATCACGCTTCTTTATGTTTGTTTAGCCATGGGCATAGCCAGAAGATTGAAAGTGGCACTTCTTCAATTGGAACTTGATTATCTCATTTTTTCCTTACATCTCGTCGTATTATTCAGTTTTCTAACGGGATGAAGTTGTTCGCGAAAGGGCTTGCGGGAACCGCGAAGACCACTGTATGAGGGTGTTACAATGAATTGCCGCCCCTGCACAGGATTTAGATTAAGCTTATCAGCGCGTGGTTTTTTATTTATTTATGAAAATATGCCGTTGAAAGCAATCGGGCATATTAATACAGTAGCAAATGTAACAAAAGCTATAACCGATAGCTTTTACTTTTTGAAGTTTCGTTAAACATTGCTGATTAGTTAAGTTATGAAAAGGCACGTTGTTTGGAAAGCAACTATTGCCCTTTAGGTGTTTATAAATATGAGATGTAAAAGCCAAACCAAGGGGAGACTTATGACATTATTATTATTCATATTTTAAATTTTTTCTTTTTGCCTTGCGATGATGTATTATATTCTTTTAACTGGCGAAGGAAATGACCTTTTGAACTAAGCCTCTAGATGGTGAATTATGGAATAAATTCTTGTGCGATTTTGGAGTTGAATTATACTGGATGGATCACCTGTAGGGAATGTCTCTAGTACGATTTTATTTCCGAATCAGTAAGAAGTATTTATTTAATTTATTTGCGTTAGAGTTTTAATTTTTTATTAAGATGTGTCCTTTATAAACGTTTTTTAATTATTTTCTATAAATATTTTAATATTTGGATAAGTGGACTGGATCATTATTGCATTTTAAATTTGATAAACGTAAATATTGTGAAATATTTTATTGTTTCCATATTTATGTCTAATTTGCCTCGAGAGGAGTTAAAGTGCATTTTAGACTAATTTAAATTGCTTTTATATAATTGATTCGTTGCGTCCGAATTATTAAATTTGTTTATAGTTAAAATATATTAAACTTTATAAAATTGTACATTCCAACTAATAATATTGACTCTATTGCCCATTTAATTAGGCACTGGTCTTTTATTCTTAATTCATAATCCATACGCTGGCAAATGTTTCATTTTTTTGCCTTTGCGGAATTAATATATTCATCTGTTGCATTAATCTATATTTATTTTTTATCTAAACATTATTTCAATCATTTACTTTTGTTCTCAGTTAAGAAATTGCAAGTTTAAAGTTTTCATATAGTTCTTGCCATTTGGGAAACTTTTATTGTATTTGTGTTCTAATCGATTTGTTTTAAGTATCTTGGATCTAAGCATTTCGTCCAGGATTGGGTACACTTGCCTCAGTCTTGCAGAGCCGAAAAAGTAGGGAACTTGAACCGTGTTGTTCAGTTCTGTCAAGTTGGCTTTAACCAGTTGGATATCCCAGCATCGAGCAGGCAAGGCTCGTAGGATTCCAATCTGCGGTTTTGGGAACCAACACTTTCGATAAGGGCCTCTTAGCAAGTGTCCTTTGTAATATCCTTACTGTCTTCATAGCAAAGGCGTCATAAAACATCTTATAATCTTTGGTGTTGTGCAAATGTAGTTGTGGATAGCACTCATGTACCAAACATTGCTTCGGCCCATTGCCAATCACTCCTAAGGCCTTAAGTCTAGGATTTTCATTGTCTCACAATCAGATAGAAAAGATAGGACCCAATATAGAATTGCTTTTGATTTTGTATTGTCCTAAGTTGCAGCTCTAAATTTTCGCTTATAATCCTAGCCCAATCAAATTTTCGCTTATAATCCTAGCCCAATCAAATTTTCTCTTTCCATTCTCAATTTCATCAATAAAGAAGTACATCTAGTTCTCGAATTGCATACCTTGAACCATGCCCATGATTTGGCTAAGAAGCACAATGAGATCGCCGTACTCTGGTTTGAAATTTGACTTGGTGAGCTTTGACAACTTGGTGACTTCTTGCTTCATTAACCAATTTTGCTTTAGGTGAATGAAGTAAGCCTCTTGATTATCCTGAAATAACTTAGTCGCCTAATCCATCATTAACACTGTCATGATTTTATACTGGGGAATATTAAATGCTTCTTCGACCGCTTGTTCACCGATGTTGGCTAACACTCTCTTCCCTTCATCAAAAATGGACTTAGTAACAATATCAAACTAGTATGCACACTTCATTACCAATTTTGGACAAGTCAAGGTAGAAGGGAAAGCCACCGCATATACAATTCCACTCTTGTAGATCTTCATTGCCATGGGGTTCCTTCAATCTTTCCTTTAACCGTATCATGTTCACCGTGCCGATATTGGTATCACTTATTCGCCTCACTTTCGAGAAGAAGGTGGTCTTAGGCATCATGTCTTCTTTGTCTTTTTTGGTATTTCTTCCCTTTGGGTTCTTTCTTGAACTAACATCTACCATCCTAAACACTTATTTCTACCCTTCTGTTCTAAATGATATGGACTACACTTATCAATCTCCAACCTTCTTTCTATTGATGGAATCTAGCTTATTTCTGCCTCTCCATGTCCTATCTCTACACTTATCAATCTCCAACCTTCAACTTAAGGGTGGGACTACCACTTATTTCTGCCTCTACGTTACCTTAGGATGGACTACACTTATCTCCCAACTTCAATCCTAGGGTGGTCTAGCTGATTTCTGCCTCTCCAAGTGTCCTATCATGAAATCTACACTTATATCTCCCAACTTCAGCCTATCAATGGAATGATGAAGTGGTGGATGAACAGTGCTAGCAGAAAATAAGGGAAACGAACTAAGTACGAACAAGGAATAGAATCTGCCTTTAAACCAATCTTTACCTCTAAAAATGAATAGAATTTTACCTTAAATCTGCCTGTACCAATAACCAAGCCCTCCTCAAACTCGGATCAGATTTCGGAAATTTCAACCCTCCTTGCAAATAATGATGCCCTAGCAGAAATCAGAATTTTGACTTCCTTGGAATCACCCTCACATGCCAAAAAAATCAGACCTCGAATCATATAGCCTCTTCACCAAATAAAATCACCCAATTCTGAAATTCGCTGCCAAGAATATGGAAAAATCTGCCTTAACAAAATCGTCCAGCTGAAAAAAATCAGAATTGCTCCGAAAATCGCCCTAGGGCAAAAATTCGCCCAAGCAAGGAGAAGAAAATGCCACCAAAAAAGGAGAAAAACTGCTCCAAGAAGAAATCGCTCAAGCTGAAAATTGCCTTTAGAAGAAAATCGCTCGCCCAAAGAGGAGGAGAATGAAGGAATGAGGAAATAAGAGGTGGGGGGCCTCTTATACCAATTTTTCTTGCTTCTCCAAGTGGGCTGACCTACCTAGAGGGAAAACAAAATTAAATTAGCTTCTTAATTAATAGCCCAAATTTAAATTGAACATTAAAATTACTTGGCGCATAGTGAAATTAGCTCATTTAATTGCTTGTTTTGATAAAAAAATTGCAAAATAGAAACAAGGTAAGCCTAGGAGATGTCAAAATTTTCATTTAATAACATTTTGGGAATTAAAATATCATTAAAATTGAATTTAGCAAGCTAACTTCAATTTTCAATTCCAATTTACCAATTTTTTTTAACATTTTAAAAATCTTCTAGGCAATATTCCACCAAATTAATGCAATTTTGCATTTTAATCCAATTTCAATTTTTTAACCAAAATAAATCATTTTTCTGGCAGTCAAAATTGATTTTCCAATTTCAATTTCGCTATCAAAAAATTTCTCTTTTCACCAAAAAATTGAAGATTTTCCAAAACAATTAAATCTAAAATTCATTCTGAAAATGTTCAAGCTTATACAATTATATCAAATTTTCAAAATCCAACTAAGTCTAAAAATTTGCAAATTTATCCTGTCGAATATTGTTCAAACCATTGAAAAAAATGTTGTTTTTGAAATTTGTTTAGCCTAAGGATAAAATTACATGCTTCGGAAAATCAAGTTAACACCAAGTGAAAAACACAAATCACATCCCTCTTGGCCCAAAGGCATCCAAGGTATAAAAATTTTCAAATCGAACACCTTTGGACAACTCCGAAAAATTTGCCAAGGCAACTCAAAAAAGGGGGTCTCCAAAAAGTTTTTTTGGGCTGATTGTGTGAAAACCTCACAACAGGGACAAGATCACAAAATCAATGTAAAATTTAACTTGAACTTGACTATAATAATCTCTCTATATAAATAGTCATTCTCCAATATGTCTCTTCCTAGCCGGTTTTCACTTGATCGATGTTGATTGATTAACTATTGCTTAATGTATGCTTGTTTGTAAGGTAGGGGTTGATTATGCAGTGTTTTAAACAGATTTTAGGGGGAAGTGTTTCTCTGTACACCAATCGTCCTTCTCTTCTTATGTTGATTATTACTCCTTGTCCTCCTAAGATTTGTCGATTGTGGTGACGTGTTTCTTTCTTGTGCAAAGCTGTGAGTTTTTTCAATCACTAATGAATGGATAGCCCAGTTGTTATTCCAAGATTTAACAAAACATAAATATTATTCCATTTATCCTTCCAAAATGTTATTTGTTTGTCATTTGTAGTTTCCCTGCCATTTGAACGCAAAACCATTGAATATGATCATCATCGGTTATCGATGGAATCCAATTCAGGTATTATGTTGCCCAAAACATGGATGATGTAGTTTCCCTGCCATTTGAACGCAAAACCATTGAATATGATCATCATCGGTTATCGATGGAATCCAATTCGGGTATTATGTTGCCCAAAACATGGATGATGTAGTTTCCCTGCCATTTGAACACAAAACCATTGAATATGATCATCATCGGTTATCGATGGAATCCAATTCGGGTATTATGTTGCCCAAAACATGGATGATATTGATCTACAATATCCATGCAATCTCATTCGCTGCTACTGGAATTCCAATATTTCTGATGATATCCACTGATCAATTACTCTTGTTTGCATTCTCATGTTGGGTAGGTATGATAACTACGATTGGAATAACTAAGGAATGAGATGATGCCCCATTGGTATTGACTATAGTCTACTATATAGCCTCAGGTAAGAGAAGTGGAAAGTCACAATACTAGGGTTGCGACTATTACTAGGGTGTTAATATAATATGCATTTTACTTTTCTTAGTTTCATAACTTTTATTTTTGCATTTCATATAGATTAATTGATATTATCCATTAATATAAATTAATAGATTACTAATATTATACATTGAGTTGATCAGTGATAATAATTTTAATTAATCATATCATCGAATTATAATAATTAACTATTAAATGATTAATTATTTATTGATTAGTTTCATCATAATTATTATCTGCCTTATGTCATATTAAATTCTTTTCAAGTTTGAATTATATATTGATCATCATGATAATTTATAATTGTATATATTATAATTATATTTATTTATTTAATTTTTATATTTTAATTCTATTATCATTAATTGCATCTTGAAAAGGGGACATTGCAGACCACCCTTACCAAAATTTCTTGTCCTCAAGCAATTCAATATTCTACTCATATATTTTAATCAATAGTCTTGCAACAACAGTCTACATTTGGAATTAGATAGTTACAAATATAACTTTAAATATCATAAGATTAGATTTAAATCACTAAGACTGATTTTAAAGAAGGAAATTATCTTGATATGTCATAGTGCTCCCTTCTCCTCTAATAGTTGTTGCTTGACTATTATAAATAAGTTCAAAGATATACAACTTCCCTAATCATTTGTCATCTTCTAATCTAGATCCCTTATATTCGCTATGTAATATCTTGGTGATTAATTATATTGAAAAACACAACTAATTCTTTATAATGCAAGTATATTATATTTTATGTCAATTTTTACTATATGTTGTACTATAAGCATTTTGTATTAGATCAACAATTAATAATATCATCCTGATTATGATATTAATAACAACTTATTATACTACTAATATGTTATTATAATAATTTTATTGGTTCATCCATTATTATATATTATCATTAGCTGTAATAAGAAATTATATTTTTAATTCTTATTCATTGTTTAATGAACTTTTATTATTTATAATTAAATTCTCCTCTACAAAAGGGTCATTACAGTCTGTCGTTCCCAAAAATTGTTTGCCCTCAAGCAATTCCAATTCAATGTGATTAGTCTTTGTTGTACAACTTTGATATCCATTTCAATGATCTTGAAAAGTAAATTCCAACATAGGATGAGTTATGCAATACATTCATAAATATAATTTTTTCAATTTGAAAATATTTCACTATGTTATTCAATTTAAGAATAATTCAAAAGATTAACTTATCTCGATCGGTGTAGAACTTTTCTCTTGCATGTGTTTCTTGCATCTTATGAATACATCTCTGAGATATAGTATCTCTATAAATGTTCTCTCCCAATAATGGTGAAATTCCACAAGAATTGCCTCTGACAAGAATGCCCTTTGCCATAAGTGGTGAAATTCAGTACAAACACCCTCTGCCCCGAATGGCAGTGCTCACTAAGAACGCCCTCTACCAATAATGGTGACACTAATAGTGCCATCTACCAAGCATGGCGGTATTCACTAAGAACACCCTCTATGGCCAATATTCACCAAGAATGCCCATTGTGGCCGACATTCAAGAATGCCCTCTATGGTTGACATTTTACACAATGTCCTTTGTGACTGACATTCAAGGATGCCCTTTATGTCCAACATTCATAGAGAATGCCCCCTATGGTCAACATTTATAAAGAATGCTCTCTGTGGTCAACATTTAAGAATGCCCTTTGTGGTCAACATTCACCATGAATGTCCTTTGTGACTAGCATTCAAAAATGCCCTCTACAAAATCTCTTCGATCTCTAGATTCCCTTTAGGAATCTCAACGTTCATTATGAATGTCCTCTTTTTAATCTTGTAAATTTTATCACATACCATCCTTAGGTGATCTCAATATGGTCCTTATACTTTGGTTCTTAATATTCCTCTGATAGAGATTGTCGTAATCATATATGCCTTCTTTATCAAGACTTAACAATCCTTAGTACTAATATGTTGATTTGATATAGAAGGATAATACTTTCTCTCTTTGTGACTAAATGATGGGTATTCCTTTTAATCCTCTCTTATTCGATGATTCCATATTTATCTTTTGCCCTATAGAATGACAAGATCATACTCTAATACCACTATAATGTCCCCTCTTCCCATAGTGAGAATTTCTTATACCAGTGTCATGTTGGTATTAGTTTTTAGCGTACCATATTTTTTGTGTTAGCGAATTGATTCCAATTAGGAATAATAATCGTCTTTATTGTATAATATTGACCAAGTGTTTTTACTGCTGACTGTGTTTCTATAGGAATCCAACTTGGTTGACTGGATGCCTTTCTTATTTTCCCTAGCATTGACACTTTCTCCTAGTTGCTACCAACTGATGCTAATATGCTAAGTTAATGTAAACTACCTTTACTTCTTTCCTTGCATGCGTTCCAAGTGGATTATAACTAAAGTTATTGATGACCGTCAGTTCATACTTTGTTGCAACGTAAGAGGGTGTCGCTCATAGCGTTGAGTCTCTATGTCTAATATAGGTACATTAACTTGCAACAATAATGGTGAAACTGTTTACGATATTGATGATATGCACTTGAAGGTCAGTGTTGTAGCTGATTTTCATCTTCTCGCTATGCAAGTGAAATATGCCAAAGAGCTGATTTTCATCTACTCCGCGCTGCCCACTACTCTCCTCCTTTCCAATCTATTCTATTGTCTTCAACATACCCTAATATTGATTCATTCATTGTCTCTTTAGAACATTTGATTAACTCCTTATAATATACTTTCAGCTTGAATGTATTAATCTCCCTATATAAATAGTCATTCTCCAATTCGTCTCTTCACAGCCAGTTTTCACTTGATTGCTGCTGACTGATTAACTGTTTCTTATTATATGCTTGTTTGTAAGGGAGGTGCTGATTATGCAGTGTTTGAAACTGCTTTCTTGTGCAGCGGTGGCTTTTTTCAATCACTAATAAATGGATAGCCCAGCTGTTTTTCCAAGATGTTAAAAAAAAAAAAATATATATATATATATATATATATATATATATATATATATATTATTCCATCAATCCTTCCAAAACGTTATTTGTTTGTTACTTGTAGTTTCCTTGCTGTTTGAATGCAAAACCCTTGAATATGAGCATCACCAGTTATCCCTGGAGTCAAGTTCGGGTGTTATTTTTTCCAAAACATGGATGATGTTGATCTGTAATATCCATGCAATCTCATTCGATGCTCTTGAGATTCCAATATTTCTGATGATGTCCGTTGATTGATTACTCTTGTGTTGGGTATGTATGATGAGTGCGATTGGAATAAGTGAGGTGTGCGATGATGCTTCATTGGTATTGATTGCAATCTACTATATAGCCTCAGGGAAGAGAAGTGGAAAGTCACGATACTACGGTCACGACTATTATTGGGGTGTTAATATAATATCAATGCAATACTGGCACTAGGCTACGGCAGGACAGCGGGACATTGGGACAAGTTTCCAAGATGGGGAAATGGCCCACATTTTCGGGACGACGAGTGAACGATCAGGAGATGGTAGCAAGGGGAGGAAGTGGTAGGGAAGTGTGTTGTATAGTATACATATAGAACTTGAAATGCTTGTTATGTAATGATGTTTTAGTAGAACATACCAAATTAAAATACTTGGAACATAGCAAAATTGTACCATGAACTAGAACCATTGAACATTCAACATAGTAACATATTACATACTCAATAGTAACGTTCAAAAATTGAAATAGAAATCCAAGTCCCCGTTCTAGCAACAACATGGTTGCAGAATGGCGAAGATGGGATTACTTGGGTACGCGAGTACCCAGTGCGGGGACATCTTGAGGACAGGTACTCTGACGTTTGGGAGGGGGTGCAAGTCCCCGTGTAACACTATAATATGCATTTTACTTTTCTTGGTTTCATAACTTTTATTTTTGCATTTCATATAAATTAATTTATATTATCTATTAATATAAATTAATAGATTACTAATATTATATATTGAATTGATCGGTGATAATAATATTACTTAATCATATCAATGAATTATAATGATTAATTATTTATTGATTAGTTTCTCTCATCATAATTATTATATATGTTTTAGGTCATATTAAGTACTTTTCAAGTTTGAGTTATATATTAATCATCATAATAATTTATAATTTTATTTATTTATTTAATCTTTATATTTTAAATCCATTATCATTAATTCCATCTTGAAAAGTGGACATTACAAATAATGCATTTGTATATTAGTTGTCATTGTGACACCTATGAGTTTAAATTTTATTTTAGCACATGGTGTAGGAGAAATCTACTTGCACTTAGTTGCCTCACACATCATTGTTTGTGAGCTCCACCTTTGCGTTCTTATCTTTTATCATTCTCTCATTGTTGCACATACTTTGTTACACAATGGAGGATGATCCACCTTTAGTGGACGTGTGATTAAACCATGTCTAGTTGATAGCTTATCTCTATTTCCACTCCTAGTTATCATGCATTGCCTACATATTGAGGCACATCTATTATGTATTCATCCATTAGCCATTATTGTTTGATTATTGATCATCAATGAATCAAGACATTTGAGGAGAATATCATTTTGTCTCTCTTGTTGTGCTATCTATCGAGCTTCTAGATCCTGGCATTTCATCCTTGCCTTAGGCAAATTCTTACATATTTGACTTAATATTTTTTACATCAATGACAATCTCATTGTACTTTTGACATCAATGACAAATTTCCATCACCACAAACAAAAATGACTAAAACACAATATACTCAATAATATCAAACAACTCAATATAAAAAAATAAATTATGATTTGATTGCTATCACATATTTATTGCAATCTTAATTTTCATGAATGCAACTTGCAAGAAAACATTTAACTATCTATATTAGATGATAAGTCAAGACAACAAGAGTCACTAATGACAATTACAATGAAAGTAACAGCAATCAACCTTGAAATGATAAGACCACAACACCATATACAAAAATTACAACGCACATTTGTAAAGAAACAAATTAAGCAAACTACAAAGATAACAATGAATTTGAAATACTTTTTCCTATGTATGACACATGAACACAAGAAGCAAAGCATCCTAATTACCCAGTAATGATGATTGTTGAAACAATGACATTAGGTTCTAAAGTACTTTCAAGTATAGCAGAGCATAGAACTTTTGCACTAGATTTTGTGATATGACGAAATGCGCATATGGCAGCTTCTATATCTTTTTTATCCATGATATTTGCACTGGCAATTATACAAATAACTACATCCTTCATTGCCTGTCGAACAACAAAAAAAAGTAATTAATTATAATCACACATAAGTGCAAGTACTGCCAATGAAAACCCTACTACCACAAATTAAGAAAAGTCTTCCAGAATAAAATATTAGACCATAAAATTTAGGCATAGTTAATCATGGATGACTATAGAAACAGCCAATGCATTTGACAAAAATAGAAACCTACAATACAAAGCCAAAATTTATGTCCGTGGTGACTTAGTTAAGTACCAAAAGATGAATTCTTTGAAACCTACAATAATAAGATAAAGATGATACATTGCAATGCTTACATTCATTCTACGAAGTGACCTAGGAAATTTGGAGACTTTCTGATTTAAACTCTATAGCCAAAGATTTCTTCCTAAAAATAAATCTCAAACAAGCTAGCATAAAAATTAACATCTATTATGACATGTTTAGTAATGATGATGTAGCTAATATTGTGTATGGTATAATTTGGGTGTCGTGAATGAAATATCAAATATATAAATTTTTAGAAATATCTTGCATCAGCACCTGACAAACGTTTAAAGATAGTGAGTGTAAAACCCTATAAGCCAACATATGCACTTTTAGGCATACAAACCACCAATTCTGACCTCAATTGACAATGGGAATTTTCAATCCATAAAGCATGGCAAATATATTAGAGGCACATCAACTAGGTGATTAGAAAAAAGTGGCAAGATGCAATCTATAAACACACTAACAAATAAAAGACATAAATCATCAAAAGCAATCATTCTAACAACATAAAATTACAGAAGTTAGGAAATGGACAACAGATCGAACTTGAATATATCACTGAAAAAAGCTTCTTTAAATTTAAAGGCCAGTAAAAGGACGTTAAATCTAAAGATTGTGCATTCTTCCCATCTCTATGACTACTTCCTTTTAAAGTTTGTCCATTACACTCGAAACACTAACAAAAGGAGAGAACTAAATTTGACAAGACACTAGGATTCCAGATAATACTTCTAATGATTAATTTATGGGTATGACTATTCCTTCAGTACTTATAACCTAAATCACATACTCCCATAACCATCACTGGGGCACACATATTTACTTTTACCAAGGACGCCACACTTCAACTGTCATGTTGTGATGTCCCCGATATAATAAAACAATTTAATATTAACTATGGCCCCAATAATTAATAAAATTATGTCCCAGACCCTTTCTAATTTATTGTTGGTAATCTTTTGGCCATGTCAGCACATTTGTAATCCTCTGGGAAGTTCCTCAAAGTCATATATAACATCAAGGTAGTAGATTTCGTAGGTATGTGAATTTGATATGTCCTTTGTGTGTGTGAATTCACATTGGAGTTCATTTTTCTGCCACTTACATATTGCAAATTGTTATTTATTTGGACTCTAATTTGTCTAAGCATCATTATTTTCAGTTTTTCCTAAATCTAAATAAATTTTAAAAAGTCAGAAAACACAAAGTTAGTTCTTTACATTTCACACTGGAAAAATATGGTTCAGAGTTCTCTAATTCTAAGAAATAGCCCAGGATTTACACCAGTCAAAAAAAAATTTATCAAAAATCTAAAAAAGATTTAGAAAAAAATAAGATTGAACTTGTACCTGAACCAAACCACCACTAAGAAATGGACAGTCAAAAGTGGCTTGCTCAACTGATGCTTTGACACTATAACCAGCCCCAAACCCAACTACAGCCTTGCCAGAGTGTTGCAAAAGCTGCAAATGTTGAAAAAAATTTAATGTCAAGAAAGAATCCTTCAAGTGATAAAACTTGAGCTTCTGTTTCTGAAATATTTTCAGCTAAGCTATACGAGAACGGGAGGCATATATCGGTGTTTCTATTTCTCCTCCTGGATGGCATCTTAGAACATGCATTGTCATCCTAATTAATCTAACTAATCTGAATTAAACTATTAACAATTCTGCCAACCCAAACATGACTAAATGTGAGAGTCAAGACAAATAGCGTGAAACATCTCTTTCAAGTTTCAACAGAAGCATGTCAATCATACAACTTTAAAAATTATATTTCCATTCTATGGAACCTTATTATATACTGTCACACTGATTGTCTACATGAGACGTGACTAAACATTTGGTAATCCTAGCTTGAAGGCAATCAACTTAGAGCCAAGACAAACAGTATATAAAATCTTATTGAACAGAATTGTGACAAAGATGAACACAGAAAATTTCGCCTTCAGTCTTAGGAACCTGTGAAGATTTTATTCATCATCAAATAAAAATAGACCCACAGCACACTCATCACCTAAAACTAATGATATGACAAATTGTGAACATTCAAGGATTGTCATGTACAAGGGGCCTTACATTCAGCACATCTGAAGTACCGATCATTTTGCTTTTATCTGCCATGACATGAAGGGTTTTAATGGAACTATCCTGCAAATCAGGAAGAGCCAAAATGACTACTGAAAGATCAAAATACAACATTGAGATCCCTAACTTATTAGTTGTTCATATGCACAGAAACATAACTTACAGATAAGAGAGCAGAGACGGACATAATGGCCAGCAAGACGGCATTATTTGCCATCCTTAATGCTTCTGTCAGAGTAACTGTTTCCCTTTTGAGTAAAGCATCACTGTCCACCACTAAATTAAGGTGATTGTAGTCAGTCAGACACAACACATGATGAATTTCATCCGTAGATAATAGCAAATTTTTTGTAGTGCTTCAAATTTACCAGCTCTGATATACAATGCTACCTTATCATATAAGGAAAAAAATTAACAAAAAAAATGCTATGCGTTGTCCATAGCTAGAGCCTATGGTGCAGTAAACAATCAAAGGGCCATCAGCTCTTTACAACAGTTACCCGTGAATAAAATAATGAATCGTACCATTATTAGGCACCAAAAGAGAAATATGATATTAAAGTCTCAAAAACCAGATTGAAATAGTAAAGCACAAGAGGGAATGCAAAAAACAATTCCATCTTCTTCAAATGAATACTATGCAGATTTTTGTGCCTCTAAAGGATGCCTAAGTTGAAGGCAGAATACAACTACAATTTTCATCAGGAAGCTATAATGTACTGTATCTAATGTCCCCTTTTTCGGACATTAGAAATTAATTAAATAATTAGATAAATTAAGGTTATCATAATATAATTACAGCTTAATTTAAATACTTAATAGAGCAATTAAAGTGACTTTTTATGTCAATTAAAATATAAAAGAAATGTCACTTTATTTAAAATTAGAAAGACAAATAAATAGAATGTCAAGAGACGAGCTGATGGAATGCCAAGAGGTTTTTGGAGAATGCTACAAAAGTACAAGGAGAGGATTATTTAGAACAGGTTCAGATATTATATTGATTTATCAGAATTTGTCTGACGTGTTTGCATTAGTTAATATTTCTAGAGACGAAAACCTTCAGGAATTTGTCAAAGAGCTGGATGGCAAACTTGGTTCTTCCCAAGTGGTAGATTCGCGATGGAGTCTTCATCTGAGCTTAAATTGTGAAGTTTTCTTCTGAAGGCAAGTTTGCAGTATGACATTTTTGCAAAGCTTATAAAAAATAAGAATATTTTATTCCCACTTTTATAAGCTCCTTGATAATCTGACTATGAGGTTATCTAGGCTTTACTATGGTATCTGCGAAATAAATGTAAGTCTGCAAATAATACTAATGGATTTACTTAAGCTGAGACTCTCGTGAGTTTGGTTGCATTCTATTCCTACATTTGTGGGAGCCACCAATACCATTCCTATAGATAGATATTATACTATTGCAGACTATATACGTATTAAAGGTTTCTGTGAGAATGTCTCATACTTAATAATAGGCATTTGAAGGTTGACACACAAATATTTGGGCAGACTTCATTGTAATGGCAATAATATCTGGCTTCAGACTTAATATGTTACTGTGAGCCGTGAGTGTTGAATGATGCGATGAAGCTTGGTCTCAAGTTGAAGTTGGATGCATATGTGTAGTGGAAAGTAATGGGAGCATGGGTGTGTTCTTCTCACATGTCATTGCATATATAGGCCATCCGTTTCAGGGCATAGCTGGTTAATGCTTGGACACCCTCGAATGTAGTTCTTCATGTGCTTAATTCAAACATAGGAGTGAAGAGGCACAGCATATATCATATATATTTTGGTTCATCATTTTCTGGCTCAGGTGAATGTTTACAGGCATATGGAAAGTGACGGGATATGATCAGCAGCTGTTCATATCAGCTATGTCAGTTGAAGTTGGATGCCTGTGTGTAGTGGAAGGTAACGGGAGCATGGGTGTGTTCTTCCTACCTGGCATTGCATATATTGGCCAGCCGCTTCAGGGCATAGCTGTGGTTAATGCTTGAACAACCTCGAATGTAGTTCTTCATGTGCTTAATTCAAACATAGGAGTGAAGAGGCACAACATATATCATATATATTTTGGTTCATCATTTTCTGGCTCGGGTGAATGTTTACAGGCATATGGAAGGTGACGATGTTGAAATCACTGTTGTCGTTGCACCAAAAGCTCGAGCTGTCAATGAACGTCACAACAACAAGAGACAAGGATCCACGGGAGGCGTTTAAGCACATGTCACAAATCTATTGGTCTATGCTGAACAGTACCTTCACCCAGAGGGTACGGAGGCACCAACCTCCCAACAATCACCACTCAGCACGACCCGAGGGATTTCATCCCATAACCCAAAGCTTTGATAGCACTTGTTGGAATCACCATTGGCATTGCACCTAAAGCTCGAGCTGTCAATGAACGTCACAACAACCAGAGACAAGGATCCACGAGAGGTGGCTACACACGTCACAAATCTATCAGTCTATGTTGAACGGTACCTTCACCTAGAGGGGACATAGACACCAACCTCCCAACAGTCGGGATATGATCAAGAGCTGTCCATATCAGCTATGCATATTCTAAATCAGCTGCTTGTGACATCTTTGCTCCTCAGGGCTTTGGCACGCACAAAATTAATTCAATGAAAACGGTCTAAAGGGATCAAACGGAGACTAATATTCTGTCATATCATATGTGGGAGCCATATATCCATTATGTTGTACATCAATTTATCAACCCTCATCATTTGGAAGCATTCACTGCAACTGGTGGTTGGCCACAAAACTTCCGAGTGTAATTTTATGTCTTGGAAAGTTCTGAACTAATGATTATTATATGAACCTTCTGAAGTTTGTTTCTTAGTATTTACATATTATCTCTACAAGTCGTTAATATCTGCTAAAATAGCAAAAGTTCTTTGCATTCAGATTTCATGATAGTAAAAAACTCTCAAAACATTTGTCAAAATGTTTCATTGCTATGTATGAATTTGAGTGCATTGGTAAGAGATTCTTATTCCAAACCTCACTGCATAAATCTTTCAGCACATCTTCCCAGAAACTTCATCTTAAAGGAAATATGTTAACCATTTGACAAATTTTCAAAAGTGAGACAGTGAGCATTTTAGTAAAGATACATAGGGGAATCTTACACTGTATCTGAAAGCCAACTGAAAACTGCATTACTGTTAACATTGGCCTCAATTGAGGTTAACAAACAGTCTTCTGATATCTTATTTGGCTCTCTCAACGTAGCCATTCACGCTCTGCTACTCATTATAACTCCTCATTTCTCCTAAAGAAAAGAATGTTACTGTTAGCTTCTAGATTCTGAAGGAACTTCTTCCCTATTCCCATAACAGTATCTTAGCCTAATCTGGAACTTTCCATGGACTTAAGAGGTTGGATTGGATTTTATGACCTAGTCGTAGAGCATAGTTTTTATAATTATATTACAAATCCATGGCATGGCATTTCTTGCAGTACGAATATAGCAAAGTAGTTTTATGTCAACATGCCTGACTTTGCTCTTTCTAATGTCCCCTCCAAGTTGACAAAGGAAATTAATAATTAATTACTTAGTATTATGCTCCTACAAAACCTATTTCAAAAACACAATTATTGGTCTAGGAGCACCTAGGAGATCAAAGATTTCTATGGAAGATTTTGATTTCACGAATATAATAAGGTCATGCAGGACCATTTGAACTTTGTTATAGGGCCTTGGAGCCAAGTCAATTTGTATAGTCTATCAAAACCTAAATGGTCAACTGTAGTCAAACTTCACCAAAGTTGTAAGAGTAGATGCAAATCATATTTTTGGACCATTTCTCAATGTTTGTAAGTTGTTTTGTTAGCCTAGGGACACTTTTGTGCCAAAATGTAAAAGTTGTGAAAAGTTGCTATGCATCTTTGACAACATTGTATGCAATTTGTTGTCCAATGGTCAACTAATTCTAAAATTAGTTGGGATTGGTTATGGCAATGTAATGTTCCAAAGGTGAACTCGGCCTGAAAGCAATCTCAGCCCGAAGGCAAATTCGTCCCGAAGGGGATCTCTGTCCGGAGGCAAACTTAATCCAAAGAGGACCTCAATCCGAAGGGGATCTTGATCTGAAGGGAATCTCGGTTTGAAGGGAAACTTGACCCGAAGGGAAATTCAGTCCGAAGCGAATCTTGATCTGAAAAGGAACTCGATCCAAAGGGAACCTTGACCTGAAGGGAAACTTGATATGAAGGGGAACCTAGTCGGAAGGAAAATCTTGGACCGAAGGGGAAATCAATCCGAAGGGGATCTCGACCCAAACGCAATTTCTCTGATACCACTGTAATGTTCCTTTCTAGCAATGACCAAGGATAGCCTTCCTCCTATGTGAAATTGCTCCTTAGGAATTGACTTCTACTGAGCCTAGAGGTGAAACCAATGTCTGTACAGAGAGGGAGGAAATTGTGGTTGTACAGTGGTCACAAGCAAGAGTCGTATAGTGGAAAAAGGGAAAGTCATACAATAGGGAATGGGGTCTGTACGGTGGCAACCCAGAACAACAAGTAGGTCGTACGCTGGAGATGTCGGGATGGTTGTATGGGGAACAAGAGATAGCCTGTGAGTTCCAATGGGATCCGTACGG
The DNA here is from genome assembly GCA_028749045.1 of Cupressus sempervirens. Taxonomy (NCBI): domain Eukaryota; kingdom Viridiplantae; phylum Streptophyta; class Pinopsida; order Cupressales; family Cupressaceae; genus Cupressus; species Cupressus sempervirens. The sequence continues at coordinate 93,984,119 of CM053793.1, read as the reverse complement.
TGGAGTAGGAGTTTGTCATACAGTGTGGGGACAATGTATGGTGATCCCAAAGAGCTGTGCAACAGAGAGAAAGGAAGATGTACAGTTGGGGGGATGATAGGTTGGGTTTGCATAGTAACGCCAGACATGTGATTAGATGTTCCTTCAGGCCGTATGTTCATGTGAGTGGTAGGTCATACAGGGGAAGAGGGAGTGAAGTGCACGGTAGTCAATATGTATGTCAAGGGAATAATCAATGCTGAATAAAATATCCAAATTGCAAATGCACAGAGATAATATAGAGAAGTTACACCAAACATGAAATAGAACTTATATCGCAATGAATTATAGATTGAATTTGCAAACAGGGGTGGTGCTTCGACTTGCCAGATCAGAGCCAAGTAATACACCAACGGAATAGGGTGAGGGTTGAATCCCACCGACACCGTAATAGCTGTCGTCAAGAAACAGTGTATCGAGATGTTCCCAACAGTGTATCAGGAGGTTCCCGACGGTGTATCAGGAGCTTCCCGACAGTGTTTCAGGATGTTGCCGATGGTGTATCAGGAGCTTCCCGACGGTGTTTCAGGATGTTTCCATGGTGTATTAGGAGCTTCCCGACGGTGGTTCAGGATGTTCCCGACGGTGTATCGAGAGGTTCCCGACGGTGCATCGGGAGGTTTCTATCAGTATATCAGAAGGTTCCCGATGGTGCATCAGGAGGGTTCTGTCAGTGTATTGGGATGTGTGCCGCCAGCCGACATGTATCGAGATGTATCCAGAAGGTTCTATTATTGTAGTTGGCATGTTGTATGTGGCCGACGAATACCTTCGAGAAGGTTCCTCGGACAGTATTTATATTTCCCTTTGGGATCATTGTAATCATGAGATGGAAGCATAATGTACTGTTTGGCATGTGTGAATAATAATAAGAGTTCTGCGGTTCGTGTTCGTGTTCATTATCTGTGTGCAATTCTTAATTAACCAATGCGGTAAACATTTGGCGCCGTTGCCCGATGGACCTGGAAAGGCAAGAGAATGAAGAGTAATGCCGAATCAGCTAAACAAGAATAAGAACAAGCTAAAAGACAAGGACGAAATAAGCACCGCACATGGAGATTTGATTTTGGCGCAGCAAGCCGAACGCAGAAAGAGGTTCCAGAAGATTGCTGTAGACGGACGCAGAAGCACGGAAGCATTGTTGGAGGAGACACGTCAGTGGGTGGAATTGGTGGAAGAGGCAAGGGAGGAGTTTTTGAACTGGTGTTCGCCGAGGGAAGACAGTCCAGACGGAAGAGAATCGACTCGCACGGCTCGGAGTGCCGAAGGAGCAAGAGCGTCAAGTGAACTCTTCGTCCAGGATCTACTTCCAGAAGGAACAAATTCACTTAACGGAGACCCTTCTTCACCAAACACAACTGTACCAAGTGTGAGCATCGGAATACCAAGCATGACCGTTGGGATGGCGGGACCAAAGGAGAAGTTACCTAACTTTGATGGTGATGGAGCAACTGATCCCATCAGACATTGTAAAACTTGTGAAACGATTTGAAGAACTAATGGCATAATGGATACAAATGAATGGATGAGGCAATTTCCGGCAACCCTACGAGGTGTTGCAATTGATTGGTTTACTGATACTGATCCAAAAAAGTTAAATAGTTGGGACAACATTAAAAAGGAGTTCATAGCCGAATTTCAACTCCTACGCGATGATAATGAAATTGTAGCGGAGATATTCAATACTAAGCAGGGGAAGAATGAAACAGTTCGAGTCTTCGCAAGGAAATTGAAGGACTTGATCAATAAAATGGAGAATAAGCCAGCTGACGGGTTACAAAAACAATGATTCATTGAGGGCCTTCACCCAAAATTGCAGAAGAAGATGAAGATTGTGCCACCATCGACATACATTGAAGCATATAACCAGGTAATGAACTTGGAAAGTGAACAGAAGACCAAGAAGAAGAAGAAGAATAGTTCATCCGATTCAGATGATGACGCCTCTTCCGGAGAAGATAGCAGTGATGATGAGGGTAGCAGCAAGAAGGTTCGTGCCCTTCAAAAAGACATGATCCGGATGATGAAAGAATTCAAGAACATGAACAAGGAAACTAAGGGCAATGAACTATGGTGCACGGAGTGCAAGAAGTCAGGCCATACGAAGGGATCCTGCCCGAAAGAGCAATTTTGCGAGATCTGCCAGATTATGGGACACTCGGTGAAGGAATGCCCTTTCAATCTGAAAACAAGAACACCGCAGCAAGTGTTCCTAACACAGGAAGCATCCGCATTTGGAGGGAACGAGAACAACAGTACGGAGGGTGCCACATCGGGAGGATACAGAAATAATGGGCGTGGTCAAAACAACAACAACAATAATGGCTAAAGAAGTTGAATCCAATATGATGCGAATGGCCGAACGATAGTTCAATGCCGCGCATGCAATCTATGGGGTCACTGTACGGAGCTGTGCAGAACAAAACATTGTAAGGCAAATCTTGCAAGCCGAGGTACCCGTCAGGATCAATGATTTGTTGCTCACTATGCCTCAACTCCGTACGGCACTCACGAATAGTCTTAATTGCTAAGCAACCAGTAGAGCGAGAAAAGGAGAAACAGGGAGACACAAGTGCAAAAGACCCGATGCTGTTAGCTCTTTCATCCGGACGCTATCCGATGGTTGTCGAAATGGGCATTCTCAGAACTGTGTTAACAGACACAATCGTGGACGGAGGGTCTGGTGTCAATGTGCTGCCAGAGGATACCTGGAGGAAGTTGGGACAGCCGACATTGTGGCCACCTACCTTCCAGTTGTTAACAGTCGATCAACATGGAATCAAGCCATTGGGAATACTCACAGCGCAACCAGTGACAATTGGAACACAACCATTCCTGTTGGACTTCGTTGTGATTCCTCTAAGGCGGAAAGGGTACGATGCTATTCTGGGTCGGGGGTGGCTGATACAAGCCAAGGCAAAGCACGATTGGAAGAAAAATACTTTATCACTTGAAAGCAAAGGCCGGAAGTATGTTATCGATCTACACACTCAGATGGTCGAGGAAGAAGCCCTATCGTCAGACTCCGAAGGCGAAGAAGATGAAAAGGAGCAAAGTATGGAACCAGATCAAGAGGGAGTTCTACGACTGGAAGGAGATGATGACTTGGATTCAGTGAATGGTCTCTACCATTGGCAGATAGAAGATTATGAATTGTTTCAAAGCTACAACGTATTGACAATAGAAGGATACAATAATGATGAATTTCCAAAGGAGTTTACTGAAATGAAGGAAGGCAATGCATCACTCAACGTGACCCCAACACATAAGTTCGCTGAAGGGGAACCCATCAAATACAATGAAGTCACATTGCAGACCATGAATTTGGGAGACGAAGCCGAACCACGGAACATACTGGTAGGGGACAACTAGGACCCAGTACTAAAAGCAGCAGCATTCAAACTATTTTTAGAGTATAAGGATGTGTTTGCATGGACATACAAGCACCTGAAAGGAGTACTGCCGGAGTTGTGTGTGCACCACATTCAGTTGATCAAAGGAGCAATACCTGTACGGAAGTGGCCCTACAGAATGAAGAAAAATTATGCAGCACGGGTTACGGAGGAAATCAATCGGATGTTAGAGGCCAGCATTATTTTCAAAGTGCAGACCAGTGAATGGGTATCCCCGATAGTGATCTCATTGAAGGATTCCACTCAGATTCGAATATGTGTTGATTTCCGATGCCTGAATGTCGTCACCATCAAGGATCCATTTCCGATTCCATTCACAGACAGCAAATTGGAAGAGGTAGTGGGACACGAGATTTACTCATTTATGGATGGCTTTTCCGGCTACAATCAAATTTCCATCGCAGAGGAGGATAAGCTGAAGACGACATTTGTCGTAGAAGATGGGGTGTATGCCTATAATCGGATGTTGTTCGGTCTGTGCAATGCGCCTGCGACATTTCAACGAATCATACTACACATTTTTGATAAGATGTCCGTCAGAAACTTCAAGGCATTTTTGGATGACTGGTCGGTGTTCAGTGCGGAGGACAAACACCTGGAAGCATTGGGCGGGTGTATGGAAAGGTGCCGACGTGCGCGCCTCGCCCTGAATCCAAAGAAGTGCAGATTTATGGTTCCCCAGGGCAGGTTGCTCAGACACATAGTCTATAAGGAGGGACTGAAGACAGATCCGGACAAAGTGCGAGTCATATTGGAGATGCAGCCATCCACCAATGTAACGGAGGTAAAATCTTTCCTTGGACATATAGGCTATTATAGACACTTCATCAAAAAATTTGCCAAGGTAGCATATCCACTGGATAGGTTGACGTGCAAGGGAGAATCATTCCGATGGGAAAAGGATCAAGATGAAGCATTTGAAGGGCTCAAAGTGAGGTTGGCTACTGCACCCATCCTGGCCTACCCGGATTGGAATAAGGAGTTTCATGTGCATGTTGATGCATCCAACTATGCGATCGGAGCAACTCTCGCACAAACAAGAAGCCACGGGTTGGATCATCTAATCTACTTCGCCAATCGGTTGCTATCAAAAGCAGAACAAAATTATAGTACAACCAAACGGGAAGCATTGGGGATGGTCTATGCTGTGCAGAAATTCCGACACTACTTGTTGCCTACTCCGTTTGTGTTCTATGTTGATCATCAGGCCCTGTTGTATATGATCAATAAACCAGTCATTCAAGGAAGGATCAGCCGATGGTTACTCCTGTTGCAGGAGTTTACCTTCAAGATCATCGTACGGCCAGGAAATAAACATGTAAGCGCCGATCATTTGTCACGTATCAGAATAGGAGAACCGGCAGACGGTGTGAATGATGACTTTCCTAATGCACAGTTGTTTCAGATTGCCGCACTACCGAAGTGGTATACAAGCATCAGTGAATACTTATCGACGGGACAGTTTCCAAATACCATGCCATCGAATGAAAGACGAAAGTTGGTGATACGGAGCGGAACATTTCAGCTGATTAATGGACTGTTGTATAAAATGGGACCCAATCAGATCCTGAGGCATTGTGTCCTGGAGGAAGAAATTCCACAGGTACTGAAGGAAGCGCATGAAGGACCGGCAGGAGGACACATGGGCCCGGACACAACTGCACGAAAGATACTTCTAGTAGGATTATGGTGGCCAACGGTATACAATGACGCCAGGGAATGAGTTGTTGCATGCGATACATGTCAGCGCGCGGGGAAACCCTTGAAGAGAGACTTCATGCCTCTGAATCCCTCTCATGCTCAAGAGCTCTTTGAACGATGGGGTTTCGATTTCATAGGACCCCTGAAGACGAGTAGAACCAGAAGGTGTCGTTACATTGTGGTCGCCACGGAGTACTTGACTAAATGGGTGGAGGCGCGTGCACTACCAAACAACTCAGCGGTAAGTACAGCACAGTTTATTTATGAGCAAATTATTACCAGGTACGACATTCCATTACAATTAACAAGCGATAGAGGAGGACATTTTGTAAACCATTTGATCTGACTGCTTACCACGGAGTTCAAAATTTATCATTCACTGTCAAGTCCATACTACCCAAGAGCAAACGGACAGGCCGAAGCTACCAACAAAATCTTGGTATCAATTATATACAAATCCTATGCAATCGAAGGGGAGGATTGGGAGGAGAAATTGCCTTCTGCTCTTTGGGCTTACCGTATGGCGTATAAAGTTACAACAAGACACACGCCGTTTCAACTGATGTTCGGGCAATAGGTTGTAGTACCAGCAGAATTCATGATACCAAGCCTGCGGATAGCGCTAGAAAACAAGTTGGGCGACATGGAAAGCTTAAGGGAGCGGCTGTACAAACTGAACAGGCTAGAGGAAAAGCAATTGTTAGCACAATGGGCCACTGAAGTAACACAGAACAGGCGGAAGGCGTGGCACGATAAGCACTTGAAATTGAATAGGTTTCAGCCCGGACAGTGGGTGTTGAAGTACGACGGCCGGAATGAGATCAAGTCGGGCAAGTTCAAAGTTAAGTGGGTTGGACCGTATCAGATTCGAGAAGTAGAAGACAATGGAGCAATAAAATTATGGACTTTGGATGGACAGGAAGTGCCCCAGGCGGTGAATGGCTCGAAGCTCAAGGTATACCACGGTCAGAAGACTTTTGTGTCAGAAAATGACCTTTGAGCGACCCCGTCGTCATTGCAAACCGACGATGCTAACGGTTGAAAGGAAAACTGACTCTGCTATTAAAATATAATTTTAAGAAATAAAAAATAATAAATAAATAAAAAGAATGGGATCGGCAGGGTTGTGGGCATTAGCCTGTGAACAAATCAGTTCAAGAATGGATATTTTTAGAAAGAAACCCACGGCCAAAGAGGCCCTCCGTACAAACAAGCGTAAGATGGCAGTTGCAACAAGAAGTATTAGGCGTGAGATCACAACACTGTAAAAGTGACACTACAGAAAAACCACAGACCATGCAACAGTACGAGTCAGGATAAGCAAATCTCAAGCAGCAGCAGATACGTGGGAAATTAGGGAAGTATTAGGCGTGAGATCACAACACTGTAAAAGCGACACTACAGAAAAACCACAGACCATGCAAAAGTACGAGTCAGGATAAGAAAATCTCAAGCAGCAGCAGATACGTGGGAAATTAGGGAATCTATACGGCTGTACGGCAGGCACAGGAAAGATAATAAGCATCTGCACTCACATCAACAAAGAAACTTTTGCAAGCTGTACGGACACGTAACTGAAATAACAACTTTCTTTTTCAGCAAAAGGCATAGTATGCAATTAGCCGGTAAGAGAGCTTGGAGGAAACACCTTGAGCAGGATTCAATCATGAATCAAGAGGTGCAGGTAGGACCCTCGCAAGCACGGCCACGGGAGAAGGAGGCAGGTAAGCACAGGGCAAAAGTACAGACTCAGCCGGATGTCCATACAACGCCACAAATTGTAGCTTTTGAAGGGCTGAATGGAGGGGACTGTCGGAAATGGTGGGAGGAACATCCAAATACTCACCTGGTTAAAGCAAGCATCAGAAAGGCGTAGGTGGAATGGGCTATCCGGATACCACTTTTTTGTATTAGAGACTTTGAGGGTGTTTTGCGGCCGATGATTGAGGCGTATGACAGGCATTCTCGAAAATGCTCAATTACATATTTGGGGTATGACATAGTGGTATACTTTCGGCCAACTGATTTTACGAGGGTCTTTGGTATACTAGGGGTGGCGCAAGGTGGAGCCAAGATTGATGGCAAACCCAAAAAGATGAGCAAGGAGACAAAGTTGCAACTGATACGGATGGTGTGTAACGACGAAGTACAGAAGCACATCGATACTCTTATGGACGCTTCGAAGAAAAGAGGGCTGCGGAAGTCTGAGATTCGTGGACATTGGAAGTGCTTGATGGATGTGATGAAAAACAGGCTTATAGGATCCAGCACGGCATCTGACATTTCCTTCCCCTTGGTCAATATGATGAATGGAATCATGAATGGCAAGGTCTATGACTGGGCTTCATTGTTAGCCACTCGCATGGAGTTCATGACCCTACAACACAAGACGTTCTATATGCCGCACTACGCCATCGGACTCTTTTTGGACGCCACGGCCAAGACGATACCCCATGAGCAGCTAGAAGTTAAGCCGACTCCGGCAGCACCGGGCGAGCCTCCGATAATGCAATGGAAGTATTTGGATACACCTATAGGTCAGAAGAGCGAGGGCCAGAAGAGGACACGGCAAGAGATGGAGGAATCAGGTAACACCGATAGTGGCCATCAGGACACATCTTGCGACGAGAATGCCGACTCTGAGGGTGTGGAGGTAGAACAGGAGGAGGAAGAAGATGAGGAAGGTAGCATAGTCTCAGCAATCCCACTTCGCTTTCCGCGACCAGCTGCACCTGTGACTACTACTTCAGCTCCGGTAATTTCAACACCACACATACACACCATGGCAGATGTTCACATCCCAGGGTTTGGTCAGTTTCGGCGTGCAGTGGTGATGACCCCGGTTACGCTACATCCCGCATCACAAACAGTAGTAGCACCTGTGCAACCAGCAGTGCGCCAGCGGACAGCAGCACCTGTAGCCACAAGTACGCAACCAGCAGTTCACGAACCAACTTCCATACCTGTACTAGAGAGTTTTCCTCAGCCACTTCCTGTGGCGAAGCCTGTGACAGAGGAAGGAGTCAGTGAGAGAGGTACACAGGAGTAGGTTCGGCTGGAAGTGATTGGGTCAGATGCGGTAGTCACTGTAGCAGACACTCTGCTAAGTGAGGATCACAGTGCTCACCCCAGTATTCCTGAAGCGGCACCCCAGGCCCCAGCAACAAGTGTGGGAAGCCGGGCGAGTGAGTACCTAACGCGCCGACTACTTGCCCCTGTCACCAGAAGTCATTCCATTCAGTCTCCCATGAGAGAGCACATGCCCTTGGAGGCCAATTGGTCCAACAGTGAGATAGTCGAGATACCAGCATCACCTGAGGTGGAGGATCAAAGTGCAGCGGCAGCCGAGAAAGTGGCTACGGGAGCGCAGGCGTCAGATCCTCTACCAGCAGAGACGGAGGACATGGATATTCATTCCCGCCTGGCTATCATTGCTGAGCAGAGCAAGTCCATAGCAGAAATGGTGCTCACAGAGCAAAGAAGGGCAGAGGTTGAGCGGAAGGCTCGGGAGACGGCAGAAAAGGCTCAGGAGGAAATGGCCGACCAACTTACCACCTAGCACCTTGCATGGGAAGCGAAATGGACAGCCTTGTTAGCACAGCTCGAGGAGAGTATGCGAGGGAAACAGCAGGCAGAACAACAGTTAACCTCAGTCGAGCAGCAACTAGCTGCAGCTGAGCAGAGGTGGGCAACAGCACTTCAGGAGGACTCAGCGCAACAGGCTCACGATCAAAAGGAAGCTGAGTGTCAGGACGTTACTTTGATGCTGAAAGAAATGGTGAACTCACAGATTAGAGCTGATTTGCAGATACGGACAGATCAGGTGTATCAGCTTTGACGCAGTCGGTCGTCACAATCCAAGACTCAGCCTTCGGGTTGATGTATACGTCCATGTTTGTGTTTTATGAATAATGTAAATAGTGTGGGTTTTTTGTTGTCTCGTCGTCCTTTTCTTTTTGGGGGAGATGATGTTGTCAGGAAACAGTGTATCGAGATGTTCTCGACGGTGTATCGGGAGGTTCCCGACAGTGTATCAGGAGCTTCCCGATGGTGTACCAGGAGCTTCCCGACGGTGTTTCAGGATGTTTCCACGGTGTATCAGGAGCTTCCCGACGGTGGTTCAAGATGTTCCCGACGGTGTATTGGGAGGTTCCCGACGGTGTATCAGGAGCTTCCTAAAGGTGCATCGGGAGGTTTCTGTCAGTATATCGGGAGGTTCCCGACAGTGCATCAAGAGGGTTCTGTCAATGTATCGGGATGTGTGCCGCCAACCAACATGTATCGAGATGTATCCAAAAGGTTCTATTATTGTAGTTGGCATGTTGTATGTTGCTGACGGATACCTTCGAGAAGGTTCCTCGAACAGTATTTATATTTCCCTTCGGGATCATTGTAATCATGAGATGTAAGCATAATGTACTGTTTGGCATATGCGAATAATAATAACAGTTCTGCTGTTCGTGTTCGTGTTCATTATCTGTGTGCAATTCTTAATTAACCTATGCGGTAAACAATAGCCAAGTAGGGAAGGTCTTTCACTTCCGAAATGGCGAACAACAAAGAATCCCAACTGGAATTCACTGTATAAGAAAATATAATCCAAATCCCATACCAACTACTACCTACATGTCGTGCTTAAATACCCGTCGGAGAAACCTTTCGAGGGTGTACAATGATAGCAGACGAGCACACCTACCTATGGAAACAATTAAATAAAAACGGGTCTGGGATATACTAAATCAATCAGAACCACAAATACAAATATTAATAACTGGGGCCCCATATTAATTAACTAAAATAACTAATTAAAGGTCCTTTTAATATATTATTTAAATTCTGGGACCAATTAAATAATTAATTTAATTCAATTATTACATTAAAATTTGGGGAGATGAAAGGCAGGTCCCAATAGGCTTGATGAAGCCTTTGTGGTTGACACAAGATGTAGATGAACTTTGGAGACAAAGTTGAATGAGAATTGCTTATGTTTCTTTGTAATTCCATGGTTTCCTAACAGTAAATTTGTATGAAGCAGTATTATTGGTCAAGGTTTGAAATCAATTAGATGAGTTAGGGTAATGAATTAGCTTGCCTTTGGTTTCGGTCCATCTAGTTTGGTGTTGTTTTGAGCAAGATCTAGCCCAATTTACAGTTACAGGTCTGAAACCCTAAGTAACCAAGCTTTTGGCACAAAATGATGAATTCCTCTTCATTGCATGAGTGAAAAATTCTCAGTTTAGGTGTAATGAAGAGCATGCGTGTATTCTGTGTGATTTTGGTGGCTTCGAAGTAGGAGCAAGCGGATTCACTAGCCAAAAGAGCAAATTAGGCTAGGCATCTCTATGTGACTAGCCACAATGAAGTGGGGCTTTGAGTGCAGAGGAGTCTTTGAAGGTATTGGGCACAATCTAATGGTGGAATTGGTGGGTGTAGGATATCTGAAAACTTGTTCTAATTATTAGTACACAAAGGTCAAACCTCCTTAGGTTACTTGCCTTGTAAATAAGACCTATTAGGTTTGTCTAAGATATCGTAGTTTGACCTAGTCAATGAAGGCTCCCAAGCTTAGAAGTGGGGTATATTTTGTCTGGATAAAGGGTATCTAAAACTAATCATTGTTTGGGAAATGTTTGGGAAGTTTGCAAATTACGCCCAAAAAAGTCTTGTCAAACAGCTACAAGGAATAGGCCGGATTACGTATAGTGGAACTTACAGTTCCCGATTGATAGTAGGGGCTATTGGTTCATCATTCTTTGGGACCCTAATGCTTGTACAAGTGATAGGATTGTGTCTAACACACCTCTACTATCAATGTAGCCTTTTGCTTGTGTAAGTAATGCTATTAGTAGGATTTATGCTTAAGTGAGAAGTTGTCTCTAGTAAAGAACTGAATGGACTTTGGACAAGTAATTTGTCTCTAAGCCCATTGGGTCAAGTGGTGTCAGATTGACCTAGTTGATTGCCTTGTGAGAAATTGCAGTACAAGTGTGGGTCAGATTAGGTTGGTTTGAAGTATAAAACCTTAAGGCCTCCTTGTGCCTTTGCATCATATCGATATCCGAGCAATTAGTAGAGTTTGAATTTGGTGTATGTCAATGGAAGAGAGTCAAAGAGAGTCTAGCATAATGCTTCCTAAAGGACTGAAGGCAAAAATGGTGAAGAAACTCCAAGAGATGGAGCAAAGAATGTAAACCTGAAGTTGTTGGCAATTTGGCTAAGGGTTGATAGGATTGTCCTCCTGACATCATCTTACACATTTTGATGTGACAAAGTTTGGGTTAAGTCTGAAGAAAGAATACTTAGAAAATTGACTAAGTATAAAGCAAGAATACAAGGAACAAATGTTTTCGGCATAAGTTAATTAGGAAACGGACACAGATAATGAACACGAACTCAAACAGCAGAACTCCTCTTATTATTATTCGCATATGCCAAACAGTATATTATGCTTGTGTGATAAGATGATTACAATGCTTTCCAAAGGGGTTATAAATACTTTCCGAAGAACTTTCCCGAAGGAGTCTGTCGGCCAGATACATTATGCCCGCTACAAACTGTTTACCCGTCAGCTACATAACAAGACTTTTACTGAAGGGACCCGTCGGCCGATGCACAATTTCTACCGACGACATCATCGCCCCCAAAAAGAAAAGTCGTCTCCTGACGACTAACAAAATTAGGAGACAACCCACAATCAAGAAAAAGAAATACTAGAGAGAAGGAGATGTCCCAAAAGAGTGCTGTTGACGACGCAACTCATACACCTGGTCAGTCCAGATGCGCAAATCTGTCTGAATCTGTGAATTAACTTCTACGGCCTCCTTCAGTAGAAGTGCAGCATCCATAGCCTGCCTCTTGGCCAACTGTAACTCATGCTCTGCTGCATCTTTATCCCGGATAGCTGCGTCCTTCTCCTGTACCACTGCAGCCATATCCTTCAATAGTTTTGCCCGCTCTGCTACCCATGTTGCCTGCTTGTCGACTAAATCAGTGGCTAACTTTTCTCTTGCCTCTTTTTCAACCGCTAGAGATCTCTGAGCTGCAACACTGTCTGCTGCCTTATCCGCCTCCGCGCGCTGCCGCGCATAGTAAACCTCTTTGTACAGTCCCACGATCTCATGTGCCAACGTCATCATCGGAGTGTCACTCGGTCCCAACTCTGGCTCAGTGGCCCAATCTGCCAACATCTCTGGTGTCTCAACTGCCGGCCAATCTCTATCTACGAAACAAGTTTGAAATCGCTTAGGACAAATCCCACGAATATATGCTTGAATCAAATGCCACTCCCTTCGCCGAGTGAGAGCCTGAATCGCCACATCATGCCCCTTCTTCAATGCAAACTTCATAGTCCTGAGGTAGTCCCTGCACCTGTCCTCATCCGACCCGTAATCCTCCTTGGCGAAGTCCTCAAATGACCATTCGGGATCACTATTGTCCTCCTCATCAGCGAGAGCCATGCCCACATCCGGTGCCGCCTCCTCTGCTGTCGGCGCAATCACGACATGTGGCATTCCCTCCTCCTGAGACTGAGGCTCTGGTACAAGTGCTACTCTGAAATAGCTAGGGGACTGAATGAACGGGCCACGCCTGTCAGGGACGCGTCGAAACTGCTGCCTCAGGAAAACACTGGCTCTATCCATGACCTCTGGTTGTTCGAGCTACGCTGGGTCCGTACACTCCTGTACTCCTCCGTCTGATACATTCTCTATACATTCTCTACTGGAAGTGCCTGAGCTTCTGCTTACTGTGCTACTGTAACAACTGCTGCTGGCTAACTTATGGCAGGTGCCACGGGTGCTGCTACCGGAAGTGCTTCAGGAGCTGAAGAAGTCTCTCTGTTGACGGGTGCAATTAGGTGGGCAAAGCCGACCGCAAATCCTACCCCCGGTCGGACAGGAGAAGGCCGTACCCCGTGTTGCCATGGTGCGGCTAGTGTGACTGCCTGATGGGATCCTCCAGCCATCAATATCGGTCGTCGAGTCTGCCCAAATCCTGGAATGTAAGCCATGTGTAGACCTCGGGGTAACAACTCAGAAGTGATAGGAACTGTAGTACGCGGAAATAGCAAGGGGGTAGCCATGACAATCTGAACCGCTTCATTATCCTCGCCCTCCCCTTCTTCTTCCTCCACACTATCTTGCTCAGAAGATGTCTCCTATCGGCCGCTATCAGTATCATCTGCCATGTCCATCCGGGGCCTCTTTTGACCTGCTGAACCCTTTTGCCCAGAGATTGTGTCCAAGTGCTTCCATTGCATGATAGGAGGTTCTCCTGGAGCCAGTGGTCCAGGCTATGCCTCTATCTCCTCCGTTGGAATCAACCATGCTACAGCATCCAGGAATAGACCAATGGCGTAATGGGGCATATAGAAGGTCTTGTGCTGGAGAGTCATGAATTCATGCATCCGTTCAGCCAGCACAGACGCACAATCATACACTTTCCCAGTCATTATGTTGTTCATCATGGACACCTGCGGAAATGTGATATCCAATGCCCTAGAGGATCCCGTGAGCCTGCTTTTGACCAAGTCCATCAGACATCGCCATAGCCCTTCCGGAATGTCAATTTTCTTTAAACCCCTTCCCTTTGATGTCTCGACTAATGCTGCCTATTCTGCTTCAGTCAAATCTCCACATACTAATTTGATTAAAAATAGTTTCCCATCCTTTGGAATTTTCTTCGGTAAAATCTTTCTGCCCTACTGCCCTGGAATGCCAAAAACTCGTGTGAAATCTGCTGCTTTGAATGATACCACTAAGTTCCGTCCCAGATACTAAAATGTGCTCCTGCGAGAAGCTCTACCATATGTCTCAATCATGGTACGCAGATACCCTTCATAATCTCGAATGCAAAAAACCGGCATCTGAATGGCCCATTCAACCTGCGCTCTTCTGATGCTTGCTTTGACTGGATGGTCATCAGGGGTTTCTTGCCACCATTTTCGACAATCCATTCCATTTAATCCGTCAAATTGTATAGTCTGTGGTGTGACTTCAGCTGCTGCAGGTGCTACAGTCTTACGCTTCTCCTTGCTGCTGCTCGAGCCTTTATTCAAATTACCTGTACCTGCCATGCTCCTGCCTTCCACAAGTTTGGATTGTGCTAATTGTTTTTTCCACTGCCGTTTACCTGCAGACTCCATTAATTATATTTATCTTTTCCTAATGGTCCTCCAAATCCGTACGGTGATAAAATGAGAAATCCGTACAGCAGCAAGAGCACAAGTCTATGGAGTGGCTGCCCCAAAGAAGTCCGTACGGTGGGTTATGGGAATGGTGTGGTTACCGTACGGTCATGCCATGAGTACAATTTGGAATCCGTACGTTACCACTTACAAGTTGTACATTCAATTGTAAATACCTGCCGCCATGGAAAGAGCAAGAAAACCTTGTGGAGATTTCAACTCAAGATGATCAGTCAATGCTATTGTCCTCCTCTGTTGCACTGCAGGATCCGTACAAGCTCAACGTCAAAGAGGGCTCATCAATTTTATTTGCAACTCTGTCTTTGGCACCCCCACAAGGCCTATATCTGCAGACCGTACTTCACATTTGCAGACCGTACTACACATTACTTTATCTGGAAAGCCGTACATCGCAAACCGTACTACACATTACTTTATCTGGAAAGCCGGACATTGCAAACCGTACTACACATTACTTTCTCTGGAAAGCCGTACATTGCAAACCATACTACACATTACTTTATGTGGAAAGCTGGACACCATCCTGCAGACATTGAAAACCGTACGTTATTCCTCCTTTACAGTGAAATCCGTACGGTGGTGCTCCTTGTTTCATATACTAAATACCGTACAGTGCCCTTTACTGTGAAATCTATACGATATCAATAAAATCTGTAATCTGGCAATGAATTCTGTACGGTAGCAATGAAATCCGTACTTTAACAATGGAAACCGTACGGTAGGAATGAAATCCGTACTGTAGCCATGGAAACCGTACGGCACTAATGAAATCCGTACCTTGACAATAAAAACCATACAGTCCTAATGAAATCCGTACCTTAACAATGAAAAACCATACAGTACTAATGAAATCCGTACCTTAACAATGGAAAACCGTACGGTAATCTTTTTCTTTTTTTTCTTTTTTTATTTTTAATTTCTTTTTTTTTTCTCTTTTTTTTAATTTTAAAATAGCAGTCAGTTTTCCCTTCAACCGTCATCACCGTCGGTCTGTAGTGACGGAGGGGTCTCTCGAAGGCCATTTTCTAACGCAGAAGTCTTCTGCTCATGATATATCTTCAACTTCGACCCATTCACCGCCTGAGGCACTTTGTGTCCATCCAAAGTCCATAATTTGATTGCTCCATTGTCCCCTACTTCCCGAATCTGATACGGCCCGACCCACTTAACCTTGAATTTACCCGGTTTGATCTCATTCCGGCGTCGTACTTTAATACCCACTGTCCGAGCTGAAACCTGTTTAGCTTCAGGTGCTTATCGTGCCATGCCTTCCGCCTATTCTGCATTACTTCAGTTGCCCACTGTGCTAATAATTGCTTCTCCTCTAACCTGTTTAGTTTATATAGCCACTCCCTTAAGCTTTCCATGTCACCCAACTTGTTTTCTAGTGCTATCCGCAAGCTTGGTATCATAAATTCCGCTGGTACTACGGCCTCCTGTCCAAACATCAGTTGAAACGGCGTGTGTCCTGTTGTGAGTTTGTATGCCGTGCGGTAAGCCCACAAAGCAGAAGGTAATTTCTCCTCCCAATCCTCCCCTTCCATTGCGCAGGATTTGTATATAATTGATATCAGGATTTTGTTGGTAGCCTCGGCCTGTCCGTTTGCCCTTGGGTAGTACGGACTTGATAGCGAATGATAAATTTTGAACTCTGTGGTAAGCAGTCGGATCACATGATTTACAAAATGTCTGCCTCTATCACTTGTTAATTGCAACGGAATGTCGTATCTAGTAATTATTTGTTCATAAATAAACTTTGCTGTACTTACCGCTGAATTGTCTGGTAGTGCACGCGCCTCCACTCATTTAGTCAAATATTTCGTTGCAACAACAATGTAATGGCACCTTCTGATTCTGCTCGTCTTTAGCAATCCTATGAAGTCCAGATGCCACCGTTCAAAAAGCTCCTGAGCATGAGAAGGATTTAGAGGCATGAAATCTCTTTTCAAAGGTTTTCCAGCTCATTGACATGTATCGCAGGCAACAACCCATTCCCTGGCATCATTATATATTGTTGGCCACCATAATCCTGCTAGAAGTATTTTTCGTGCAGTTGTGTCCGGCCCAATGTGTCCTCCCACCGGTCCTTCGTGCGCTTCCTTGAGTACCCATGGAATTTCTTCCTTTAGGACATAATGCCTCAGGATCTGATCGGGTCCCATTTTATACAACAATCCATTAATCAGCTGGAATGTTCCACTCCGTATCACCAACTTCCGTTTTTCATTCGGTGGCATTGTATTTGGAAACTGTCCTGTTGACAAGTATTCGCCAATGCTTGTATACCATTCTGGTAGTGCAGCAATCTGAAACAGCTGTGCGTCAGGAAAGTCATCATTTACACCGTCTGCCGGTTCTCCTGTTCTGATACGTGATAAATGATCCGCGCTTACATGTTTCTTTCCTGGCCGGACAATAATCTTGAAAGTAAACTCCTGCTATTGAAGTAACCATCGGCTGATTCTTCCTTGAATGACTGGTTTGTTGATCATATACAACAGGGCCTGATGATCAACGTAGAATACAAATGGAGTGGCCAACAAGTAGTGTCAGAATTTCTGTACAGCATAGACCATCCCCAATGCCTCCCGTTCGGTGGTACTATAATTTTGTTCAGCTTTTGATAGCAACCGGCTGGCGAAGTAGATCGGATGATCCAACCCATGGCTGCCCGTCTGCGCTAGAGTTGCTCCGATTGCATAGTTCGATGCATCCACATGCACATGAAACTCCTTCCAATCCGGGTATGCCAAAATACGTGTTGTCGCCAGTCGTACCTTGAGTCCTTCAAATGCTTCATCCTGTTCCTTATCCCATCGGAACGATTCTGTCTTGCAAGTTAACCTATCCAACGGATATGCTATCTTGGAAAAAAAATTTGATGAAACGCCTGTAATACCCTATATGCCCAAGGAATGATTTTACCTCTGTTACATTGGTGGACGGTTGCATCTCTAATATGACCCATACTTTGTCCAGATCTGTCTTCAGTCCCTCCTTACAGACTATGTGTCCGAGCAACCTTCCGTGTGGGACCATAAATCTGCACCTCTTCGGGTTCAGGGCCAAACACACACGGCGACATCTTTCCATACACTCGCCTAAGGCTGCCAGATGTTTGTCCTCCGCACTGAACACTGACCAATCATCCAAAAATGCCTTGAAGTTTCTGATGCACATCTTGTCAAAGATGTGTAGTATGATCCGCTGAAATGTCGCAAGCGCATTGCACAGACCGAACGGCATCCGATTATAGGCATAGACCCCATCTTCTACGACAAATGTTGTCTTCAATTTCTCCTCCTCTGCGATTGAGATCTGATTGTAGCCGAAAAAACCATCCATAAATGAGTAGATCTCGTGTCCCGCTACCTCCTCTAGGATGGTGTCCGTGAATGGGATCGGGAACGGATCCTTGATGGTAACTGCATTTAGGCCTCGAAAATCAACACATATTCAGATCTGAATGGAGTCCTTCTTCAGGGAGATTACGATCGGGGATACCCATTCACTGCTCTGCACCTTGAAAATAATTCCGGCTTCTAGCATCCGATTGATTTCCTCCGTAACCCGGGCCGCATAATTTTTGTTCATTCTGTAGGGCCTCTTCCGTACGGGTATTGCTCCTTCAATCAATGGAATGCGATGCACACACAATTCAGGTGGTACGCCCTTCAAGTCCTTGTATGTCCATGCAAAGACATCCTTATACTCTAAAAATATCTTGAATGCTGTTGTCTTCAGTACTGGGTCCCAATTGTCTCCTACCAGTATGTTCCGTGGTTCTGCTTCGTCTCCCAAATTCATGGTCTGCAACGCGACTTCATTGTATCTGATGGGTTCTCCTTTAGTGAACTGATGCACCGGGGTCACATCGAGTGATGCATCCCCTTCCTTTATTTCAGTGAATTCCTTTGGAAAGGCATCGGTATTGTTTTCTTCTATTGTCAGTATGTTGCAGGTTGGAAACAATTCATAATCCTCTATCTGCCAATGGTAAAGACTATTTACGGAATCCAAATCGTCATCTCCTTCCAGTCGTAAAACTCCCTCCTGATCCGGTTCCATAGTTTGCCCCTTTTCATCCTCTTCTCCCTCAGAATCTGACGATAGGGCTTCTTCCCTGACCATCTGAGTGTGCAGATCGATGACATATTGCCGGCCTTCGCTTTCGAGTGATAAAGTATTTTTCTTCCAATCGTGCTTTTCTTTTGCTTGTATCAGCCACCCCCGACCCAAAATAGCATCGTACACCTTCCGCCTGAGAGGAATCACAACGAAGTCCAACAGGAATGGTTGTGTTCCGATTGTCACTGGTTGCGCTGTGAGTATTCCCAATGGCTTGATTCCATGTTGATCGGTCGTTAGCAGCTGGAAGGTAGGTGGCCATAATGTCGGCCGTCCCAAGTTTTTCCAAGTATCCTCTGGTAGCACATTGACACCGAATCCTCCGTCGACGATCGTGTCCATTAGCGCAGTCCTGAGAATGCCCATTTCAACAACCGCCGGATAGCGTCCAGATGAGAGAGCTTACAACATCGGATCTTCTGCACTTGTACCCCCCTGTTTCTCGTTGTCCTGCTCTACGAGTTTCTTAGCACTCGGAACTATATTTGTGAGGGCCGTACGGAGTTGAGGCATAGTTAGCAACAGATCATTTATCCTGACGGGTATTTCAGCTTGCAATATTTGCCGTACAATGTTCTGTTTTGCACAGTTCCGGACTGAGGTACTTGGCGGGTCCTTCAGGTGTGCTGTTTTTGCCTGTGTTACTTTCTGGATCTCTGCCCTTGGTTCCTCCAGTCTCTTCTTTTCTTCCGCTGGGTCAGGGTATAGCTTCGCCTGCTTCCGAGTGATTGCCAGAACTTCTTCCTCGTTTGTCCCTACGGTAATCAAGTTTACTCCGGACTTCGGGCACTTAGTATCATCATGATCACCAAGTCCACACCATTGGCATAGCAACTTCGATGTGTTCGTCGTTGTGCACTCTGGGGCGAAGTGACCCCACAGATTACATGCGCGGCATTGAACAATTGGCCAATCATTCGCATCGTACTGAATTCGACTCCTTCCTCCATTGTTGTTGTTGCCACCATTGTTGTTATTGCTATTGTTGTTTGGACTGCGCCGGTTGTTTCTGTATCCGCCTGATGTGGCACCTTCTGTACTGGTGTTCCCGTTCCCTCCTGACGGGGATGCCTCCTGTGACAGGAACACTTGCTGCGGTGTCCTTGTTTTTAAATTCAAAGGGCATTCCTTTACCGAGTGTCCGAGGATCTGGCAGATTTCACAAAATTGATCTTTCGGGCAGGATCCCTTCGTATGGCCTTCTTTCTTACACTCCGTGCACCATAAGTCATTACCCTTAGTCTCCTCGTTCATGTTTTTGAATTCCTTCATCATCCGCATCATGTCCTTCTGGAGGGCACGGACCTTCTTGTTGCTTCCCTCATCATCGTCGCTGCTATCTTCTCCTGAAGGGTCATCGTCATCTGAATCTGATGAGCTGGTCTTCTTCTTCTTCTTTGTCTTCTGGTCACTTTCGAGGTTCATTGCCCGATTGTACGCTTCAATGTATGTCGATGGTGGCACGATCTTCATCTTTTTCCGCAGCTTCGGGTGAAGACCTTCAATGAACCATCTTTTCTGGAGCCCATCTGTCGGCTTATTCTCCATTTTACTGATTAAGTCCTTCAACCTCCTGGCGAAGACCTGTACTGTTTCATTCTTCTTTTGTTTGGTATTCAATATCTCGGCTACAATTTCATTATCATCACGCAAAAGTTGAAATTCTGCGATGAACTCCTTAATGTTATCCCAACTATTTAATTTATGTGGATCAGTATCAGTAAACCAATCAATCGCAACACCCCGTAGGGTAGTGGGAAATTGTCGGATCCATTCATTTGTATCTGTTATGCCATTTGCCCTCCAGATCATTTCACATGTTTTACAATATCGAATGGGACCAGCTGCTTCATCACCATCAAATTTAGGCAATTTTTCCTTTGGACCTGCCATTATCACTGTATGTCGAGGGTTTTGTTGTGTACCTGCGCTGTTTTGCACTCCCGCACTGTTTTGAGCACCCGCGTTGTTCTGAGCTCCCGCGCTGTTTTGAACACCCGCGCTGTTCTGCACACCCGCGCTGGTTTGGACACCCGCGCTATTCTGCACGCTTGCGTTGTTTTCTACACCTGCGTTGTTTTCTGCTTCCGCGTTGTTTTCTGCTTCTGCACTGTTTTCAACACCCGCGCTGTTTGGTGAAGAGGGTTCGTCAACCGAAGCTGTTCATTCCGGAAGTATATCTCGAACGAAGAGGTCACTCCACGCTCGTGCTCCGTCGGCACTCTGAGCCGTGCGAGTCGATCTCCTTCCGTCAGGATTCTCTTCCCGATTCAGAAACTCCTCCCTCGCTTCTTCCACCAACTCAAGCCGTTGTCGAGTCTCTTTCAACAATCCTTCCGCGCTTTTGTTTCCGTCGGTAATTTTTTGAAATCTCCTTTGACGCTCTGTCTGCTAAGCCAGAATTAAATTTTCCTGCGCAACACGTATGTCATCTTTTTCCTTCAGCTTACTCTTATCTGTGTTCAACTGATTCGGCATTTAATTCACATCCGCCTGCTTGAGTACCAGGTCCATCGGGCAACGGCGCCAAATGTTTTCCGCATAAGTTAATTAGGAAACGCACACAGATAATGAACACGAACTCAAACAGCAGAACTCTTATTATTATTCGCATATGCCAAACAGTATATTATGCTTGTGTGACAACATGATTACAATGCTTTCCGAAGGGGTTATAAATACTTTCCGAAGAACTTTCCCGAAGGAGTCCGTCGGCCAGATACATTATGCCCGCTACAAACTGTTTACCCGTCGGCTACATAACAAGACTTTTACCGAAGGGACCCGTCGGCCAATGCACAATTTCTACCGATGACAACAAATAACTTATTTTGTTTGGTGAGCTTCACTAGAAGCATGTGAAGTTATGAGAGCTTAAAGCAAGGTAGTGCATACCCCAAAGAGCACGTGTGCAAGAGTGTTGAAAGAGATGATAAGTTATGGGTAGTTTAACAAAAACAAGTTTGACAAGACAAAATTGAGTAAACAGAAAAGTATTGGTATTTTGGTTCAAGAATTATTTTGTCCTGCAAACTAATTACTTAAAAATGTTGGGATGTGTAATATCCCCGTCTTTTAGCATCTCAGTGGAGTTCTTAGCCTTAACATTCTCTGAAGGCTAAGTGGAGAAATAAGGAGAAATTGATTAAATTAAGTCATTAAATAAATTAAAATTAAAAGCTGACTTTATATTTAATTAATTTAATTCTCTAGAAGCACAACTAATTATTGTATTGGAAAGGGGGAAGCTTCTAAAGAGTAAATTTTCTAGAAGTACAACTAATTATTGCCTTCGAAAGGGGTAAGCTTCTAGAGAGTGCAATTAAATAATATATTACTTCTTCTAGAAGGAGGTTCATCTATTGGAGGAAAAGAATAAATAAGGAGGGCAGCTGCATTGTTGAGCATCGAATGTGTTGCTTTCTACTCTTTCAAATAACTTGTGGAGCCAAGGGTTTCTACAAATGTTACATTGATCGTTGGGAATGAACACTCCCATTGATTTGCATAACTGAGGTAGTGAAATATCTTCCGAAGGGTTACAACTGTTGGAGAAGACGAATTAGTCTTTTCATTGTGCCAAATTTGTGGCCTAGAGCCAGATTTGTGGAGTAAAGAATAAGTTGGAATTTGCTACAGTGATTTACTATAGGAAAATTCATATTTTTGGAGCAGTTTCAGCTTTTTATCTACTACATTTTGCATTGTTTGAGAGTAGATATTTAGGGCATTGGTAAGGTTTGTAAAATCTATTGTAATCTAATTTGTTGCCCTAATGTCCTTTTGATGTAGATGCATATTTTCTTATTTGTAATCAGTGTTATTAAAACAATTGCATCTTCATTGTTAGTTGTTTGGTGTGTTCTTTGCAAGCATATTTATTAAAGTTTGGCATTTAGAAAGCAATCAGAATTTACATATGCAATATATCTCTTGCTTGCAAAGTGTTTGCCAAAATGTCAAACAAGTGAATTAAAGAGGACTTTGAGTTTGACGAAGTTATAACCTGTTGGGGTTATTACATTGGTAACAGAGTTAAATCCTGCCATCCTGAGGGTTTAGCAATCAAATGTAGCCATTGTTTGATAGGGAACAAGATTTTGACGGACAATCAGACACCATGGGTGACAGGTAAGAGCGTAACCCACCAAGAGACCATAGGAATGAGGATCAAGAAACAAGAGAATTTTTCAGAGCAATGGTTACAGGACAAGAGCGGATGGCTCAGGCTTTGCAGGCACTCACCACCATGGTTGAGTGCATGAACCCACAAGACAAACAGAATTAGGAACAAGGGGATAACAGGAGTGTAGTGGGATCACCAAGAGCTCATAGAACTCTTTCCAGAACAGTAGATAGGCACACATGTCCTAACTTTGTTAGAGAGGAACTAGTACAAGAGCCAAAAGAGGAAGCTGAGGATGGGACATTTGCAGATATCCTTATGGCTGCTAATGATGAATGGGAATTATTGGCACTGTAAGTACAGGAGAGAATGACTTTTAGGAGGTTTGTGAACCAAAGAAGAGAACGCTACTGTGCAGTCAGACAGAATAGGAGACCTCATGGCAAGGTTAATGAATTAAAGCGGGCTACAAGGAAGCTTTCCTTGACTACATTTGATGGGAGTAGCAAAATGACAACACAAGCTTGGATTCACAAGCTTGATACCTTCTTAGCACTAAGACCTATGACAGAACTGGAGGCAATAAAATATGCCACGCTATATTTAGAGGGAGTTGCACATGATTGGTGATACCATTGGATGGTTACCCTTCAACATAACCAACTAACTTCATATCAGGACTTTGTCGACAGTTTGGTAGAGAGGTTCGATAAGAAGGATCCAGAAGTCTACTTCAAGGAGTTGGCACAATTGAGACAGACAAGCGGATTAGAGTATTTCATTAGTGACTTTCAGAGGCTATCCGTTATGGTGCCAAATATATTAGATAGGAGATTGGTTGTTTTGTTCACTGAGGGATTATCCGAACCACTGAAGGGTTGGGTAAAAGCCTTTGATCCATTCAATTCGCAAGAAGCAATTAAGAAGGCTAGAAGTATGGAACAAGCAACCCTAGTAAATAAATTTCAGTCAAAGGGTGCATCATCTAGCAAAGACAAACCATTCTTCAAGAAACCTGAGAGGAATGAAACAAAGGCTGAAAATAAAGATAAATCATTTGCTCCTTTGAATAGAGAGATATTGAATGATTTAAGGAAAAAAAAATCTGTTTTTATTACAAAGGACCCTATGATATAAACCATGACTATAGTTTGACGCCAAAGGGGAAAGAAAACAGAGTTATGTGGGCTTATTATGAGGATACTGATTCTATCAATTCAGAGTCCAGACCAACAATCTGAAAATAAGGAATCAATTGAAGAAAAGGAAGGCACGGATGATATTAGTGATGAGAAGACTGAGGGTAGACTTAAGGAGGCCCGTCTCACTAGTGTACAACAAGAGGGATCATTCAGGATGAGAGGGGTATTGGTTGGTCAGTGAGTTATTACTTTGCTTGATACAGGTGCTACTCACAATTTTACTAATTCCAGATTGATTGAGAGGCGTGGAATACAAACAGAGCAGTTTGAGGGTCTGAGAGTGAGGGTAGCTGATGGCTACATCCTCAAATGCGACAAGAAGATTACAGGTCTGCCCTTAAAGATCAACAAACTTTGATTTCAAAGCAGATTTTTATGCTGTTAACATGGGTGATACATATTTAGTTCCTAGCATGACTTGGTTACATGATATAGGGGAGTTCACTCTCAATTTGAGAGATGTGGAGATGAGATTTCAGTCAGAAGGGAAGACCCATATACTTAAGGCCATTCATGTCAGTGGGTTTACGATGATGTCTCGTGGACGCATGGAGAGCTTGTTGAGACATGACCAAGTTGAGTGGGCAGCCTGCTATACTTAAATGCTATCACAAGGGCAGAAAAAATCAAAATATCACCTGGACATACAGGAACTGAGAATCAAGCACTACAAGGTTTTCAATGAAATACCACCAGGTAGACCTCCAGATAGAGGTATTGAGCATATTATTGAGTTAGAGAAGGGTGCTAAACCCATCATGATCACACCCTACAGGCATCCAAAGAGATTGAAGGATGACATCAAGAAGACCATCAAAGAACTACTTACTATGGGGCACATTAGACCAAGTAAGTCGCCATTCTCTTCTTTTGTGGTTTTGGTGAAGAATAAGGATGGAACTCTTAGGATGTGCATAGATTACAAGGTCCTGAACAAGAAGACTATAAAAAATAGGTACCCCATCCCTCAGATTGATGAGTTATTAAATGAGCTACATCGAGCATGTTTCTTCTCCAAAATTGATTTGAGATCAGGCTATCAACAGATCTGAGTCAAAGGGTAGGATATAGAGAAGACGGTATTTAGATGTCATTGTGGCCATTTTGAGTTATGTCATTTGGGCTAACTAATGGTCCAACTTCTTTTCAGTCCACAATGAACAGAGTTTTTCAGCATCAGTTGAGGAAATTTGTTAGTCTTCTTTGATGACATGCTGTTGTATAGTAGGACATGGGATGAGCATGTGCAACACTTAGACATTATGTTGAGCATTCTGAGCAAGGAGTCGTATGCAAAAGAGTCCAAATGTGATTTAGGATTATCAGAGTTATTATATCTGGGTCACATTATCAGTGCTCAGGGAGTACGCATGGATCTTGAAAAGATTCGTGCTATTATTGAGTGGCCTACTCCAATGAACCTAACATAGTTGAGAGGTGGGATTGTGTGAGTTCTACAGGAGGTTTGTTACTAGATATTCTAGGCATGTAGCACCCTTGACAGACTTGATGAGAAAGGGGGCTTTCTTATGGTCTCTTGAGGCACAAGAGTGTTTTGATAAATTCAAGGAGTTGATGACTTCTTGTCCAGTGCTCGCATTACCAAATTTTAGCAAACCTTTTGAGTTGCACTGTGATGCATTTTGTGAAAATATTGGAGCGGTGCTTATGCAGAACAAGCACCCAATTGCTTATGAGAGTAGGAAGCTCAAGGGGCCTAAGAGGAGCTTCAACATTTATGATAAGAAAATGTTGGCCGTAATGCATGCTTTGGCCAAATTTAAGCAGTATTTAGTACGTAGCAAATTCAGCATAAAAACCAACCACAGTAGCCTAAAACATTTCCTGGGGCAGCGAGATCTTAATGACAGGCAACAGAAATGTTTAAGTAAATTATAGGCATATGATTTTGATAATTACTTATTTCAAGAGGACACAGAACGTAGTAGCAAATGCCTTGTCACGAAGGCCCCACTTGAGCTTGATGACTGATATATCAGAGGATTGAAGACATTTGATCCTTGCAGAGTATGCAAAAAATACATGGGCATCCGGATTCGTAGATGGGTTGTTCCAGAATAGTGATTTCACCCTTGTGAATGAAATCATCATTTACAAAGGGTGCATTTATTTAGTGCCAAGGTGAAAGGTGAAGAGGATGGTGTTGAGAGTTTATCATGACTCACCTATGGCAGGACATCCAGGTTTCTACAAAACCTATCGGTAGATTCACGAGTGTATTTCTTGGAAAGGGCTCAAAGATGAGGTGTTGCAATATGTTAGAAAGTGTCCTAGTTGCCAACAGAATAAACAGGAGCACTTTTACCCAGTCAGCTTACTTAAGCCACTTCTAATTCCTAATAGGAAGTGGTAGTGTTTGTCCATGGACTTCATCACAGGACTGCCAAGAGCCTAGGGTAGAGACTGTATATATGTTGTTGTTGATCAGCTTACAAAGGTTGCCCACTTCCTTCCAATTAACACTACATACACTGCTACATAGGTAGCAGATTTATTCTTCAGAGAGGTATTTAGGTTGCATGGTTTACCTCAAAGCATTGTCAGCGACAGAGATAGCAGGTTTATGAGTCACTTCTGGCAGGAGTTGTTCAGATTGTGCAGGACAGAGCTCACTCTGAGTACTAGCTACCACCCTCAGACAGATGGTCAAATAGAGATAGTGAACAAATGGGTGGAGGGATACCTCAGGAATTACATAGCAAGGCAACAAAAGGCTTGGGTTAAGTGGATATATCTATGTGAAAATTGTTATAATTTCACTTATCACTTCTATCCAAATGTCACCATTCATGGCATTATATGGATATGAGGCAACCTAGTTTCATGAATTTGTTACTAACAAATAGTAGAGTGCCCAGTGCTGGAGACTTATTATAGGAGAGCCAGGACATTGTGAAGGCTCTTAAAGATAATATCACCAAGGCATAGAATCAACAGAAGTAGTATGTTGATCAGAAGAGGACTGAGCAGACTTTTGAAGTAGGTGATATGGTATATTTGCTAAGTTGTTGGTTCGCGGTTCGGTTTCGGGTTCGGGTTCGAGAACCGGTTCGCTGGTTCGACAAAATTTTGAAAAGGGGTTTGGGTTTGTTTGGGTTCGTTAGTACAAAAACATGTTAAAAAAAAAATTATTTTATATATATATATATATATATATACATCTTTACGAAGCATGAGTTAGAATTAGAATGTAGCATAGTAGCATAAACACATTTGAACAACAAAAAACTTTAAAACAGCATAAACAATATAGTAGCAAACCACAGCGATCATTGGAACCCCTAGCAACTAGATCTCTTCCCTTTCATTTAAAAAATTCATAACTGTATCTGATTAGTTTATGCAGATCAACAGTAAGTTTTAATAAAAAATTCTTCTTTTCATAAATTTATTTACCAAACTCTTATTATGATTAACATAATCAATTGAACGTGGTTAAAAACTAATTAGATCTAGCTTGCAGAAGGTAAATCCCTTTGACCAGTTGAATATTCTTCAATCTCTTTGGGCACAATCTCCCAAGCACTGATCAACAACAGTAAACTGGAAAAAGACCATACATGGAGGCCTTTGGATAACACAATCTGACGTCCCAGATTCAATATTCTTTAATACAATTTTTAATATACCTAGAGGAGAAATAATCAGCCAAACAGTGATAGACAATGTGGTAAGTAGCTGCCCCACCTGACCATATTCATGTGACCGTAACTTTCTTCTGCAGGGCAACATTTCCCAATAAAACATTGTTTATTGTTTAGTGTTTGAAAAATTCATATTGCTACTCAAATAGGCCCTAAAATTCCTCGAAATTGGTCATGGTGGTCGCCACATGTTGAGCATCTTCTCTTGTGGGTGTCTCAAATTTAGTAGCATTTTGATTCAAATATAAAGTGTTTTACAGCTAGGGATTACTCAACACTAAAAAACTGCGGCATTGTAATGCCTACCAACCCAGACCCAAGATGTATCAACATAAATTAAATTAAAACATGCTGTAATGTGGAAAATTTATATGTGGTTCTCCTGGGTTTGAACCCTGGTCCGAAATTTTATATGTGGTTCTCTTGGGTTCGAACCCTGGTTCGAACCAGATCGAACCAGGCTTCCAAAAACAAACCCAGGTCGAACCGGACCAGAACCACGAACCGGTTCGAACCGGTACGTGGTCCAGAGGGGGGGGGGAGGTACCCATGCAACTTAGTATATTTGATGTTGCGGCCTTACCACTAGTCCACTCTCAAGAAGAGAGGTGCCGAAAAACTTAAGCCACGTTATTATGGGCCTTTTAGGGTGATCAAGAGAGTTGGAGAGGTGGCCTACGAGTTGGATTTGTTGGCAGAGAGCATAATCGATAATATTTTTCATGTGTCACGTCTCAAAAAGGCGTTAGGACACCAGATTATTCCGTCTACAATGCTTCCACCCTTGGACAATGAGGGGAAATTGGTTTTAGTACCATAGGCTATCATTGAGTTCAGGGAGAGGAATTTGAGGAGACATACTATCAGGGAATACTTGGTGAAGTGGAAGGACTTACCAATAGAGGATGCCACTTGGGAGAGTGAAGAAATTTTGCGACATCCAGAGTTGAGATTACTTGGGGACAAGCAATTTCAAGAGAAGTGGACTGTAATGTCCCCATCCTTTTAGCATCTCAATGGAGTTCTTAGCCTTTACATTTTCCGAAGGCTAAGTAGAGAAATAAGGAGAAATTGATTAAATTAAGTCATTAAATAAATTAAAATTAAAAGGTGACTTTATATTTAATTAATTTAACTCTCTAGAAGCACAAAAAATTATTGTATTGGAAAGGGGGAAACTTCTAGAGAGTGCATTTTCTAGAAGTACAACAAATTATTGCCTTGAAAAGGGGGAAGCTTCTAGAGAGTGCAATTAAATAATCTTTTATTTCTTCTAGAAGGAGGTCCATCTATTGGAGGAAAAAAACAAATAGGGAGGGTAACTGCATTGTTGAGCATCAAATGTGTTGCTTTCTACTCTTCCAAATAACTTGTGGAGCCAAGGGTTTCTGCAGTTGTTACATTGATCGTTGGGAACGAACACTCCCATTGATTTGCATAATTGAGGTGGTGAAATATCTTCCGAAGGGTTGCGACTGTTGGAGAAGACAAATTAGTCTTTTCATTGTGCCAAATTTGTGGCCTAGGGCTAGATTTGTAGAGTAAGGATTAAGTTGGAATTTCCTATAGTGATTTGCTACAGGAAACTTCATATTTTTGGAGCAATTTCAGCTTTTTATCTACTACATTTTGCATTGTTTGAGAGTAAATATTTAGGGCATTGGTATGGTTTGTAAAATCTGTTCTAATCTGATTTATATCGGAGTTTTATATTAGAATTTGTTGCCCTAAGGTCTTATTGATGTAGATGCATATTTTCCTATTTGTAATCAATGTTATTAAAACAATTGCATCTTCATTGTTAGTTGTTTGGTGTGTTCTTTGCAAGCATATTTATTAAAGCTTGGCATCTAGAAAGCAATCAAAATTTAAATATGCAATATATCTCTTGCCTGCAAAGTGTTTGATGAAATGTCAAACAAGTAAATCAAAGAGGACTTTGTGTTTAATGAAGTTATAACCTTTTGGGATTATTATAGGACGACAACCTAGATGTTGACCCAAATTGGTAATGTGTAAGGCAGCACAAAGCCCACTAGACTAAAAACATTTGTTATAAAGGAGTTATCTTTTTGTTTAGCGAAGTGTGGCATTGTATTGTAATGATTTAACGTTTATATGCACACTTTATGTGATTGGTATACATGCGAAATTGATGTTTGGATAAGAGAAGAGAAGTTGTATGAATATATTGTAAAGAAAACTACAAGGATTGGTTAGATATTACAGATATCATCAAGCAATCAAAGGTTTTTGTATCTATCTCTAAAGATAGCTTTTTACAGTATTATATGCATGTTTCAGTAGTGAGCTCATCTTGATCTTTGTATTGTAATCACAAATCCTAACAGGGTTGACGCTTCTAAGAAGGCCTACTCCTCTAACAAGGACAAATACACTATACAGATGTAATAGACCCATAACAGGGTCAATCTTTCACAAGATTCTTTTGATTAGTGGATCATTTTTGTGGGTCCCATCCCACTAGAGTTTTCCCTTGGTCAGGGTTTCTCTAATTAACAAATAATGGTGTTATGAGTTGCATTGTATTATGCTTATGTTTACTTTTCAGTTTGATCATCTATGCAAGTTTAAAGATTGTTAATGATATCTATAGTTGGACAAAAAAATTTGGATACTAATTCACCCACCACACCACCCCCCCCCCCCCCCCCACCGATTCCTTATTTATAACAATTGATATGAGAGTACAGTCACTCAGGGAAGGCCTAACAACTTGAGTAATATCACTATGGATTTGGAACAATTGTAGAAGAATCTTAAAGAAGCTCTTGAGGAACTTGATACAGTTACTGATGAAAGAAATAAAATGAAGGTCAAGCTTAAAGATGCACAAGATCTCATCTTGAAATTGAAAGAACAAATTGAGAACACTGGAATGACAAAGAAATTGTTACATGATCAGATCAAGGATTGTGAATCAGCTTCAACGTTTGAGGGATGAGATTCTAAAAAATAAGCTTGGAATTACAAATTTGAAGATGAGTATGATGGAAGATGAGAAGAAAATTCAATCAGATTTGATATCTGAGAATGTAGATTTGAAATCATAGCTTACTAGATGACATCTAAACTTGAGACTCCAAAGTTACAGTTTGCAGAACTTGAGAAGTACAACATTATTGTTAAAGAAGAACTTACACAAACTAAGCAACATCTTGAGAAGTTATATTCTAACACTGAAAAACTTGATGAGCAAATTCTGGCACAAAGAACTATTGGAGACATGACAAGGATTGGATAGGTTGAATGAGAATCATCCAAAGAATCAAAAGTTACTAAAGAACAAGATCTTGTGAACCAACACCATAATCATCAAGAAGATCTGAGTAATGAAGTACCTATTCAACCTGAGCAACCTAAAGGTACAAGGAGACAATTCAATGGAAGATGTTTTGCATGTAATCAGCTTGGACACATGAAGAAGGATTGCACAAGTAATCTCAACTCTTTTATGGTTATTGTTATAATTGCTTTATTTATCATCATAGATCTAATGAATGTAGGAAACCTAGATTTGATAATGGTATGCACGAAAAGACTAACCTTGCAGCTAGTAAACCAATGGGAGCAACAAATATTATCAGAAATAGAGTTGTGTTATAAGTACAACTACTTTGGACATATTCCTAGAGATTGTAGATTATAGACTAATTAGTTTGAAACTAGATATTAAAACGAAGTTATGGCATGTCAGATTTGCAATAATTTGGGATTTACAACAAGATTTTGTAGATTGAACAAATTAAGAACACCTAACATGAGATCACAGAATATGAGAACATCTAATACTACAAGAGACATGAACACCAATGCAAGAAGGAATGAAAGTGTGAAAGGAAAGCAAGTAGAAAGTCTTGATAAAACATTTGTTAGAGAAGGAACACCTACAAATACTAAAGTATGGGTTGAAAAGTGAAAATATACATTTGAGAATAAGATGGGAATAGTACCAAGTACTAAACCCCCTGCATCAACTTGAACAATCATTATACAAGCTTAAGACAAGGAATATTGCATCAAATAATCAAAAGACCCCTTAGTGGAGGAATTATGTTTCAGCAATTAAGGATAGCTTGGAATGGATGAGGTAAAGCTAAAGTTTAAGTTCACACAAAAGTTATGGTCCTATGTGAGGTTGCAGATAAATTGAAGCCTATTGGATTGGATATTAGCTTTTTGAATGTACGCAATTGTGCAATTAATGAAGATCTAGTTTGCAAGGATTTAAGGGTTGAAATCGAGTTGTTTGATCACTATTTGATCGATAGAAGAGTGTAAAGACTTAGCAAAGAAAATTCAAGGAGATTTGGAGCGTTCGGAAGAAGCCCTAAATTGTGAATTAAGACGTATTTTATTATTCTATGAGGTCATCATTTGCTTTGAAATGGAAGCTCTAGTAGCGTGTGATGTCAAAATAAGACCTAAGTATAAGTTTAAGAAACATCCTTTCGCGTCATCATGAGATGATCTGGTATGAGCATTTTATCAAACTTCAAAGAGGGTTTTACATGTTGAGGATGTTTGTGCATATATTCACCATAAGTTTGAATCAATTGGAGACAATGGCATTCATGAGGACATTAGCAAAGTTTACAACAATGATTTATCTTTCAAACAAGGGTTTGAGTATTTGGGTCAGTTGAACATAACAAAGCACATGTTTTATGAAGAATTTGAACAACCTAAGTGGACTAGGATTATTCTGAGCAAAATTCACGATAACATGTTGTTGGTAGAGGCATAAAGCCTTTCCAATAATCCACTCATATATAAATCTATAATCGATGATAGTGTAGTGTTTCCTTTGTCAAGATTAGATCCCTTTGGTATTCACAGTCTCTTAGACAAATTAATTGAAACAAAATATATCGCAATGACTATAATTTGCCAAATGAATAATGAAGCGTTTAAATTTTCTTTGTATATTTAATGGCACTGAACTATGGTAAGGATGAAGTACCCATACATTGATATTATAGACTAGTCAAAGACTGATCAAGAGTGGTCTTTTCTCATGGCCATAGTGTCTGATAACACCTGAAGAAAAACTGAGTCTTGTTCACTCTATTAGCATATCAAACCCTTGATTATAATATGTATAATGACTATAGGGCAATTAGTATTTGGTTCAACTATAAGTCAAATTACAAGTTCAAACAGAATATTATGTTCAGTGGATATTTTGCAATCAACAGTTTGCTAAAACTCAATCGCAAAATAGTTAGACCAGCCACAGGGTATGAGACGAAGTCTCTCCTACCTTTAAGGGAAGGTCCCCCCTTCTCACCGTTCCTTGAATCAACTCAAGGTAAGCAAGAAGTTGAGAGATTTGAAACGGTATTACCGATAACCTTTCCTTTTAACTTTCAAGAAAGAATCCAATTACCCGCAAAATGAGTAATGGGCAAGATAAAATCTATAACTTGACTTCTATATAATAGTTGGAAACAATGATACCGATTAACTCACAGCAACTCAAAGGCTGATTGAAAGTGTACCAGTTTGGCTCTAAGTCGTGTTTAATCTATTCTATAAGAATAAACTCTACCATTGGGGCACAAAGGCATCTAGAAGTAGGGAGTTCTAACAATTTTTGTAAATTGACAAGGTAATATAAGCTACAATCAAAGCTTCTAGTCTATATATTACCACATCACTCCTAGTTAAATTTTCAACTCCAATTGTTTCTTAACTCTATATGCTCAATTATTTAAAACATACAACAATAACATGAATCAAAGATAATAGATGCAAACTACAATCAAAGCTTCCAATTTGCACTTATCACAATTTCACTCAATCAAAGTTCAGCTCCAATTGCTTCTTTGTATTCACTTTTCATCAAAATAATACTACACAATCAAAGTTATGCTTGCACAATTCTCCAGAGCTTTCTTGCATACACAAAAAGATGATTTTTACAATGAAGGGACACTTCTTATATAGGAAAAGAAGTGAGATAAAAGAGGAAAAAGTGGGAGCAACTCAACTGCTTTGACCCAATCAAACTAGATGAGAAGAATTATTGCATTACATGTCAAAAGGACATGTAATTGCATCTCATGAAATTCATCCTCTCCAACAATAAACATGGATAACACTTGAAGAAAATGTTGAGGTTGTTGATTTTGAATGAATCAATCTTGTAGATTGTCGGCAAAGGCCTTGTACTTGATGCAATCTCAAATGATCACAGGATCAGGAGTTTGTGTATTTTGGACCACTCCAAGACCTGTCTTTTGATAGCGTCTCTCTTTCATGAATTGCACATTGTTATTTGAAAACTTGATGTAATCAAGCTTTTCTCATTCAAGTTGTGAATACTCCATTGTAGATTGGCACATTTTGAAGTCTCGAACACTTTGAAAACCTTTTTGATGGAGTCTAGATGTAAACTCGAAACAACTTTCCATCAACACCTTTAACTATTTTTTCTTCTTTTTTTTTGAAGCAAAGTGCTTGGCACATTCCCAGACGAACTCAAGTTCTCAAACAGCCATTGGGAAAATGGAGATCAAACAAATAATTGCTTTTTGAGAATCAAAGCATGTCTTCTTGACGGGCTGTCTATGTTCTTTGAAGAAGTTTATCTTGAAGAGTACACTGCAACATCAAGATGAAAACATCTTCCAATAAGATTGGATCCATGAAAACTTTGGGATTTGAGTTACAATGATAAATCCATGAGGGATGAGTGTTTGAAGTATGGATTAGATACTTATGGAACACATATGATGGCTGGAAATAAACTGAAAAGCATATGTAATTGGGCAAAACGGGCCAAACTTGGACTCTCCAAGGTGGATTGCATGTGGGCAAAGATGGGCGTTCGTGGGTATGGCAAAGAATGCAAGTTGGTATTGATGTTATAGCTTCAGCTAGATTAATTTGATCTAGACTCGATCCCCTATGGTTATTGTTTAAACGTTATTGCATTTAATTGATCATCAATTAGTCATATACATAGTTGTTAATAATGTCTAACGACAATTAACTTACAATTACAAATATTGATTATCTTAGAGACATGTCTCTTCTACTCCTATTTATATACAGTTGGATCTGCATTTGAAAACACATAATGAATAATATGCAGCGCTATTATATTTGTAGTGATCACCGAAACCAACATGGTGTTAGAGCCAACTGAAAAAGTAAGAATAGATCTGAAAAGAAGAGTTGATGAATGGTATTTGGATGAGCAATATTCATATGCAGAAATTCAAAAAATACATTTCTCACCATGATAGCGGATAAGGAAATGAAGGTTAACACCATGCACCATATTGTTGTTTTTCGTCGTCAAAGAAAGCCCATATTTTGTTACAGACCTCTGGCACTAAATTAGAGTCGGGGAAGCCATTGAAGAAAACATTCTCATTCGTAAGAAACTTGGAATATATGTTCTTTGTGTAGCATTCAACGACTATCTCTTTAGTTTCCGCTGACACTTAAAATAAGTAAGGAATAGTCAGAAGGACGAGTACAATGGGTTGCTCACGTTGTATATAAGGAGGAAACAGGATGATATGCAAGAAACTATGGTTGAAAAAAAAAGGAATACCAATCAAAGACTTTCAATACACTATAACATGGATATTTCCAAGGTGGCAAATAATTTAATTTACAAACTCATATCTGGTAGAACATGTTGGATTGACCACTATATATATATATATATATATATAATGCAGCCTAATGTAATATTATTGTGACCTCTGAGAAGGAAGACGTGGAGATAACACATTCCAAAATGGGCATTTTGACAGCGCGGATTATAGATGAGCTTATCTCATCAAAGGAAAACAATTGCATGTTGTGGGGAGTCAAAACATTGTTTTAACAAAAGAAACCAATCGGTGCATCCACGTCATAAGCCTATGTCCCTCCAGTCAAGTAGTGCGAACAGATTGTGGTACGTTGGCAGTTAATTAAGGTACGAAGGATTAAATATAAGTTATTCTACCCTATTAAAGTCAAAAATAATAAGGTAAAGTCATAGGTAACAAGGACATCGAACATTAAAAGAATATTATTAAACGTATGTATAATGTGTCTTAATGTTCCTTTCTCCTTTCTATAAACAAATATTAGATGCGATATAATAATTATATAATATATGTGATTATATATATGATATCTTTAAAATATAATTGTTATCTCCAAAATCCACACCCTAATTTGCTTTAAGTCATAAAACCCTCAGTGATTTTGGAGAAACATTGGATCAACCAGAGGTTGTGAGTAACCTATGACCTGATTGAACCTCTGGATTCTAGGTCGATTCCTATCTGATATATCTAATATCTCACCTATGCTAATGGAGACGTGAAAACTTGTATGGAAAAGGGTAAAGAGGTAAACTTAAACATGAAAAATTAAAAGATCGAAAATAAGGTGATACATCAAAATTGATAATGCAAAACACTGCTATACTTGTAACAAAATGAAAGATTTTGACAAATAATCACAAAATCCTAGCTTGAAAGAACTGCTAACTCATCAATATTTTAAGAGAAATATAGAATATGAATATATAGAAGGAAACTAATCACAATCGAATATATCAATAAGGAAGACACAACTCAAGACCTATGAAAACAGATATTAGACATGGAAGATGCAAAACGAGACATAACTCAAAAGGTTTATCAATAAAACACAAATGAATAACATCAATCACCACAAAGCATACAACCAAATCCTTCACTCCAAAAGCTGATTCCAATGAAAATTGTATTCCAATCAAAGACCCAAATAACAATATCTCTGCATAATAGCTTAGAACAATGGAGAAAAAGATGCCAAGGATGAATATCACATGCAAATCCCTCTTCTCTCAAAATCCAAACCCATTCTCCATAAACAAGAGGGGTATATAACAATCTGAAAAACAACACCACCTTCCCACAAAATTAGGAAGTCCGGATTGAAATTATGAGTTAATTGTTTATAAAGATAGCCTAATAGGTCCAAAAATATGTCTCATGCACCCCAAACTGAGTCTTGACCACCCATGCATATAAAAAGTCTAAGAAAGAGTCCAAAACCATCAAAAATAGCTCCATAATTTACTCCAAGCTCCTGAGTCTAAACTATGCTTCCAAAAATAGCAACTAAGACTCCCCCTTGAAATTTGGCATTAAAAAAAACGTTAACCTCCTCTCAACCGTTTGACACTTCTAGTTAGACTTGAAATTACAATGCAAACTCTCCCTTTCAATTCAAACTCTCCCTTTTTCACTTACTATTTAATTGCATTTAAAATTATTATTATTAAGTAGATGATTTATAATTTATCAACTAAAAAACAATAATATTTACAATTTAATTAAAATGCAATAATAATAAGTTATTAAAATAATAACATAGACTTTTTTTTAAAATTCTATATTATTACTTTAATAAAATAAGACACAATCCTCATTATAGTTTCATGGACCCGAAATGTTATAAAAGATGTTTAAGGAATAAATAAAAGGAAAAAATAAGAGTCTTTTGGTCATTCGAATGTTTTATTTTCTAAAAACAAAAATACAGGAGTTCTTTGAAACCCTAGCCACCAGGAAGGTTTTTGCTGCTATTTTTCTGCTTTCTCCATCATAGTGGATGCCATTTCCTTGTTTTTGCCTTCTGCTGGAAGTCGTGATTCTGTTGGACACCATAAATCTCCTCTTATTGGCTCTTTTTCTTGCGGATTCATGGAGTTTGGACACTAAGTTTGATATTTCATTATGGGTTTCTCCTGGACGCCATTATTGTTATGATCTCTTGTTTGGATGCCATGAACTGAATGTTTTTCTTAGGAGTTTCTGCTGCAAGTGCATTGGCTCCTTTTGTGGCTCTCCATGTCTTTTTCTTGGCTCTGGTTATAGTCGTATGACTCCTTTTATTCACCATTCCGTGGCTCCTCCTGTAGCTGAGTCTTGGACACCATTACTACATCTTTCCTTGCTGTTATTAGCACAAGTTATGGAGTTTCACGTAAATGCCGATTGGCCATTATTCTCTATATCTCCATTTTCCTACAGACTAAGCGGTCATTATTTGGACACCATGAACTAAATATTTTCTTGAGTTGATATCAATTTTGCTCCCACTTGCTGTGACTACTAGTGCTCTCTCTTGCTATGACTGCTATATGCTTCTTTATTTTGTGATGGACGGTATTCTATTTTTGTCTGCATTATTTCTGGGTAAATACCATGAGTTCCATGAGAAAATTTTGATAATGAGCTGCTATGAAATTCATGACTTCCCTGTATCTGCTTCATGCTGCTTGTGATTTTACTGGTATTTGTTCTGTATTTGTTGTCTCCAACTTGCTGCCTTTTCTTTGCACATTCAGAAGTCATTGTTAAAGCTCCATATAATGCTATGAATTTATTTTTTGTTTGTTGTGACTGATAACTCCTTCATTACTGATACTGATGAACATTATTCTGTTTCTGTCATTGCTATGACCGGTATTCATTACTGATTCTAGAAAATTCATGAGTCATCTGCACGCTGAAATTGGTTATTTATCTGTAATAACATTCCCATGTTTTTCTCTAGTTGTGATTGTCATTCCATGATGAAATCATGACTTTGCATTTCAATATTCCAGTCTTATTAATCTTTGAGAAAATTTAACATATGGATCTAATTATTTTCTCCATTCCACATATAGTGTACTAGTATTCAGTTCTGATGTTTTGATTAGAACCAGTCTACCTCTCTAAAAGTTTTATTGATTTTTTCCTTTGAAACATGGTTGTATCTATCTTCTCAATCTGCATTATTCTGCCATAACTCCACTATAGCATTCAGTAGTTTATTGGTAACATAACTCCCCCTATAGCTTTCATTCTTTTTTATGCTTATGTGAAACAAAAGGTTTCAAAACTTTTGAGTTCGTCCCTTTGATGTTTTATTTTCTTGATCCCGATATACATACCAATCCCACTTGCTGCACTTATTCTGTTTTCTCCAGTTATTATCAACAAAAGGTTTCAAATTGAAGTGACTTGTCCCTTTAATACTTTTACTTTTCATGATTGTTTTCTCTATCTATTGATGTACATCTTTATTTTCCTTAGATGAGTAGCATGTTAGGATGATGAATGTGAGGTGAAGTGAGTTACCAGCATTGCTTAGATCCATTGGATCTAACCTATTTTTTTGTGAATGCAAGAATTGGATGCATGGAAAGGACAAGATTTGGGGCAGCAAACAAATGGATGCGGATGGATGCAACTCAACCAATCATTACAGGCAATGACTAGTGCCCATGACCTTTTCTCTCTTTATTCATTTCAGTAGAGTATGAATATATATCAGCAGATAGAGACTACTCTCACAATCAAATGTGTGGGAGAACATTACTTTTAGCATCTTCTTTAAATACTTATAAACATGAATTGTACCATCATACAAACATTGTATATTATTTCAATATGAATAAAATGCTTCCTTTTATGCAATTCTGAGTATGAATAAACATGTATGCTTTACTCCATTTGAACATGTGCAAAAATTGAGTAACAATAATGTACATAAGTGATCATTGTAACTTGATACTTGATATTGTATTTATTAAAGATATTTGTTGTTTTATAGATATGAATATTATCTCTTATGGCAAAGCTATTTGTGTGGGTGTGTGTGTCTATCTATCTATTTATCTATCCATCTATCTATCTATCTATATATATATAAATAATGTGAGCTTAAGAAATAACGACTAACTGAAATCTTACATAATATTAAGTGGAACTCAAGATAAGGAGAGAGATAAGTTATTGTTATTACTATATCTTGAGAACTAATTTTATTTATTTTTGTAGTTAATTTTTATTTCTATTTCTATTAGAGTTGTGTGCCTTGATCTTTTCCTCCAAGACTGTTATTGTAGGAAAAGAGAGATTGATATCAGATATTCAGAGGAATTCTGACACATCCATTTGACAAAGCAGATAGATGATATGCTTTAGGTGATCTTTGAATATCTTGATAATATCTGAATCAAAAGGAGTTTTGACTTCATGTAAACTTTTAGTGTCATATGTATCACTGTATGATTTAATGGGTTTGCTTATTGAGTACAACATGAGGAAGTGACGAATTTCAAATGATTATCACTCGTATCTATAGAAGTTATTGAAAGGTGACGATCTTTCAATAATTTAACCTTCTATTGTGATAGACTTTTTTATGATGTCTGAAACAAATCATAATAGATTGTAAACTTGCATGGTGGATTAAGTTCCTTAAATAGACCAAGGTCATCTATCATGATGGACATTTTTTGATGTCTAAGCAGATCATGATAGATGATATCTTGCATGGTGGATTGATGATAGATTTTAATGACGTCCACAAGGCTAAAGTAGCCTATGGGAACCACACGATCACCCCCTCAAGGTAGGAGCGGAACTAATCTAGTTGCAAAGTTTTGGTTAACTTGTCTCTCCTCTGAAATTTGATAATCAAAGTCATCGTTCTCTTCACTTGATCTTCCTCGAATAAGTAGTTGAAGTCCTTGTTCTGCAATATCTCTGTGTAACCGGATCTGATGTCACTGTATGCCAGGCAATCCTTGACAAAGTGCTGCTCTGTCGCTACTACTCCCATATTACAGAATAAACATATTCTATCTGCCCACTCTTCCTTTGGAACTTGTCATCTACCAATTTCACATCGTAGTCGGTGTGAACTAGTTCTAAGTTCTGCCATTAGCATTTTTGCTTTCCAATTAATAGGTGCTCTTATATAGAAATTTTCATCATGACTAGAAGTGGGATTAAATTTTTTGATGTAATAAGTGTTGTTGGTAAAATTATAAAACAGCCGATAGGTAAATTAGCATGTAGTC
Source organism: Cupressus sempervirens (assembly GCA_028749045.1). NCBI lineage: Eukaryota > Viridiplantae > Streptophyta > Pinopsida > Cupressales > Cupressaceae > Cupressus > Cupressus sempervirens. The sequence continues at coordinate 93,943,760 of CM053793.1, read as the reverse complement.
AGTAATTGTTACGTAGCCAACAGGCCCCTTCAGGAAGGTTCTTCAGAATGGTATATGTCAAACTTTGGATCATTGCTGTAATCATCATTGGAAGCACTATGTAATCTCTTCGGCATATATGTGAATAATAAAAGGAATATTGTTGCATTACGTGTTCTTGTCTATTGTTTGTATGCATTAAACTATTTACCCCATACGGTAAACAATAAGATTTTTTCCGCCCTATGTGCCTTGTCCATAAAATATTGCGAAATTTTTCCATGACAAACGTCTTTATTTCTTTAATTTTATCTGGGCAAGTATGGATGTTGATATCCCACTTCTGCATCCATTTGTCATTTTGCTTCATCCATGTGCTTTTTCGTCTAACAAGTTTTTCCTCTACGACTAGCTTGGGCCAGCGATGCGTTTCTAGACCTTGGAGTTTTTTTTAAATAGTTTAGCATCTGAGCCAATGCGACGGCTTCTAATGGAAAGGAACCCACCTCCCCCAATAAGATCTCATATGGCATCATGGACTTGACTTTAAGATTACATGTGATGAAGTGTTTTTGAATTCTTTCTACTTGTATCCATTTCTGTTCAGACATACTACCATCCCACAATTCACATCCGTATAGAATAACCGGAGTGATCAGCAAACCAAAAAGAATTTTCATGGTCGTCCAATCTCATAATTCTACATTCCTGCACCTGTTTTGTAAAGAATATAACACCTTCCAGCCCCCTTGAATCCTTTTTGAACTGCATGTATCCCAATTGAGTTTGTTATGAAAATCTATGCCCAAGTATTTGTACTCCTCCACAATCTCAAGAGGGTTACCCTCAAATAGAAACTCGTCCTATATACCCCTATTCTTCTTCAACAAGAAGATCATAACTTTGGTTTTGCTAGTGTTCACTTGCATTCCCGCTTCATGACAAAAACTATGAACTTGATTAAGTTCCTTAAATTAACCATGGCCTTCTATTGTGATGGACATCTTATGATGTCTAGGCAGATCACAATAGAAGATTACTTGCATGGTGGATTAAGTTCCTTAAACAAACCATGGTTATTCATATGGTAAGCATTATGAGAATGCGTGTGCACATACCTTAAGAAAATTCCTTTATATGTTATGCAAATTGATATTCTAGAGGCCAATACCCATGATATCAAATGTGATATCAAAATGTTCAATATTTTTTGATCAAAGATATTCTTATATTATATTGAGGTAATATATGGTCCTGTGTTTATCCTCCCTAGCTAAGAGGGAGTGTTGATGTTATAGCTTCAGTAGAATTAATTTAATCTAGACTCGATCCCCTATGGTTATTGTTTAAACATTATCGCATTTGATTAATCACACACACACACACACATATAGTTGTTAATAATGTCTGATGACAATTAACTTACAATAACAAATATTGATTAACGTAGAGACATGTCTCTTCTACTCCTATTTATATACAATAGGATCTACATTTAAAAAACACATACCGAATAAAAGGCAGTGCTATTACATTTGCAGTGATCACCGAAAACCAACAGTTGGGATGCATGTGTAATGATCCTTACTTAAATACAAGTTTCATAATAACACTAGTAGTAACAAAATACGAAATAATGAAATAGTCATCCAATTGTAAAATAATAATAACAACAAATATTAAGTAGCTAAATGTATTTTTCTTGGATCCCTACTTCCACATCCATTATGAAGTGTAGAATTACTATGCTCAGGTACAAATAGGCTCCAAGAGGCTCCTTCATGAACAAAGCATGTTTTGGGAGTCTTCTCCTCATTCTGCCCAAATTACTCTACCTTTCACAAACTCCCTCTTCATTAGGAATATGGAAAGGTCCAAATTGAATTGATGATACTCAGATATGAGATTACGCTTTTCCCGTAGTAATGTTAAATTTAATATTTAGTCATAATGTCCTTGTGGGTTAGTACCCAGAAAGGATTACATAATCTTAACTTTACATTAATACTGTATAGGTTACAATTGTATTAGGTCTAAGCAAGTTTATAAATAATAATTAAACTAACTTTATACTATAACTAAAGAGATGGAATATCTATAAATTATCCCCTTAAAAGATCGGCTAATAGCACTATTAATTCCAATTGGAGAATGACATTATAAATAATCCTTACATACATTTCCCAAGACCACATGGGCAAATTGTCTACCAAACCCACACCTCGATTGATGGGAATCAGTGAAAAATGCTACTTAATGGTTTTGCACAATGCCTTGTCACCATTGGCCCTTGCTCGAGATCAAATTCAATGTGCATTCGAAGTTAGACTTTTGTTCAATGCCTCATCATTTCCTTGTGGATATTGCCCGATGTGATTTGATAATTGGTATGGCCCTGCCGATAAATAGTAAATACTTTCGATGACTTGCTTGCTATATATGTAATGATAATCATCCAACTTCCTTCTTTATGTCACAGTTCAAGACCCATTTATAGGATGAGGTGATGTTGTGGGCAAAGACACATCCGAACACTAAATCTCCATTGTGATTTGAATAATCATGTATTTGAATGTATTAGTTTAATATTGGTAGTACTTGTATTGGAATTTATTATTATATTTGATGGAGATAATAAGCAAATATATATGGATTTATTATTATCGTAATTATATTTAATAGTAATAACAAATAATTTAAAAATATGTTGTCATCGAATTAACTATATTTTATTAACGATTTAAAAATATATATCAATGACAATTGTATTTTAACATAAGTAAACTAAAAACTATTAAAAGTGTGTGTATATATTATTGAGGGTTTGTGACAATATGGACGCCTGCAAATGGCAACTTTGGTGTTTAAAAGTGTGGCTTTTTACCAAAATCGGGTTCTCTAGAGGTAATTACATGTGGTAAAAATGAATAATCTTTACTTGAGATGAACGTGTAATCGAGTTCGGAGCATGTAATTGCATGTGTTGGAAAACGAATGAAATATGCATTGACATGGAAAGATGAAAGATGAAAGGATGTGGATGCACATGCATTCTTGGGTAGGATTTTTCAACTTTCTTTCAAAGAAGGAAACCAAACAAACAAGCAAACAACAACCAAAACAAAAACATACCTCTTGCTTTGAAACAATTTGACAAACTTCAAATGTTCTTCTACATGCAATTTTGTTTTCGGAGTTTGAAGGATTTACAAGCATTTGTAATGAGAAGATTTCAACTTATTTAAGGAAAAAAATGCAAAAGATATAGCATGGCTTTGAACAAATGGACAAAAAAAGCCAAATATTGCAACACTGTAGCAAAGCAAGAAAAGTTGAAATCTAGACACCGCTCTCAGAAGGTCTATTGTTGTTATGTGGACTTCCATAAGGCTTCTGATTATGTTCCTAGGTTGGCCTTATTTCAGAGCGTTCATGAGATTGGGATTTCAAAGATGTTGCAGACGGCTATTATGAGACTTTATGAGAGGGTAACCGGTAGGTTCAGAACTCTGGAGAGCTTTTCCGTCCCGATTCAAAGCACCATTGGAGTGAAGCAGGGTTGTCCACTTTCTCCTACACTGTTTGGTTGTATATTGATGAGTTGGAGGATTTCTTTGTGAACTCCTCTCAACCAAGAGATGGGTGTTATTTGCATCAGGTCTTGATCTCCATTCTCCTTTTTGTTGATGATGTGGTTCTTCTGGCCTCTTCCTCCGACAACTTGCAAAGACTCCTTGATGGTTTGGCTTCCTTTTGTGATCAGCGGCAGCTTGTGGTTAATTTGTCTAAGACTCAGGTTATGGTCTTTAAGTGTTTAAAGACCTCTCATCTTCATTTCTTCTTTCAGGGTAAGGAGGTTGAGATTACCCCTCTTTATCTCGATGTGAAGTTCTCGGGGCCACGCTTTAGCTTGAGACCAGCTATTCGGTCCAAGGTAAGTAAGCGCATGGGTTCCCTAGCTTTGATGGAAAGACAATGCTTCAAGCATCATTTTCAGGATATTTCGTCCAAGTTGTCCCTTTTGGATTCCTCGGTTCGTTCGACAGTTCTCTATGGCTCGGTTGTTTGGGGGCCTTCTCTTATTGATTCTGATTGGGCTTCTATTGAGCAAGTTCAGACGCTGATGTTACGGTGTATCGTAAGATGTCACAGACTCACCCCTCACAGCATTGTCTTAGTTGAGTCTGGAGCTCATCCTCTCAAACTTGCTGCCATCTTTGACTTGATTTGGTTTCTTCATCAGCTTCGTGGTTTTATGGAGTTAGGTGTTGACCGGCACAGATACTCTCATCTAGCATGATGGAACCCAATTTTTGTGCTTCCAATTGTACACATTTTCATTATGAACCTGTACATATATTTCATCTAGTTTGCGATTTGACACATGAAAGGGTGGGCTACCAATGACAATATGAAGACCTGCTGACTTCTTGGTCATGACTGTTGAGTTTGTCTTATTCAGGAGTAAAAAAGGAAAGAAAGAAAAGCATCAATACTTGCCCTGGGCAAGTATTAAGCAGTACCTTTCATTATTGGATAATTATTATGCAGCAGAGGCTATGGAGAAAGTTAAGCTTAAATAGGGATTGAGAACAGCAATGAGCATATCTACCAAAGGAAATGATTATTTACAGGATAGTCAATTTTACAAGCTTTATAACAAAGACCCAGAGGCATTCACCATATCTTTGCCTTACTGATTGCAAGACTGTGTAATTCAGTTTTATTGTTTATTATATAATTCCATAAACAAGAGGAGGGTAGAATAAGAGTGACTTAATTATTTAAATGGAGTGAACTTGTGAAGTCAATATAACAAATCGATCCAGAATGCCTTCTTTTATAATGCAGCTTTTAGAGATATTGCCAGTAATACACCTCATATGCAAGACAGAAAGGGAATGTATCCTTTGTCACCCAGTCAAGTGAAAATTTGAAATAAAAGTGTAATCTTCAGGAGCCTTATACCACAAGTGTGGTAAATTGATAGCATTTTTTAGTTTTCAGAATGAGGAAGGCTTTTGCATGACTGTGATGTACTCCCGTCATGTCGTTCACATACCTCTGTGTTCAGATATTCATGGAAGATCATTCATTCAAAATGCATATATTTCCAATCGTTTGGGCACATTTTCTATAGGCCACAACATCTCAGAAAGGAGAATGGATAAACCAGTTTTGATTATGCATTACAATATACAGAACCAATCCCAAACACAATATGCCTTGTATGTGCGAAGAATTTTCCCAGATTGCAAATTGTGCATACTAGCATGTAGTTGTGTTTATTGCTGAGACTATGAAAGAGCAAAGTTTCAGAATACGGCATCATTTTATCCCTTTTCTATATACAATGTTGTTGGATATCATAACATTTACAGAGAATACACAGCAGTATGAAGAACATATTCATGCCAAGCAGCCACTTTGAAGGATGCGATTTCTACAAAGAAAATGCGGTCATATTTAACAACGATTCAATTGAAAATAATTGTGGAGTGTGATACGGAGACACCTGTATAAAGTGATCATTAGTTTGCAAAACTTTGAACAAATCAGAAATGAATATTGGGAATTTGTAAAATGAGTCAGCCGGCAACATTTACCATCTTAGGCTCTGTCAGAGTTAGTTCTTGAACTTGCTTAAGACATTATTTTATGGATGAGAAATTTGTAAAACCCACTGAATCTTCAGCCTGAGTGCCACTTTTCTCTCTGTGGAAGTCATTATCAATGGTTCAGAAGTTTTATTTAGACAATCATTATATTAGTTCCAATCTGATCATGCACTTCACATAATTTATATTCATTTTGAAAATAGATTACAGGTTCCTGGTCATTCAAATCAAGAAATGAGAAGTTATTTTGATAAGGAAGAAAATCATGGATCCATTGAGGGTATATAGTACCATTCTACAAAAACTTGAAGCTTTGAGTGAGGATGGGGCAGGCCATAGGTTAAAACTCTTGCACAGGCTGGTTCACTCCTTGAAGTCAAGAATTCTTCTGAGATGCATCAATATTTGATTATCAGTGAAGTGATTTCTGGAAATTTGTAGCATGAGGCATGTGCCGGATTTTGTCTTCAGTGAGGAGTTTCACATCCTGCACGACTTTTGGTGCCTCGCACCATGATTAAAATCTCAGAGGGGATACTCTCCAGAAACGTGCAAACAATGGATTTGTCTTATTCATTATTAATCGATTTGTGTGTTTGATTGCAGGTAAGGAATATGTATCAGGCGTTGAATCAAACACAGTGAGAAGGCAGCGAAGTTCACAAACATGTGCTTGAAAGGAAAGCACAATGATTTCTCTAATGCTGGTTAAAAAACATCCACTCCAGGTCATAACCATGCCGGTTTTGAGATCAGGAATCCATGGAAGGATGATTGTACTCAACGTAAATAATCTTCAGGAATAATATAGGTGGAGGGATCAGTTTGAAATGGCGCTCACAAGACATTGTACGCAAGCACCAAAAGAATCCAGGCACGCATCATAAATCAATGATTTAATATTCAAATAGTGAACGCAAAGGATGCGAGTATGTGCGGATAAAGATACATAAAGCCAAAGTGATTAACTGGGGGTAGTATTTGTTTTATTTAAAATTATATTGAAAACATTAAGTTTGGTTATTAGTTATTAAGAGGTGCAATGTTAGAAAAAGCAACTGACACCTCTCCGTTGTCTACAAATATAAGAGTTTGAAAACAAGAGTAATATTATTCAGGTCCATATTTTTAATTTTACCTATTGTATACATTATGATATATTTTATTCTTTTAATGGTGAAGAATGAAATTTTGAACTAAGTATGTGGATGCGGATTATTGACCAAATGTATTTTTTATATGCGAATTTGGAGTCAAATGCATTTGATGGATCGTCTGTAAGGATTGTCTCCAGTGTATTTTATTTCCAGCATGATCAGTAAGAAGTATTTATTTATTTTATTTGCTTAAAGTTTTTAGAAGTCAAGAATACTATATAGTTCGTCCTTTATGATCATTTCTCAATTTTATAAATAATTTATTGTCAGAGTAAGTAGATCAAATCAATTGTGGCTATTTGCACTCGACAAATACAAATATTGTGAAATATTTTAATTGTTTCCTTATTTGTATCTATTTTGTCCTAATAAGGGTTAAAATATTATAGACTAGTTTAAATATGCATAAAAACAATTGATTTATTGCATCCTGATGACTAAACTATTTATAAATTCAATGTACATAACATCATAAAGTTGTATGTGAAAACTTATAGTTCTAACTCTATCACCCTTTGGCACTAGTCTTTATATTTTTTCATAATTCAAATCTATAGCTGGCAATTATTTCATATCTTTCCATTAGAGGAATTAATATATTCATATGTTGTATTAATTTATATTTATTTTTTATTTAAACATTACTTCAATCATTTACTTTTCTTCTAAGTTCATAAATTGCAAGTTTAAAGTTTTCCTATACTTCTTGCCATTTAGAAAAAATTTATTGTATTCGTGTTCTAATCGATCTGCTTTAAGCATCTTGGACTTTTAAGTGTTTTGTCCAGGATTAGGTACACCCGCCTCTGTCTTGTAGAGCCGGAAGCGCAAGGGATTTAGATCACATTGATCAATCCCGTCAAGTTGGCCTCAACCGATTGGATATCCCAGCATCGAGCACGCAAGGCTCGTAGGATTCCAATCTACGGTTTTGGGAACCAACATGGCATACTGCTCTTTTGTTGCAATCATGAGATCTGACACCTCTACTAGGTCTTGTTGTTGGTACGCCCAAGCCACCTCTCTGTTGGGTTCAATTGGTATTGAGATAGATCGTCTTCCTCCTTACAAGTTTTCACTCAATGCTCTTGCTCATCTTCTCCCATCACATCAGGAGTTGAACGAGCATGTCAGACAGGATATTTATAGACAATACATTACCACTACCTTGAGTAATCCCCCCGGAAGTCTGCGACCTAGGATGGCCTTCTATGCTGAGCATTTTCTTGAGATCCAGGATGGTATTATTGTTCGCCCTGCCTATCTATATCAGCGCTGGAATCATGCCTTACGGTTTTCTTTAGGCTCATTCAGAGTTGGTTCTCACCGCCTCAGGGCTCGGACCAATCACCATATGGATCAGGCTGATTGGATATGTCAGTTGTGTACTTTGTCAAAGGTTGAGACTGAGATCCACTTCATTTTTCAATGTCCTCTTTACTATGAGATCAGAGGGAGATTTTACTATCTTTTTAGAGACTGTTCTTCTCTTTCGATGTTCTTCAACTATATTCATCAGCAGTGTCTTTATCTTCAAGAAGTCACCCACCTTCGAGAGATTACTCTGCAGTGTTTTATACCTCAGGGGCATACTTCAGACCAGCTCATTACTGCCTTTTTCTCTCCCTTGTCTCCTCCATGGGGTTTGAAAAGGCCTTCCAGTACTTCTCATTCCAAATCGGTTAAACACTGCACCAGTCTCTACAGGCAGCGACAGTCCTACAGTGTTTCCACACAGCATTCTAAGACTATGGATCGTTCATGGGTTTACCCCTCTATTACTAATTTATTTGTGACAAGGAAGGACCCTTAGTCCTTATCTTGTCTTCTCTCTTGTTTTGTTTCTTGCTTCTGTTTTTTCTTAGTCACTGTTTGGTGTTTCTGCTTTGGTCGGCTCTTCTATTTGTATGCTCAATCCCATAAACCTAGTTGGTTTCCGTGGACATTAATATAATCTTATCTTATCTATCTTACTTGGAGCTCAATGAGCCAAAAATGAAGGAAAGAGATCTTCTCCAAAATCGGGTTCTCCAAGTGCAAATGCATGCAACAACTCCATAACTTTTGACCAGTTCAATGTTGCAAATGGTAATTTACATGCTCAAGTTAGAAAAATGTAATATACAAAAACGTTTTGATGTAATGCATGTAGAAGGAGGTTTTTGTGGAAAAAACATGCCCTCTAAATGCACAAGTATGGTCTTTTTTGATGCCTCTGGTAAAAAAACATGATTCTCATATGCCAAATCTTGCATCAAAAATCCAAAACGGCTTCTCCATTTGCAAACGTAAGGGCTGGAAGTGCAAATTTTTAGGGATTTTTGGAGAAAACTATGCCCTAGAAATGCAAATAAATGGAACATTTTTGCTCGCAATAATGAAAAACGTAATCTCTTAATGCATATACATGTATTCAAATGCCAAATCATAACCTCCAAATGCAAATGCATGGGCTGGAAATGCAATTTTCTGGGAGTTTTGACAAAAACATGGCTCCAAAATGCATATTTATTGGTTGTTTTTCACTTGTGAATACAAAAACATCTTACCCGAATACTAAAACATGGATCCAAATGCATAAACGTGGATTTCTAATACAAGAACGTGGATGAAAATCTAATTTCCTAGGCGTTTTTAGTAAAAACGTGGTCAAAATATGAAAGTGTTTGAACTGTTTTTGACTTAGGAAAGCAAAAACGAGTTCCACAAAACCATTTGCAAATGTTGGAATGCAAAATCGAGGTCTATGGATGCATTTACATGTTTAAAATGTGTTCATATGATGGATGGAAGTGCAAATCACACTCTCCAAGTGCTATTACACATTTGAAAAACTTGTAATATTGTAATGTACTGAACCTGCTCAAGCATGAAGGATAATGGCGTACGGAGGAGTCAAGTGTGGAGTAGGCTATTGCAGCATATGGAGGGATGAAGACAGTTTGCGTAAAGTGGATGGAGGGAGGAGTAGGAAGGGAGGTAGTACGGTGCATGGAGGGAGTACAGAGGAAGGTAGTACGGTGAATAGATGGAGGAATACAAAGGGAGGAAGTAAAGTGGATGGAGGGAGGAGTATGGAGAGAGCTAGTATGGTGGATGGAGAGAGGAGTATGAATGGAGGTAGTACAGTGGACAGAGGGAGAAGAACAAAGGGAGTAAGTATAGTTGATGGAGGAGTATGGAGAGAGGTAGTACGATGGATGGAGGGAGGAGTACGAAGGGAGCTAGTATGGTGGATGGAACTATGGAGGGAGGCAATATGACGGATAAAGGGAGTTAGTATGGTGGATGGAGGGAGGACTAGGGAGGGAGGTAGTACAGTAAATGGAAATGTCATATGGTGCACAAAATGGAGGGTATTGCACAAAATTGGAAAAAGAATACAAAATTATATGATAATAATATTAGAACACCAAATCCATCAAATAAATGCCAAGCATGAATAGATATGCAATACAAATAACCTCAAATTAATATTCGCAAACAAAGATGGTGCTCCAATTTGCCAAATCTGAGCAAAGATTCACGAGCGACAGAATAAAATGAAGGTTGAATCCCACCGAAGATCTTCCAAAATGGCAAACAATTCTAGAACTCTAACACGAATTCGCAAATACAAGAAATAATCCAAATCATATCCTAACAACTTCCTATATTGATAAGTAGGAGATAATTTCCACAGCAACTCAAGTTGTGATATTGCTATCAAGATTTAACTGTGTGATTTTTGAGTCAAACTCATTGACCCATGTCTCATGAGTAGTGATTTAATATGAATCCATCTCTCATGAGAATAAATGGAACATTTAGCACTCATTGGATCTAGGTGATGCTCACAAGGGTGAAGCACCCGAACTTCCCAGGAGGTCACCCAACCAGAGAAACTTCGTAGTTAAGCACACTCTGTTTACTACATAGGTTAATTAAGAAATGCACACAAATAATGAATAGGAGCAGCAGCAACAGTATTCCTTTATTTGCATATGCCAAAAGGTTAAATAATGCTTCCTAAGATAGGATGTCATAAGATGATTTACAATGATCCCAGACGAGGCATAAATACTTTCCATCGAACCTTTCAGAAGAGGTCCGTTGGCTACAAAACAATCCTAATCTACCCGTTGGCCCGTCGGCAACAAAATCTTTACCGATGACAACACTCTGTCGGCTACAATTTGCCGACTACATTATCCCCCCCAAAAGAAAAGTTGTCTCCTGACGACTAACAAAATAGGAGACAACCTCATTCAGTAAAACAAAGAAATACTAAAGAGAAGATGGTGCCCCTGAAGAATGCTGCTGCTGACGCAACTCATAGACCTACTCCGTCCGGATGCTCAAATCCTTCTATATCCATGAATTAACCTCAACAGCCTCCTTCAGGAGAAGTGTCACATCCATAGCCTGCTTCCTTGCCACCTATAACTCCTGTTCTGTTGCATCCTTATCCTGTACAGCCGATTCCTTATCATGCAGTAACACTACCCTTTCAGCTGCCCAAGCTGCCTGCTGAGTGGCCAAATCCGCTGCTAACTTCTCTCGAGCCTCCCTCTCAACCGCCAGAGATCACTCGGCCGCAATCCTGTCTGCTTCCACACGCTTGCAGGCATAATAAATCTCCTTATACAGTGCCACGATCTCATGTGCCAGCTTTTCCAGCAGAGTGTTGCGCGGCCCTAACTCCGGCTCACTGGTCCAATCTGCCAACATCTCTGATGTCTCGAATGCTGGCCAACCTCTCTCCTCAAAACATGAACGGAACCACTGCAGACAAATCTCCCTGATGAAAGCTCGAACCAAATGCCACTCCCTCTGCCAAGTCATAGCTTGCAATGCCACATCATGTCCCTTCCTTAGCGCAACCTTTATAGCCCTAAGGTAGTCTTTGCACCTGTCCTCATCCAACCCATAATCCTCCTTTGCAAAGCCCTCCATCGTCCATTCGGCATCACTATTTTGTTCCTCATCTGCGGGGAGCATGCCCACATCCAGTGCGGCCTCCTCTGCTCTCGACGCAACCACAGCCTATGACACCCCCACCTCTTGAAGCTCTGGTCCTGTAGCTGATACACCGAGGTGCCCGGGGGACTAGATGGACGGACCAACCTCAGCAAGGGTAAGTCGGAACTGCTGTCTCAAGAAAACACTGGCTCTATCCATCACCTCCGGCGGTTCTTGTGCGGACTCCATGCTCTCCTCTTGCTGTGCTGGCTGGGCTAACTGGACTGTGTGTACTGGCTCGGCAGATGCTAACAAGGAAGACGAAACGGTGACAACTACATCACAATCAATCACCTCCAAGCGAACCTGGGGCTCAATCTCCGGCACTGGAAATTCTTGCGAGGCTGGCTCCACTGGAACATCTGCTATGGCCGCGGAAAAAGTCTCTCCTAGAGTGGATGCCAGTGTAACAACAGCTGTCGGCGGTGGGACATGCTCTGCTACTGCCAGAGGGACATTTGCTACGGCCGGCAGAGTCATCACAACCGGTGTATGGCACTAACCAAAAAGGGGAATGTGTGACGTGGAAGCGGACAAGTGCACCGAAGTTGACCACTGTGGCGAGGTAAAAAATGTGGGCTCACTGTCTGCTGGGTCGCTTCCAACCTCTGCGGAAGTACTCTCTTCCTCATACTCCACCTCGCTGCTTTCTGAAGTGTCCTCCCCTCCGCTGTCAATGTCCCCGTGCGCTACCTGCAATCCCCGAATTACCTTTTTCTGTCTCGTGGCTGTCCCACTGGTGTCCAGATGTCTCCAATAAAATATAGAAGGCTCTTCCTGTGCCAACTTCCCCCTAGGTGACGCTTCAAAATCATCCATGGGTATCTGATTAACCGCTGCCTCCAGAAACAAGCCAATCGCATGATATGGCATGAAGAAAGTGCGGTGTTGAAGCATCATGAATTCCTCCATCCTATCGGCAAGGACTGAAGCACAATCATACACCGTACCCTGCATGATACCATTCATTAAATACAACTTGTGGTAATGCAATATCTGAGGCCCGAGTCACACTCGTCAACCTACTCTTGATCACATCCATAATGCACCTCTAGTGACCCTCCCGAATGAAATCTCTGTGGAGCCCTCTACATTTTGATCCCTTAACCACTGAATCCATCTCCTCGGGTGAAAGATCGCAGCCCACTAATCGTATCCAATGTTCCTTTCTTTCCTGAGAGAGCTTCCAGTTCTTAGTTTCCACCTCCTTACCACCGGGGCAAGGGATGCCAAAAACCATACTGAAATCCCTTGGTTTAAAGGACACCGTCATCTGATGCGTTTTGTACATAAATGTACTTGTTTTGCTGTGCTGATTATGTCTTTATCATAGTTCGCAAAACTGATTCAAATAATCGGATGGAGAAAATTGGAAGTTGGATGGCCCAATGAACATGTGCCCGTATCAGAATCTACTTAATCTGGTCTGCCTCCGAGGTCTCCTACCACCTCTTCCGGCATTCGCTACCATTGAGACCCTCAAACTGGACGGTGAGTTGAGTGAGTTCCTCCCTGACTTTCTATTTCTTGTTACTGAAACCCGACGGCCCTGCAACTCGGATCCCAGATGCCAAAATCCTTGCATTCTTTTCCATATTTGCCGCCAGCTGACTCTTCCACTGCTTCCGTTTGCCTACCGATTCCATGCAATAATGGCTTATTCCTCCCTATACAAGTTTCCTCCGTCCGTTACAAAAAAATCCCACCCCGCGGTGAAGAGACAAGAAGTCTTCCTAAATCTTCCTCGACGGAAAACTAGATGCCCCGATAAATTGCCGTCAAAGGTTTTCACAATTGTGAATGGAGGGAGCTGAAGATCTGCCTTTGGAGATTGTATGCTATCTATGCGCAGTCAACAAAGGTTCTGGATTCCAGTCTTCCGATGCCTCCAACTGAATATTGTGCTTTCAGTCCTCCACACATCTTTATCACCAAAGACGCACTCCCAAACCTTTTCGCCTCCCCTGCTCCAGCACACATAAGCGTTTCCGGCACGACAAAAGGCTCTACTAGAATTCGATTGTTCGTCCTCCAAACCCTTGGATTCAACTCCGTGAAGAAGACTCCAGGAGGAGCCCTACTGTTACCAGCACTCGATTCCTCACAAGATGATGAAACCTCTTTCTTCAGCTTCTTCGCCGAGATACCAATGAACAAATGCTCGGTTGGCATACATGAGATCGAACTTGTGATCAATCCTTGAAACACCTCGGCCACACTGGTAGAATTTGAGATCATGCACACAGCCCTCTGTACCTTGGCCAGATCGCCGCCTGCGACAACCATGGGAGGATGGTGAGTCTGCGGGAAAGCTCACCTTTTTACATGCGGGCGGGCACAGAATAACAGAGCCCGCGGAATAGATAGACTCTACAGAGAAGAGAGCCTCGAAACTCACAGCGCCATCGGTAGCATCTTTTTTAATCTTCGTCTTCAAATGTCGTAACACCGTGCCAAGCGTTCAAGTCCCCTTGCAGCGAAATGGCTTCGAATTGTTTTGAGTTTATTGACAACCCTGTGGGAAACGAGGTATCGCCCGCGGAAGGTGTATAAGTCCGACGAAGGATAACACCACGAAAAACAAGAATCTTGTGGAATCCAAGATGGATCTACGAAAAGGCAAGAATCCCGAGAAAGAGTAGACCCCACGGAAATAGCCTTCCGCGAACAGTCTGCCCGCGGGACATGTGTCCAGGGGACAGTCTGCCCGCGGACCACAGTCCACCGACAGTCTTTTTTCCTACAAAATACAGTTTTTCAATTTTTCCCCAAGGCGTCGTCGTTCTGCAACGACGACGAAGAAGCCATCCTGTCATTCTACAATGACAACGGTGGCAAAGTTTTCCTGGCACGATATATTTTCAATTTGGATCTGTTAACTGAGTGAGGCACCTCTTGCCCATCCAAGGTCAATAGTTGAATTGCTCCATTGCCGCTAACTTCTTGGATCTGATACGGTCCGACCCATCTGACCTTGAACTTCCTTGGCTTAATCTCATTCCGCCCATCATACTTCAATACCAATTGCCCTGGCTGAAACCTGTTGAGTTTCAGCTGTCTATCATGCTAGACCTTGAGTCTGTTCTGTGTCACTTCCCTCGCCCACAACGTCAACAATCGCTTCTCCTCGAGCTTATTCAAATTATGCAACTGTTCTGTTAAGCTTTCGACGTCACCTAGCTTGTTTTTCAGTGCAATTCGCAGGCTCGAAATCATGAATTCCGCTGGTACTACCGCCTCCTGTCCAAACATTAACTGGAATGGTGTCTGCCCTGTCGTCACCTTGTACGCCGTGCGGTAAGCCCAAAGGGTGGCGGGTAAGTTTTCCTCCCAATCTGCACCTTCAACCACGCAGGATTTGTAGATGATTGATACCAGGATTTTATTTGTAGGCTCCGCCTATCCGTTTTCTCTCTGGTAGTATGGACTCAACAATGAATGACAAATCTTGAACTGGGTGGTGAGCAGTCGAATGACATGATTAACAAAATGTCCTCCCCTATCACTCGTCAACTGTAATGGAATTCCATACCTAGTAATGATCTGTTCATAGATAAACTTCACTGTGCTCACGGCCGAGTTATCTGGTAATGCGCGTGCCTCGGCCCACTTGGTCAGGTACTCTGTTGCAACAATGATGTACCGGCACCACCTAGCCTTGCTCACCTTCAGGGGTCCAATGAAATCCAATCCCCACCGCTCAAAGTGTTCCTATGCATGGGAGGGGTTAAGTGGCATGAAGTCTCGCTTGAGCGGCTTCCCGGCCCGTTGGCAAGTGTCACATCCGACGACCCATTCCCGCGCGTCCTTGTACACCGTCGGCCACCAGAGTCTTGCGAGTAATATCTTCCGCGCAATGGTGTCGGGTCCCATGTGTCCTCCCGCAGGACACTCATGTGCTTCTTTTAACACCCGTGGTATCTCTTCTTCTAACATGCACCGGCAAAGAATATAATTCGGTCCCATTTTGTAGAGCAATCCGTTGATCAACTAAAAAGTATGGCTCCTGATTATCAACTTGCGCCTTTCGTTTGCTAGCATCTCACTAGGAAATTGTCCTGTTGACAGGCATTCTCCAATACTCCTGTACCAGTCCGACAGTACTCCAATCTGAAACAGCTGTGCATCAGGAAATTCATCGTTCACCCTCTCTGCCGATTCCCCTGTTTTGATCCGCAACAAGTGGTCGGCGCTGACATGTTTCTTCCCCGACCGAACAATGATTTTGAAAGTAAACACCTGCAACAGGAGTAGCCATCTGTTGATCCTCCCTTGAATGATAGGTTTATTGATCATGTACAACAAAGCCTGGTGATCAACATAGAATACGAACGGTGTGGCAAGCAAGTAATGACAGAACTTTTGCACAGCGTAGACCATTCCCAATGCTTCTCATTCAGTCGTACTATAGTTCTACTCCTCTTTTGATAACAATCGACTGGCAAAGTATATTGGATGATCTAACCCGTGGCTGCCCGTCTGTGCCAGAGTTGCTCCAATCACATAATTCGAGGCATCAACATGCACATGAAACTCCTTATTCTAGTCTGGATATGCTAAGGGTGCAGTAGCCAATCGTACTTTCAACCCTTCAAACGCCTCATATTGTTCCTTGTCCCATCTGAATGATTCTCCTTTACAGGTTAACCTGTCCAGCGGGTATGACACCTTGGCAAAAATTTTGATAAATCTCCTGTAATAGCCTATATGTCCGAGAAAAGACTTTACCTCCGTCATATTAGTAGATGGCTGCATTTCCAGGATGACTCACTTTGTCTGGGTCAGTCTTCAATCCTTCCTTACAGACAATGTGTCCGAGCAATCTTCCCTACAGAACCATGAATCTGCACTTCTTGGGGTTCAACGCCAATCACGCCCTGTGGCATCTCTCCATACATTCACCGAGTGTTGCCAGGTGTCTGTCTTCCGTGCTGAATACCGACCAATTGTCCACGAACGCTTTGAAGTTTCCCACGGACATCTTGTCAAAAATGTGCAGTATAATCCGCTGGAAGGTTGCCAGCGCGTTGCACAGACCAAACGGCATCCAATTATAGGTGTACACCCCATCTTCTACGACAAATGTCGTCTTCAACTTATCTTCCTCTGCGATTGAAATTTGATTGTATCCGGAAAAACCATCCATAAATGAGTAGATCTCATGTCCCGCTACCTCCTCCAGGATGTTGTCGATGAACGGAATCGGAAAGGGATCCTTGACCGTGACTGCATTGAGACATCGGAAGTCCACGCATATCCGAATCTGGGTGGTGTCTTTCTTCAGTGAGATAACTATAGGCAACACCCATTCACTTGTCTGCACTTTGAAAATAATTCTAGCAGGGGACCATTTCTTTCATGGTATATTTTTAACTTCGATCCATTTATTGCATCTGGTATTTCTTTTCTGTCCAGTGTCCATAATTTAATTGCTCCATTATATAGCCAACTTCCCGTATCTTATATGGTCCGACCCATTTAACTTTGAACTTTCCAAATTTGATTTCATTATATCCATTATACTTCAATACTAACTGGCCTGATTGAAAGTTGTTTAATTTTACTTGCTTATCATGCCATGCCTTCTGCCAATTTTGTGTAACTTCGATGGCCCACTATGCCTACAACTGTCGCTCATCGAGTTTGTTCAAATTGTACAATGTCTCCCTTAAGCTTTCCATATTGCCCAACTTATTCTCAATTGCTATCCTCAAACTAGGTACCATGAATTCTATCGGCAGCACTGCCTCCTATCCGTACATCAGCTGAAATGGGGTATGTCTAGTAGTTACTTTATATGAAGTCTGGTACACCCATAGGGCAAATGGTAACTTTTCTTCCCAATCTTCTCCCCCAACTGCACAAGATTTATAAATCACTCCAACTTGGATTTTGTTCGTTGCTTCTGCTTGTCCGTTGGCTCTCGGATAAAATAGGCTTGACAATGAATGATAGATCTTAAATTCAGTAGTAAGCAGTCAGACAACATGGTTAACAAAGTGTCCTCCCCGATCACTTGTCAACTGCAATGGAATCCCATACCTAGTAATAATCTGCTCATAAGTAAACCTTGTTGTGCTTACTGTAGAGTTATTTGGTAATGCACATGCCTCTACCCATTTAGTCAGGTACTCCGCGGCTACCACAATGTATTGGCACCTTATGGTTTTGCTCACCTTCAGAGGTCCAATGAAGTCTAATCCCCATCTTTCAAAGAGTTCATGCAAGTGCGATGGATTTAGAGGCAGGAAGTCTCTCTTAAATGGTTTCCCAGCTCGCTGACATATGTCACATACAGACCCACTCCTTGGCATCATTGTATACGGTTGGCCACCATAGTTTGCCAGAAGTATCTTCTACACAGTTGTATCCGGCTCCATGTGTCCTCCTGTCGATCCTTCGTGTGCTTCCTTTAGTACCTTAGGAATTTCCTCCTCTAGGATGCACCACCTTAGAATCTGATCAGGTCCCATTTTGTATAATAGCCCATTGATTAACTAAAATGTCCAACTCCTCAGCACTAGCTTCCTTCTCTCATTTGGTGGCATGTCACTCGAAAATTGTCTCGTCAATAGATATTCTCCAATACGTGTGTACCAAGCTAGTAGTACTATAACATGAAATAGCTGTGCATCTGGAAAATCATCATTAATTCCCTCAGGTGGCTCCCCTAATTTTATTCTTAACAAGTGATCTGCACTTACATGACTTTTTCCTAGCTGTACCACAATCTTAAATGTGAACTCCTATAATAATAGCAACCATCGACTTATTCTTCCTTGAATAATCAGCTTATTTACCAAGTATAGCAGTGCCTGATGATCTATGTAGAATACAAATGGCGTGGCCAACAAGTAGTGTCTGAACTTCTATACTGCGTATACCATCCCTAACACCTCTCGCTCCATCGTACTATAGTTTTTCTTTGCCTTCGATAAAAATCTACTTGCAAAATATATTGGATGGTCCAATCCGTGGTCACCAGTCTGCGCTAGTGTTGCTCCGATAGCCCATAATTTGATGCATCTATATGAACATGAAATTCTTTGTCCCAATTCGGATAGGCCAAAACCGGAGCCATGGCCAACCTTGTTTTCAGTCCCTCAAAAGCTTCATTTTGTTCAGCCTCCCATCTGTAAGGTTCACCCTTGCAAGTGAGTTTGTCCAACGGATAAGAAACTTTTGCAAACTTTTAAATAAATCTTCGGTAATAACCGATGTGCCCTAAAAATGACTTTACTTCCGATACATCCGCCGAAGGTGGCATCTCCAAGATTACGCAGACCTTGTTTGGATCTGTCTTCAATCCTTCTTTACAGACTGTGTCTGAGCAGCTTTCCCTATGGCACCATAAACCTACACTTCTTTGGGTTCAACACCAATCTTGATCGTCTACACCTCTCCATGCATTCTCCGAGCGTCGTTATGTGTTTCTCCTCTGTGCTAAAAATTGACCAATCATCTAGGAACGCCTTAAAACTTCCGATAGACATTTTATCAAATGTCTAAGATAATCCTTTAGAATGTCGCTGGGGCATTGCACAATCCGAACAGCATCCTGTTGTATGCATATACCCCATCTTCCACAATGAATGTCGTTTTTTATTTGTCCTCAACGATGGATATATGATTGTACCCTGAGAATCCGTCCATGAATGAATAAATTTCATGCCCCGCTACTTCCTCCAAAATGTTGTCTGTAAATGGTATTGGGAACAGGTCTTTAATTGTTACCGCGTTTAGACATCGGAAGTCCACACATTCTTATCTGTGTTGTGTCCTTTTTTAGGGATATCACAATCGATGATACCCAATCACTTGTCTGTACTTTAAAAATGATTCCTACCTCCAGCATCCTATCAATTTCTTCTATGACCCGTGCTACATAGTTCTGATTCATTCGGTACGACCGCTTCTGTACAAGTACTGCACCTTCAATTAATGGTATCTGATGAACACATAGCTCTGGTGGTACTCCTTTTAAGTCTTTATATGTCCAAGCAAAAACATCCTTGTACTCCATGAATATTTTGAATGTTGCCGCCTTCAACACTGGGTTCCAATTATCTCTTACCAGAATGTTTTTCGGATTTTCCTCATCACCCAAGTTCATTGTTTTCACCGTAGCCTCCTCGTACTTCATCAGTTTATCTTCACTGAACATATGGGCTGATGTTTCATCCATCTGCACTTCTCCCTCCTTCAGTTCACTATACTCCTTCGGGAACTCATTGCTTGCTTTTTCTTCCTCGACACTCAACATGTTGCAGCTCAGAAAGACCTCGTAATCTTCCATTTGCCAGTGTAGCAGTCAGTTCACAAAATCTAGGTCGTCATCAGTTGAACCTCCTAATCTCAACACCCCTTCTTCATCTGGTTCCATCCTCTTTTTTTCCTTCGTCATTATTCTCACCTTCGCCTTCTGAGTATGACAACGCTACTTCTTCCCCCACCATTTGTGTATGCAAATCGATTATGAATATCCTACCTCCTTTCTCCATGGACAGGGTGTTCCGTTTCCAATCATGTTTTACCTTTGCTTGCACCAACCACCCCCGTCCAAGGATGGCGTCGTACCCTCTTCTCTTCAATGGGATGACCACAAAATCCAACAAAAATGGTTGTGTCCCAATTGTTACCAGTCGTGCCATCAAGGTTCCCAACGGCTTTATCCCATGATGATTTGCTGTGAGTAACTAGAAAGTAAGTGGCCATAGTGTGGGTTGTCCAAGGTTTTTCCAACTATCTTCCGACAACACGTTCACTCCCGATCCTCCATCTACAATTGTATCCATCAACACAGTACCCAAAATGCCCATCTCCACTACTGCCAGGTGTCTTCCTATTGTAAGTACCAATAGCATCAGGTCTGCTACCGTTGTTCCCTTACTATCCCTTTATTCCTCCATCACTCTCGAGGATGGTGCCATATTCATAATAGTTGTACCCAATTGTGGCATCGTGAGAAGGTCATTTAGTTTAATAGGCACTTCTATTTGCATTATCTGCCTCATCATGTTTTGTTCTGCCAAGTTCCTTTTCGAAGTTTCGGCAGTGTCTTTGACTTGTGATTTCTTTGCTTTCATCTACTTCTCTATCTCTGTTAGTGCTTTTTGTAACATCTCCTTCTCTTCTTCTAGATCCAGATATTTCGCTTTCCTCGCCTACTCCCATGTAACTACTAGTACTTTCTCATCACACATTTCAATGCTTAATAGATTTACCCCTTGTTTTGGACTTTTTGCATCCTCGTGGTCCCCTGGACCACACCATCTACATAGTAGTGGTGTCGTCTCCTTCATAGGACAATCCCTAGCAAAGTGGCCCCAAAGATTGCATGCCCAGCACTATATCATCAGCTGTCCACTCGCATCATATTGTATTCGCCTCTGGCCTCCGTTGTTATTGTTGTTGTTTCCACCCCTTCTACGTCTGTTATTATTGCGATATCCACCTAAAGTTGTATCATTGCTTGTGCTACTGCTGTTGGACGCTTCCTGCATTAGTAACACCTATTGGTGTCCTTTTGATTTCATGTTAAATGGGCATTCTTTCAGGGAATGTCCCACCACCTGGCAGATGTCACAAAACTATTTCTTTGGGCATGAGCCCTTCGTATGGCCATCCTCTTTACAATTTGTGTACCACAGTTCTCCCTTCACTGTGTCCGAATTCTTTTTCAAATTCTAAAATTCTTTCATTATTCGGAGCATATCTTTCTGTAACGCTCACACCTTTTTGTTTGATTCCTCATCACTACTGCTGCTTTCAAATGATGAATCGTCTGAATCCGAGGATTTATGCTTTTTCTTCTTACTTGTCTTTTGTTCACTTTCTAAATCCATTGCATGAGTATACGCATCAGTGTACGATGCCGGTAGTACAATCTTCATCTTCTTTTTCAAAGCCGGTCGTAGCCCTTCCACAAACCATTATTTTTTCAAACCGTCTACTGGTTGACTTTCCATCTTCCCAACCGGCTCTTTCAATCGTCTGGCATAGGCCCATACTGTTTCATTCTTCCCTTGTTTAGTACTATACATCTCTACTACTATTTCATTATCATCCTGAAGCAATCTGAACTCTGCTATAATTCTTTTTTTACATTTGCCCATGTAGTGAGTTTCTGAGGATCGATGTCGGAAAACCAATCTATTGCTACACCCCGCAGGGTCACTGGGAACTGTCTGACCCAATCGTCCTCATCCGTCACACCATTTGCCATCCATATGGTTTCACACGTTTTACAATGTCGGATTGGATTTGTTGTACCATCACCGTTAAACTTGGGTAATTTTTATTTAGGACCTGCCATCGCCACTTTCCTTTGATTCTAAGGTACTTGTTGAACACCCGCGTTGTTCAAAGCACCCGCATTGTTCTAAATAACAGCCTTGTTTCCAACAACCACGTTGCCTGGTGAAAGGTCTTCACATGAGCTTTTCTATTCTTCGCCCGTATCTGTTCGTCCGATGTATCAAGAACGAAGAGTTCACTCCACGCTTGTGCTCCCTCGGCACTCCAAGCCATGCAAGTTGCTTCCCTTCCGTTCTAACACTCTCCCCTCGGCGTATACAAGTTAAGGAACTCCTCCTTTGTTTCTTCCACCAAATTTAATCATTGTCGAGTCTCCTCCAGCAATTCCTCAACACTCCTCAGCCTACTAGGTGAGTGCACTCCCTTCGTCTGTGCCTCTTCACCCCTTCGGTGCCCCTCGGCAATCTGCTGAAGCCTCTGCCTACTCTGCTTGTGTGCTAAAATTAAAACTTCTTGTGTTGTACGTATTTCATCTTTGTCTTTTACCTTATTCCTATCTTTGTTAAGCAAATTCGGCATTAACCTTCATCACATTCCTTCGTTCCAGGTTCGTCTGGCAACAGCGCCAAATGTTTACCATATAGGGTAAGAAACTTAACACATGTAGTATAGCACGATTCAACGCAGAACAGATACTTTATTCATATATGCACTCAATGATTACAATCCGAATACAATGACTACAATGATGATTCCAAAGTCCATCTCGAACGGTGTACATATACCTTTCCGAAAGGGTAACTCAAGTGTCATGTGCCTGTTCGAATACTATTCTACCCATCGGCTACACTATACATTTTACTGACAACATTGAGAATGCAATTACATGTTTTAAAATGCCAAATCACTTTCTCCCAAGGGCATTACATGTAACACTTTAACATGTGAAAGACCATTTCCATGCAAATTGCATCCTTTGATGACCATTACATGTTTTAAACCTATGCTTTTAATTTGTCTAAGTCCATAAAATGCCTTTATAATGCAAATCGCATTCTCAAGAGGCAATTACATGTAAAGTAATTTACATGTAAAGAAGATTTTTTCAGCAAAGTAGACTCTATGAAGTCCATTACATGCATTTCTAGAGCAAATCACACTCTAGGAATGCATTTACATGTAAACATGTAAATGATACGCAAGTTGAGTTTGCACAATTAATTAAAAGACCAACTAAGCACATGTTTAATTGATTTTTGCCGAAATATCACTTAATTGGGTCAAAAATAGTATATAAACTATAATTTATATATTAAGTGCAAATAGCATTCAAAAAGCAATATTTAATTTACATATTTCGAAAAAAAAACATAAAGTTGTTAAATTCACAGCCCAAAAATCCATGAAGATAACCAGCAAGAAAAAAGACAAAACTGAAACAAAGAACAGCAGAAATATCCTAGGAAAACCCTTCAATAATGAAGGAAAAAACCCAACCACAACAAAAAATATCATTTTATTGATAATAGAAGTTCAAGTGTACAATATCCTTTGCTTGATGTGGATAAATAACAATAGGAGAGACTCTTCACATTATAACTGAAGGTCTCTCAAGATTCTCATAACTCCTACAATACCTCAATGCATGCAAATAACACATGTCAATTACATTTAATATTACAAATTAAGCTTGAGTGTCTGAAGGCAACAATAATGGTAATAACATCCATATTTCTAGGGATAAAGATCTCTATCGCAGCTACAATCTTCAACACTCCCTCTTAGTCAAAGAGAAATCTTTAGCTGAACAGTCACACAAAGCTGCAAGCAGAAAAAAAAATTCAATGATATATTATGATCATACGAATTCAAAACATAATTCATGGAATTACTCAACATGAAAACCTGTAACAACCAATCATATTCATGGAATCACTCAACATGAAACCTTGTAACAATTACTCATATTAATGGAATTACTCAACATGAAAAGATTTGTAAGACTCGGCTAAGCCTTTTATCACGGACTCTCTCAATGTGAATTGGCATGGAATCTCTCAACATGACATCCAACTCCCATCACCGAATCTCTCAATGTGATGACGTCATGGACTCTCTCAACATGATGTTCACTATCGCATAGTGAAAGAGTTATCATAGCTGATCTTACAATCTCATTTATTCACAGAAGAATATGCATAACAAAATAAGACTTAGATCCATTTAAGTCAAATTTTACAAATCCTATAAGCATCACAAACATATCTGAGAGTGGTGGGGATTCCATAAGTACTCCCTCTTAATTATGAATTTATGAAGCCTCCCTCTCAAGCTAAAACATCTCCCTCGTAAACATTGCTTTTCTCCTACAATAGAAGTAGATATTAATGGCAATTAGAATATACACTATTCCTAGTGAAATGACAACTCAAAATAAGTTGCAAGAAAACACCATACATGTCATCAAGAGATTTTTATTTTCTTGAATAAATTTCTTCAGCAAACTCCATTATAATCCTAAAAGAATAATCTGAGTGATTCTTCTTTCAGCTAGGACAGTCCTCTCATTGCCAAAAATGGCTTCCTTAAGTATCCATCCTTAAAAGATCAAAACCAGAGGTCACAAAACTCAGAGTTTTACACAAAATTACTCATAAACTACTCGTTAATATTTGATTATTTTAAAATCTTAAGACTGTAAGCAAATATCACAAAAGAATATGCAGGAAACTTCCCTGTGAATGAACATTCTCAAAAAAAAAAAAAATCCTATTGCATCCATCTGCAAGAAAGATTAGTAAAATAATCTTGTCATAAACTTTCCAAATCTAATCATTTACAACCATTTCATATATGACAAGATAGTAGATGACTTCAAATAGGAAAGTAATTTAGAAAATACTTAGCTTCCTTATTTCCAAACATATGCAACCTTCAGTTCGACTACAAGAAGTCGACAGCTAGACAACTCTTAGAGAAGACAAATTGTGATTCCAGTATGAGCAATTGTATATATATATACTCAACATGTGGCGACCACCATGACCAATTTCAAGGAATTTCAGGGCCTATTTGAGTAGCAATATGAATTTTTCAAACACTAAACAATAAACAACGTTTTATTGGGAAATGTTGCCCTGCAGAAGAAAGTTATGGTCACATGAATATGGTTAGGTGGGGCAGCTACTTACCACATTGTCTATCACTGTTTGGCTGATTATTTCTCCTCTAGGTATATTAAAAATTGTATTAAAGAATATTGAATCTGGGACGTCAAATTGTGTTATCCAAAGGCCTCCATGTATGGTCTTTTTCCAGTTTACTGTTGTTGATCAGTGCTTGGGAGATTGTGCCCAAAGAGATTGAAGAATATTCAACTGGTCAAAGGGATTTACCTTCTACAAGCTAGATCTAATTAGTTTTTAACCACGTTCAATCGATTATGTTAATCATAATAAGAGTTTGGTAAATAAATTTATGAAAAGAAGAAATTTTTATTAAAACTTACTGTTGATCTGCATAAACTAATCAGATACAGTTATGAATTTTTTAAATGAAAGGGAAGAGATCTAGTTGCTAGGGGTTCCAATGATCGCTGTGGTTTGCTACTATATTGTTTATGCTGTTTTAAAGTTTTTTGTTGTTCAAATGTGTTTATGCTACTATGCTACATTCTAATTCTAACTCATGCTTCGTAAAGATGTATATATATATATATAAAATAAAATAAAAATTTACATGTTTTTGTACTAACGAACCCAAACCCCTTTTCAAAATTTTGTCGAACCAGCGAACCGGTTCTCGAACCTGAACCCGGAACCGAACCGCGAACCGGCAACTTAGCTAATTTCAACACTTATATTTGAGGCTCAACATATAAAGAGATATTTGATAATTCACAACAGTTACGAGCAAACAAGAGATGACTCTAACATGATGGAACCGGTCTTGATGAAGGTAGTGATATTTAAAAAAATGTACCATATCAAAACAGAAAAACAATAAAGTCCAACAACCAATCGATGCCACATCGATCACACATTAGACTCTGAGTGGAGTCGAAGTATGCCGGATAAGAATGATGCACAAGAGCAAAACCAAAAAGAAATATATATCGACTATATTGGTTGACAAGACAAAGAAGCGAAGTGCTTGATGGAGATGGAAGATGAATTGATGCAAACATTATGGAGCGAAACTAATGTCAATTGCTCTTCATCTCTAACCTATACAAACAAAAACATCTCTAACCTGGATAATTCATAGTGTAATCATTACACAATGATGACTTTGGCTATTCAGACTGAAGGTGTGATCCTTCGGTGTTAAAGAGAATGAATATAGCGCATTCAACATGCAAACTCTTAACTTACCCGATGAAGAGTCATTAATAAAACTTTTACAAATTAAGCTAAAACAATTCAAAATAGCAAGATCTGATGTAACACAAACCATCACATAAAACACTTAAATAAATGATGCTCAATGGAAACAAGAAACACAATACAGTAATCATTAGAATGAAATTTTGAGCAGGCAAGATCCCGTGAAAGAGAACAAGGTGGAAAGCGAAAAAATATAACTTCGAGCCATAAAAAATAAATACACAGATTCCAAAGGGAGATATGAACAAGGAAACCACTGATAGCTATCAAAGATTATCAAAGACTATGAATGATAATTTCATATTCACTGATTCAATCCAATAAAACGCGTGATCCTGCAACTTCAAATCCAGATATAATAAACTAAATTACCAATACGAAATATATATTTTCACATAACTATGCGATCATGATCAAGGTAAACATTCAAAAGAAGCAGTCGCCATGCACACGAAAAAATTGATCGCACGGGTTTTGCAGAAGCGCCTTGGCTATCATTACTGCCATTGAATAGTCTCATCAATTGATAGCGACACGTCTCACAGGTTTGACCTGTTAGCTTATGTTGTCGTTCGTTCAAAAAACCATGCAAGAACCCATAAAACTTTCAATCATGTCTGGCCAATGAAGATCTAAAGACACAATAAAGAAAAGAACATTAACCTTTCTAAGTTGTTATCTAAGCTAGCTCTGATACCATGTTAAATCTAGAGTCCAGAAATCCATGAAGATAACCAGCAATAAAAGAAACAAAGAACACAAGAAATATCCTGGGAAAACCCTTCGATAATGAAAGGAAAAACCTACCCACACAACAGAAAATATCATTTTATTGATAATAAAAGTTCAAGTGTACAATATCCTTTGCTTGATGTGAATAAATAACAATAGGAGAGACTCTTCACATTATAACCGAAGGTCTTTTAAGATTCTCATAACTCCTACAGTTAATTATAACTCTTCGAATATTCATGCCTCAATGCATGTGAATGACACATATCAATTACATTTAATATTATAAATTAAGCTTAAGTGTCCTTTTCAGCTGAAGGTGACAATAACAATAATAACGTCCATATTTCTAAAGATAAAGATCTCTATCGCTGCTATAATCTTCAACAAAACTAACTCGAAAAATAAATTAAACTATATAGTTAATAAAGTCACTTAACTGAAAAATTTTTAAAATAACTCAACATGAAAATATAACATAAAGTGTTCTATAGTCACTTAAGTGATAAAGTAACTTAGAAACATAACATAAAGTCAAATTATGTTATATATTTCAAAATGAGAATGTCAAAATTAAAATATAACATGATATTTTAAATATGGGCACTTAAATGATCATATGTTTTGACTACCAAGTCCAATTAAGCCCTAAGATATACCGGATCGAAGGGAAAATCGATAGCAAATGATCAGATGAAACCAAAAGACTAAAAACAACTAAACACACACTCAAAAATGAAAGAAAGGATGTTGAAGGTATCAAAAATCAAGAATAGGATTAATAAAATGAAAAACAAAAAGGACTTGACAAAACCCTTCAGTACAAGAATTCATTATACAAATTGGGTCGATTGGTTAATCAATGTTGGCCAATTAAATAATTAATTATCTGAAAGAAATGTGAAACTAAATTGAAAATGTTTCATACCACAAAATGCAGGACAACATAGTGGAAGATAAATGACGACTTATCAACTCAGTTCAAGGTGGAAATAATAATTTAGAAATGGTATTGTCCTTATCACATCAGTTATTTATCTCTATTTGCAGACCCAAGACTTTATACGGAAATATAGTTGTGATTGCTGTCTAATTCAATCTGTAACTCTTGAACAATATCTTTATTACCATTATGTCTATCCTCTTTGATCATATTTGTTTCTCACAAGTATATATCTGCTGCGATGGAATATGGAAGTTGCAACCCTCAAATTTGGTTGCAACTTCTTAGTCGCTAATATTGTATTTGAATTTGTACTTGTAATATAATGTTAATAATGACTTTAATATAAGAAATACATATTATTATTTGTCATCTATTATTTATTTATTTATTACTATTTATTTATCTATAATTTATTGATTATTAATAGTTGTTTAGATTTATTACTTGTCTATATTATAATTACATTCTATTTTTATTTATTTATATATAATATTATGTTAATAATATAATTACTTCAATAATAAATTATATTGTAGCTCAAAACCTTTTATTTGTTTATATCACTATTATATTATAATATTTATTTATTTGTCTGTTTGTTTATTAAAATCTCATTATTTAATGATTATTTATTTTTAAGTCCTATCGCAAAAAATGGGACATCACAATCTACCCTTTCCAAAATGGCTTGTTCTCAAGCAAATACAAACCTTTAGTGCAACTCCAATCCTGAATAGACAATTTCAACTTGAAATTATAGCCGTAATATATTTACAAATATAAGTTTATTAGATATGAAGATCAAAATATATATATATAATATATATATATACTTGAAATAATTTAAAAGATTAAACTTACCTTTATGTATTCTAGTACTTTCATTCTCCTTTATTAGGTATTGCCTTGTTCCATTATGAGCCTTAACAAATAATCCTTGGGGAAAGTTCGTTGTCAAGTTCCAAGCTCTCTAGGGAGGACCTCTTAGTGCTCTAAACTACCATGGCTATTCTAGAACCGTCCTCAAGCTATGTCACCATCTCATTACGACTATCTCCTCCCAAGGCCTTATGGATGTCCTTTACTCGGTATATCCATCTCAATAATCTTTAGAAGAGATTTTCTCTCTTCCCAATCCTTATGGTAGAGTTTGTGATTAGGTTCTTAGCCCCTATGGGAAGACTTCCTCAAGCTCTAGTTATCTCATAGTTAACATAAAGCAATCCTCCAGCTAATAATACCATCTCCTCAAGATTCCTCTCTCCCTTAGACCTTTAGGATATACAAAATTTGACATACCCATCCTTCCTAAAAAACAAATCTCTCTCCTAGGCTTTCAAAGATGCAATCTCTACCTTTTAGTAGGATGGTTTAGCGATTCTCCCTTTATCATAGTGTAGTAGGGTGCCCTGATACCGATTTTGCCTTAAGTACCATTGCAAAAGAATACTTGGCAGTTCTTCCTCAACTACTTCTGCAATAGGGTGCACTTAGTGGTTCTCCTTCAATCATAGTGAAATAGGGTGTGCTTCTAGCAGTTGTCCCTTACCTACAACTGCAATGGGTGCCCTTCACGATTCTCCCTTAATTGCAGCCTTTGTTACTCTTGCAATAGGCTGCCCTATTAGTTAACCCTTAATTGCAAAGCAGTAGGGTGCCCTCATAGCAGTTCTCCTTATCATGCTATAGCAACAAGGTACCCTAGTGACTCTCAATTAATTGCAAGCTTGGTTGGAAAGGTACTAGCAATAGGGTAACCTAGGAGTCCTTCCTTAATCGCAGAGCAGTAAGGTGCCCTTCTACCAGTTCTCCTTTAGCTCCTATTACAATAGGGTGCCCTAGCAATTATCCATTAATTACAATCCTTTTCCCTCATTAATATCAGATTTTAAATGTATATTAATAACAATTAAAATAAATTTATAAGAACATAAATTTATACATTACCAAATTCTTAGATCGTTGTAACAACTGTGATTGTACCTCTTTAAACCTCCATTCACTTTCAACATTATTCTTTCTTAATGAATTGTTTTCATATATCCTCTCTTACCTTACAGGATGGCAGGAGCGTGGATCAGATACCATTGTAATGTCCCTTACTAGGTTTTCCCTAATTTTTTTGCCTCTCTTGTCACTAATTGAGTTAAATAAGGACTTTAAGATCGCTCGACCTATAACTTTATACATTAAAATGCCCTTTTAACAAGATAAGTCTTGATTTAAGTCCTTATTCCTTCCATTTTGAATAACTAATACTCCTTGTTCTTTGCAGCTATATTCTACATCTCATATTTCCATTTGAACTGTTTCAAATTTGTAATCTATCTGCTTTATAATGAATAATTGATATTTTCTGACTTCTTTTTTATTCGGTACTCGATATAAAATATCATGGTTTGGTTACACAATCCACATTGGCTCTCTATTCATCCCATGTAATTCTTCCTTCCTCATTATTGCTGATTTGATATTTTTAGTGTTGTTTGTATTTTGAATGGATATATAATGCTAGTTAATCTTTATATTTCCCTTTATGTTAATCTAACATCTATTCCTTTATTCTTCCCTTTTGACTTATTCACTGCTATATACTAGGATTCCCTATTCCCTTATATTAAATATGTATTCCATTAATCAATTTTGTTTTCGTAGAGGCGTAAAGCTTTTCCAATAATCCACTCATAAATGTGGCAATAGTTGATGAACTTGTAATGTTTCATTTGTCAAGCTTAGCTCCCTTTGGTATTCATATAGTCTCCTAGACAAATCAGTTGACACAAAATATATATCGCAAAGTCTATAGATTTTCAAATGAATAATGGAGCACTTAAATAGTCTTTGTATATTTAATGGCACCAAAATCTAGCAAGGATGAAGCTCTTGTCCACTAATTATAGATTAGTCAAAGATTGATCATGAGTGACTTTCTTTCTAGGTCGTAGTGTTGGCTGTCACTTGAAGGAAAACTGAGCCTTGTTCACTCTATTAGCATATCAAACCCTTGATTAAAATATATGCGCTGACTATGGGCCAATTGGTATTTCGTTCAATTATAAGTCGAATTACAAGTGCAAACAGCATATTGTGGAAGTTAAATGACGACTTATCAACTCAGTTAGAGGTGGCGATAATAATTTAGAAATGATATTGTCTAGGTGCATCACGTATTTATCTCTATTTGCAGATCCAAGACAATTATCAATCTTTAAGTATCTTCTAAACAAAAATTTAGTTGTCATTGTTGTCTAATTCGGTCCTTGACTCCTGTAGAATATCTTTATTACCATTATGTCTAACCTCTTCGATCACATCTGTTGCCCATCTATATATATCCACTAGGATAGAATATGGAAGTCCTAACCCTCAAACTTGGTCTTGACTTCATGGTCGCTAATATTGTATTTGCACTTGTATTTATAGTATCATAGTAAAATGAAATTAATATAAGAAATACATATTATTATTTGTCATCTATTATTTATTTGTTCATTACTATTTATGTATTTATAATTAATTGATTATTATTTTTATTACTTATACATATTAGAATTACATTCTATTTTTATACATTTATATATAATATTATATCAATATTATGTTAATAAAATAATAACTTCAATAAAAATTATATTAAAGTTCAATAATATTTATTTATTCATATCATCATTATAATATAATACTTATTTATTTGTCTATTTGTTTATTATAATCTTATTATTTAATGATGATTT
The DNA here is from genome assembly GCA_028749045.1 of Cupressus sempervirens. Classification (NCBI taxonomy): domain Eukaryota; kingdom Viridiplantae; phylum Streptophyta; class Pinopsida; order Cupressales; family Cupressaceae; genus Cupressus; species Cupressus sempervirens. The sequence continues at coordinate 93,911,951 of CM053793.1, read as the reverse complement.
ATTTGAGTCATGTCTCAAAAGGGGACATCCTAGATGCCAACAAACCTATGATCCCACTAGATGACAAGACATTTGTATGCAATCAAATCATTAATATATATATATATATATATCAAATAGGGTAATAAACAAATGCTAGGACTAATAAGGAAAAATGAAGCTTTGAAACATATGTAGAACTAAAGTTTAAGAAAAATCAAAATTTGACAATCATACTGCATCTAAAAGACTATGTGGGCATATCGCACATCAATTACAAGGACAATAAAAGCTAAATGCAACGTTTTCATGATGATATTAATATAGGTATATATTATTTCAAATAGCATTTTCCAAAAGAGCCAAGCAAGAATAACTTTATGAAAATTAGACTACTAGGAAAAGGTGTAAAATCTTGGTGAGTTATACATTATTTTAGGGACAGAAATTAATATTGTTGGCAAAAAAAAAAATTTGAAGGGAAAAAATATTAACAAATAATGGTAGCGAATCATTCATTATTGAAGAAAATCACGGCCACATGCACACATACCTATCAACCATTATTTTCCCCATTATTGTTATATGGAGCTTAATCAATTATTATACTTGAAGTTTAAATTTCCCCAATTTCATCAGTACAACTTCCCCCAAAAATTATTCAACGAAGGATTGGGGGCAGTTTCCCTTGTGTGTGCCTTGTCGTAGTATGGGATTGAGGGGCAGTATCTCTCGTGTGTGCCTTGTCGTAGTATGGGATTTAGGAGCAGCACCCCTTAAAGCTCAAATGTTGACTTTTAATATTTTATTGAGGCATACTGAGTTCATTTTCTAACTACTAGAAAAAAATTCAGTGCTCCCCTCGAGATTTGTGACATGGAACTAACTGCTTCATGTATACTATAAATAGTCTTATTGTATCGAGCATTGACAAATCAGTGGTTTGGTGCAACGAAAACCCTACTCTAACAAGTGGTATCACAACTTGGTCACAGGTTTGAATCTTAGACCCTCGAGTAATGCAAAGGAGGGGATGGTTAGAAATTTGTTCAGCACTCCCCTCAGGATTCATGCCCAGGGCTTAACCGCCTCCTGTGTTATAAGTCGAGTGGTTGTATCGGGCATTAACGAATTGGTCTTTTGGTGCAACAACAATCCCACTAACACTAACATACAATAACCCTATTTTTTGTAACCGTTGGATGATCCTAGATCAATAGCATAAATTCTATTCCGGGCCAAACTTTTAAAGACACTAAGTTCCACAAATAGTCTCTAGAATGGAGAAACATGTCCATTGTCAAATCCATAATTGGAAAACTTGCCAAAACCAAAAACTCGCCGAGGTCTAAAAAACTAAGTTAAAGGGAAACTCGGCCAATTTTCAGCAAAAACTTGACAACTTATAAAATTGCTTGAATTTAATTAGAAATGCATTATTTTGCAGAATTCAATGAGAAGATATATCCAATGAGTCAATAAATGAGAAAACAAAACAAACAAGCTTAGTCTAGATATATTTAAACTCAAAGTGGCTACAAAATCGCATTCTCTTGAGGAAGACTCATGGCTGAAAGCAAAATAGTAAATAATTTATGTAAATACATCTTTTTCTTCTCGGTTCTAATAAAAACTAAGGGAGAGGTAGAACTAGAGCATCTAATCTTAGAAGTCTGGACTGGCCATGATTGCGTTCTTGCTTAGTATGTCTAACTTAGTTTGTGGCTTGTCCTCAATCCTAGATATAGCTCTACCTCTAGCTTCTCCAAGCACTAGCAGTAACTACTTATTCAATTCAATGTCATCCAGCGTGAAATCAAATCCACCCACTCCTCCATAGCCTACCTCTTCAAATCATTGATGTCATCCTCTTCAAAAACTCCACTCCAAACCCGCTGCAAATGTGCTTCAAACACACCTCAAGTCCGCTTCAAATCGATCAAAATCAGTTTGCAAGTGTTTGGAAGACTTGTCCCCTCTCAGCAAAACACAAGTGAAGAAATGATAAATGAAACTTATTTGGGTTGTTTTTTTTCCTTTAACTATTGTTACGAAATTACAACCGAATTTTTAACAAAAACTCACAAAGTACTTGACAGGTTCTTGCCAAAAAATTTGCAAGTTTTTGGCACTAGTAAAAGTCATAAAAACTTGCCAAGCCAGAAAACTCGACTAGTTTTTTTAACACGGAAAGTACTCTACCAGTAGTCTATCTATGGTCAAATCTATTATGAGCCAAAGTTCAACAGAAAGTCCCCAAAATAGAGATACGTTTGAAATCTATATACTTAAGCCACAACCTAACATTAAATGTTGCCCACATATTGGTGAATATAATCATCATTTAGACAGGCTTCTAAAATTGAAGGCAAAAATATCAAACAAATGGTTTGGAAAACATAGATTCTATTGGCAAAATCCTAAAATAGATGAAATTAATTAATAAAACAATGGTGAATTTGTTCGCTAAAAATTTTGTACGTCAGTAACTATGACTTACAAAATTGTGACTTTAGACAACATTTCATGAGATTTCTCTCTCCTTTCAGCAATAGGGGAGGCTCCCTTCTTACAATAGGTGGCTTCAATAGGAACTTAACTGAAATTACAAAGAGGATGGCTCTCTTGATCAATTCCTCTTTTTTCAAGAATGATTTGCGTAAAACTCTAACTTTTCAACTCAACAAGTGCCTTGTTGCTACGATAATACCGGTGACCTTGGAATTGACGTAAGAACAACACTAGAGGCAGCAGTTTACTTTTTATATTTTGTCAAACAAAAATAGGAATCCAAAGTCTCCTACATTTGTCTCGAATAAAGATTCAAGCAGAATAAGCAATAAGGCACAAAGTCCCTTACTGGATACTCTCAAATTTAATAAAAACACTTACAACTACCCAAAGTCTTCAGCTCCAAGTAATCAGCCACTACTATCTTTTACAGTTTGTCCTCTTGCAGCACAAAGTCTTGAAAAGTTCAAATTGGCTCTGAATGCAATTTAGACAACTCAAAGTCTGCATGATTAGATTCAAGTCCCTCTTGATCAAAAAACTCACAATCAATATCTAGAAAATGTCGTCACGTAACACCTTGAATCAACACAAAGTTTCAGAGTAAGGTGCCTCTTTTATCGATAGGAATTTAGATTTACATCCAAGCACAGAAGTCTTGAAGTGCACATATAAACTGATAGAATTTTCTTACTTTGACAAAAGATGATTACTGACAATGAGCTCCCACCTTTATATAGGAAAATAAGAGAGAGAAAGGTAGAGGAAAAAAAGAAAATCTTCAACCACCTTCGCTTATCTCTGACTAACTGCTTTGACTTTATTCAAAATTGCACACCTAATACGGTTGCAACTTGACTACATGAGCTGATTGTACAAAGACATGTTATCATCTACTTACAACATAATTGCTCTTTACATGTAAACTTTCTACTGCTATTTACTTAAACCATATGAAAATCTGATTTGAAATATTCATCGGTATCAATTAGCTCTCCAAACTTCCACAAGGACTCGCGTACAACTGCACCATCTAGTTCACCGGTGTGTTGCGAGATCATTGTAACCTTCCCAAGTATGCTCGTTGCTTCAGATATCTCTTTGTTACAAATCTCCATTTGATTTTGCATATTGTTTCAATGAATACTTCCAGCTTGCAAATGTATTCAGCACACTGATGTTGAAGTCACCCACTTCAAGCTATAAGTGAATGGCCTCCACGAACTCTATGAGAACATCTTCTTGATTCTCGAGTCTGTTACCTTTTGTGATCACTTCACATGATAGCCCTCTGAATGCCTCTCCGATCATGCTTTCTTGGTTAGTTATCTTGGCTACTACTGCATTTGCATCTTTTACAAGTCCTTGTAGAACTTTCACTTTGTTAGTCATCACATGTGCATAATCGTGGTACATTTCAACAGGAGTGATGACTTTGTACTCACACAAGACGTCCAAATCAATCTCCATCATGTTGTTCCAAGCACCAAGATTTCGTCCAGCAACTCAAGTTGATGAGAGTAACTTGAGAATGTCATTCAATCTAGTAGTAGTCTCTTTCCCTTTTTTGGTGTAACTTCTTTTGACATTGCCGAATGGTGTGCATGCGCAACTATCACATGAAAGTTCCATAGTGTATGAACATCGTCATGTGAGGGGTCCATGGCAAGCTTTTGATGCAAAAATACAGATTTTAGGCAAGGCATGGATAAGGAGAATGGATGAAATGATTGAGGTTAGCGAATGAGCAAATGGGTCAAACTTGGAATGGCTCAAAAAATGCTAAAATAGACAAAAACGGGTTTTTTTGAGTGGATTGCATATGCGGACAGCGAGCTTTAAAATGTGCAAATGTGGAGTAAAATATAATACAATGGAAACATAGCATGCTTAAATAGGTGTAAGTCATACTATGTATCCGGCAAGCATGTCAGAAATTCTTCTTCAACCATAAGGCAGCCATATGAAGGTACTTAGAATGCACATTGGTGAGGTTTTATCTTGTATTCGCATACAAGGAAAACGGTGAGCTTGCCTTTCTTTTGAAAACGAGACTTTACACCTGACTGCATATGCAAGTAAATGAAACCTTGCACATGAAACTTGGAGAAGAAGACGGAAGATAGAAGGAGCAACTTCATATACACAAAAGAAATGCAAATCTGAAAATGGAAATGAGCAAGATTTGCAAGAACTTTCAAGAAAAATATATACAAATGCCTTAGAAATATAACCAGGGAATTTTACCTCTAGAAGGAGCAACTTCATATACACAAAAGAAATGCAAATCTGAAAATGAAAATGAGCAAGATTTGCAAGAACTTTCAAGAAAAATATATACAAATGTCTTAGAAATATAACCAAGGAATTTTACCTCAACTCCACCAAACATGAGAAAACAAGTCTTTATCCAAATCTTGAGCAAATATGAAATAAATCCAAGAGATTTAGAATTTTAGATTTGTCCAATATCACAAGACTTATGGATTTCAAATCTCAAACATTGAGGAAAGTCAAGATTCAAATTTGGACATGTGGAGATAGTTAGAGAGATTAAATGCCCAAAATTTGTAACAAACTTTGACCAAATCAAAAGCATATGCAAATGCATTCAAAAATGGCATCTAGGGTATCATTTTAACCTTGGAAATGATGAAGAACAAGCTGGAAATAAAAACTCTTACCTTAGAGAGCTCTTTGGAAGAATTTGTATGTAGAAAACACTCACAAATGAGTCGTTTTTGGCAAAAAAAGTGCCATAGACTGGCTGTTTTTGACCAAATGCATGTAGCATGCGACATGCAAGCACTCCCAAAATCGCCACTTTCGAAGAAAGCCCAAAAAATGCCTTGTATTTTGGTCAAAAAAATGACTTTTTTGAAGGATTACATGTGCCAATGTATTGCTAATAAATGGACGCACTTTTGGAGAATGTTTGCATGTGAAAAAGATACAAAAACACTCTCCAAATCAATGCCGCAAGTGAAAAACGGGATTCCACGAATGAAAAGCATGTAATAAACAATATGCTTATCATCAAAAGAAATCGCCACTTAGCCTTCAATAGAGGAAGACACAACTTTTGGGAGCAAATGCATTATATAAAATACATGCATATCCACCAAAACTCGTGAATTTGCCTTGGAGTGTTAAAACATGAAAACACATTTTTAAATGCATGTAGTTGGGCCGAAAAATGTCACTTTGGCTTAGGCTAAGTGAAATAGGTTTTTAAAACTTCATACACATGCACTTGGGTCAAAAATCGCCACCTATGTCTTTGAAGAGCATTTGCATATTGTAAAAACATGTAAGTTGATTTCAAAAGTCCACTAAGTGATTATTTTAAAAGATGTATATGCAATGAGTCTTAAAAACTCTATTTAAATGCATTAAAATAATTTAAATAAACTATATATGCAACAACATATGTAAATCAGTTAGATTTTCTCACTTACACTAATTGAATAAGCTTAAAATATGCAAATACATATTAAAAACCCACTTAACACATTAAAACGTGTTATTGCATATAAAAATAACATTTAAATTAATGTTGGGACTTATAATTTATTGGAAGTGGGCTTTCACATAATATTTTGCATGTGGATATATGCAATATGAAAAAACCACACTCTATACACTTAAGTTGTCTCATGTAACTATATCTAATATTCAACTATAGCTTTTAATAAAGTAACATGAAAAGTAGTCTCAAAAAATACTATTTTCATAAAACATAAAAAACTATAGTCAAATCAACTCAGGATGAGCTGAAATTTTAAAATGGACCACAAAATCCACTTTATATACCAAATATAATCTTATGGCGTGCAATTGCCAATAAAAAGCCCACATTTATGAAGATTTTAATAAAACATGTAGTTGACCTAAAAACCCCACTTTTTCCCTTATAACTTGAGCTATGAGCTAGACAACTCCAATTTTGACCTAAGTTAGCTCGAAACAAGCGAAATTCCAAGGGCTATTATCCTAAAGCAAAAACAAAAGCAAAAGTTATTTACAACACAAAGAAAAGACGAGAAAGTTAACCAAAAATTGAGTGTTTGCAATGCAAGAAGAAAAAACTCTTACTAGCAAACAATTTGAGATTCAACTCGATAGAAACCTTCAAAAGAAACACATAGATAGAGCAACACAGAGCACAATTCAGGAATAACGAAGTGTCTTTATGACACTTTATCAATGCATTAAAACAAAGAGGATGCACCTACAAATCCATAAGACCAATTCGTAGGGTTGCCTCAATTTTGTGATGTCAAAATTGAGGACAACAGAATTGAATTGCATTTGACCAAAAATTTATAAAATCAAGGTGATTTGTCCACCCCATTTGATCCCACTTCTTCACAAATTTTAAATCACGGGTACTAAATATTTGAAAATAGGTGAATATTTGCTACTTAAGTTATCCTTGGAGTCATGACATTACACCACTAACCCAAAAAGCCCTACAAATATTACATATAAAGTGAATTAGGCATTTCAAGAAATTTCTAATTCTGCAAACAATAGGTACAATTCTTTTGATGACGATGCTAGTGCATAACAGTCTTTAAGGAAAGCTCAATTGACACCTACTTGTATACCACATAGCCCAAATGCAATTCAATAAAATATTGGTTATATCTTTGCACCCTATGCAATCTTTATTATTTCTTCTCATTTCTCCTCCTTTACAATCTTTATTCTTTGAATTATTCTCCTTCTGATTAATTGGTTTACCATACCTTATTACATATAAAGTGAATTAGGCATTTCAAGAAATTTCTAATTCTGCAAACAATAGGTACAATTCTTTTGATGACGATGCTAGTGCATAACAGTCTTTAAGGAAAGCTCAATCGACACCTACTTGTATACCACATAGCCCAAATGCAATTCAATAAAATATTGGTTATATCTTTGCACCCTATGCAATCTTTATTATTTCTTCTCATTTCTCCTCCTTTACAATCTTTATTCTTTGAATTATTCTCCTTCTGATTAATTGGTTTACCATACCTTATCCTCAAGATTTCTTACTCTAATCTATAAAGATTGATAAAGAATTGTGGGCACACATTGACATTTGTGTATGGTGCATTTATTAATATATGAAGTTATGATGAGCGGTTGTAAATTACATTGTGTATGTTACTTTATGGGCATAACAAATATTATTTATTACATCATCATACAAAATAAACGCCTATCTACATATTAGTCTGAAATTAATAATTCTATGTCTAATATATACAACTATAGACCAGCATGGTTACATTCTAGTCTACAAAATGGTGAAAAACAAATTGGTATATTATATTAGAGGCATAGCACTATGAACTTTCATGAAAATATCAAGCCATCTGAAGAATAACTAGCACTATGTAATGAATAGCTTGAGGAGATATACCATTTTGCAGAGAAATAAGATCATCATCGTAAGAACTGAATTCAATTTGAAACAATTATTAATTCTCTATTCTACATCTCCATAACTATGTACATTCTACTCTACATAATGGTGAAATAAAAATTGCTTTATTGTATTACAGACATACCACTATGAACTCTAATGAAAATATCATGCCATCTGAAGCACAACTAGCAATATGTTATGAATACTTTGAGGAGATACTAGATACCATTTTGTGGAGAGATAAGCCCACCATTGTAACAACTACTAAATTATATGAAACAGTTATTCATTCTCTATTCTACATCTCCATAACTATGTACAACTAAACGTCACACATATAACTGAATAAACGAATAAACGAATTATGACAATAAAAATAGGCATCATTGTAGAAAAACATACCAATACTCAAGTTTGAAAATTGTGCAAGCTTGATAATCAATGCATCCACCTACAACCATAGACATCTAAACATCAGAATTTTTTAAGATCTCTATGAAAAATTAAGATGTACATTGTAAGTAATGATACCCACAAACAATAACTGTTACCAGAAATGCACAAGGGAAGAAAGTTTCAATTGACTGCAAGAAGTATTACTTTTTCGATAAAAACTACAATGTGCCAAATACCAACCCAAATGTGAAAAATACCACAAGCTTGAAACAAGTAAAATAATCTTTTGGAACCTTGCATCATTTCAATTGACCACAAGACACAGTAGTTTTTAAATAAAAACTACACGTGCTAAATACCACCCCAAATGCGAAAAATACCACAAGCTTGAAACAAGTAAACTAAACTTTTGGAGCCTTGCATCAAGACGTTAGTACTGAACATCATATTGTAATGCAACTTTATGTGTATAATGGCTTATAATAAATTAATATGCCATAACATTGAGCCTGCCTTCCGAAGGACAAGAAATTCTGCTCATAAACCTTCATTCCTCATTTCCATGTACCTTCCAGCTGAAGTTCACAGTCAAACATAAAGAGCAATTCATATCTAGGCCTTCGAGATCTTTGTGAGAAATCAAATTTTGTACCTACTTTTAATTGTGAACTGCTTGTGTTAAAGGGTAAATAAATATAGCTACAAGAAGACAACTAAACTCTCTAACAAATGCTAGGAGAAGATATACAACATCCCAATTACTAAATTACACTAATGTTATTAGTATGCTCTTCTTGGAGCCTGCTGTGAAGACAACAATGTCAAACAACTAATCAGAAAGCAATCTTTTGGGTAATTTTGTGCCAATACTAATGCTAAAACCTGAAAGTTTGCAACTGGAACATTAAATATCCCTATGTCAAATTACAAGAAAGTTTGTAGAGAGTATTGAAGAATTTTCTAAGGAAAGTCATGTCAAATCAAAGGTTGAGCAGCCTGTTTCCAAGAAGAGGGGTAGGCCCTCCAACTCTATTGCTTCAATGAAACCAACCAAAATCCAGAAGAGTAGACTTCCTAATTTTTTCAAGAGTGTGGATGGCCCCTTGGAACCCGAGGCTAATTATGTTCCCCAATGATTGCAAAATTAATGTCCTGGATTGCTAGGGGCTTAAAAACTCCAGATAGGAAATATGTGATTAAATGACCTCTTAGGATTCATTCTGATGTTGACTTTTAATGCTTCAAGCAGTCACAGCTTTCGGATTCCATCTAGACATTGCCCTTAAATGCATTTGGAAAGATGTCAAACCCTTCTATACCAATCATGCTAGAGATAGAGGGGTGAGGTGTTATTCTGGTAGTCCTAATGGAGTGGGGTGCCTCTCCCTGCAACAGGATTGTATGGATCATTTTCAAGTGAAAAAGCCAGAGAGGTTGGGATATGTTCCATTTATGCTCCAAATGATTGTTGTAGCATAGCCAACCTATGAAATTTGATGTGCCAATTAAAAGGCATACCTTGGATTGTGGCTGGAGACTTCAATTTGATTAAGAGAGAGCAAGATAAGTCAGGAAGGTAAATGTTTGAATGGAAGAATGAGGAGAATTTTTCCTGGTCTAAGTTAGTTAACAAGTTCAAATTGTTTGAACCACTAGTTGGTAATTGATATGATCATAAAGGTATTTGGTTCACATGGTCTAACTTCCAAAAAGGTTCTAAAAGGATTAACAGTAGATTGGACAGATTCTATGCTAGCAAAGACTTTTTATCCTTCAGAAGGTCTACTGAAGGGGAAAGTGTCCAAGTTTACCCTTTTACACTCTCTGATCATCACCCAATCGTTGCTTCAATCTTCTTACTAAACCAATCTGGTGTAGCTGAGTCCAAATCTTCAGGCTTCGCTCTTAATACCTCACTGTTCAATGATGAAGGTGTCAACTCGGCCACCCTCCTGGTTAGATGGTACAATCACAGTATTGTTAGACATCTGGATGCTATCACTAGATGGAATGTGTTGGTAGACAACTAGAAAAAATTGTTACAGACTGTAGGTAATAAAAAAAGCTAAAGACTCCAGAAGACAAGAAGGTACCCTACACAAAACACTAGTGATGATAAATCTATGATTCAAAAGGATCCTTCTACTAAGGTTGCTCATTGCTCTTTAGTGGCTGCGAGAGATTCATTAAAGAGAATTCAGAACTACAAAATTTACGAGGCTAAAACCAAAGCCAGAATCAACTGGCTAGAGCATGGGGATAAAGGATCCAAATATTTCTTCCAGATATTGAAGAGTAAGGAGGCCAGAGATAAGATTGAAATTATTAAGGAAGAAGAAAAAACTCTTTCAGAACAAGCAGATATCCTTAATGCTTTTTCCAAATTCTATGCACAATTATTTACATCAAAAGATAAAGAGCCAGAGATGGATGAGGAGAGGAGGAAGATTTGCAAGCTTATTCCCAGCAAGGTAAAACAAGAAGGAACACTCAAATTGGGCCTTCCAATTTCAAAGGAGGAGATTACTAATGCAATCCTGCAGATGAGCAATAATAAAGCCCTTGGATCGGATGGTATCTCGGCTGAATTTTACAAAGAATGCATTGATTGGATCTGGCAGGACCTCCTCTAGTTGTATGAGTATGCTATTCAAGTAATAAAGAATTGATTAAACTTATTTTGAAGGAAGGAGATAAGTCATTAATTAAGAATTGGAGATCTATAACTGTCCTCAATGGGTCGTACAAGATCCTAGCAAAGATATTAGCCCTAAGGGTTAAGGATGTTTTACCAGGTGTTATTTGCCACACTCAGACTTGCTTTGTGAAAGGAAGATAAATACTAGAAAGTCTAATCACATGTTGGGAAGCAATGGATTGGGCTAAGTGCTCAAGACAGACAACGACCATGTTTTTAATTGACTATGAAAAAGCTTATGACAGGGGGAAGTGGAAATTCATAGGAATGATGTTGGATTGTCTGGGATTCCCTGAGTACTTTATTAAAATGGTGTTTGTGCTCATGAAGGATGCTAATGCCTTGGTTGAGGTCAATGGGGCAAGATTTGATGAATTCTTCTTGTCCAAATCTATTTGGCAAGGTTGTCCAATGGCTCCTCTATTTGTCTTAGCAATAGATTGTCTTCACTACATCCTCAAAGAAAACTCCTTATCTCCTAAAGTCAAAGGGATAACCCTACCTGACCAATCTGAGATTTCAAATGTTCAGTTTGTCGATGATACTTCCTTTCTCATTGAACTTAAAAATTAAACTTATTTTGCAAGGCATCCACGAACAAAATTTTTATCTCCAAATCTATTATGCTAGGCTGGGATGGGCATCCTCTTTTTTGGTATAGCAAGTTTGGTTTTTCCTGGGAAGGCCCTAACCACTTGGTTAGAAATCTAGGAATACCTTTCTCTGTTTCTTCTAATCTCACCAATGACTAGAATTGGGTCAAGTGTAAGATTGAGAAGAAGCTTTAGAAGTGGAACAACTACCTGTCACTTGTTGGCAGAATCCAAGTTTGCCAAAAGATTCTGTCAGCATATGTTGTTTACTACTCTTCGGCTTGGCTCTTTAACCAAACTCATACCAAAAGATCATTAGAAACATTTTGTAATCTAATGGAAAAGGCAAAGAGAAGAGGCATTCCATTAAGTGGGACTGGTGTGTTAGGCAAAGAGAGATTGGGGGGGCTGGGGTTAAAGGATCTGAGGTGGCACGGGATTGCCTGAGCAGTTAACTAGATGGCCAAGGCTACTCTTGGGGAGGAACCTTGGAAGATTCTGATTAGAAAGAACAATGCCTGGCTTAGTCACAGGGTTCGCTAAATTTTCGGCTTGAGGTTCGAAATTCGGCGAATCTGTAAAAAACGAAAAAAATTCATTTAAATTCGTCATTAAATTTGTGTGAAGTTGTTTTGGGGTTTCTGGGCAAAAAAAGCTTCTAAAACAATGACCTTCACCTGCGTATATGAAGCTCAATTAGGGCAAAAATGATTGTCTGAATATCACAATGTTGTTGTTGAATATTCCAGTGCTGTTCGAGGGTCGTGTCTGATGGCGTTTGTCTACTCCAACCTCCTGCCATTCGTCTACTCCAATCTCCTGCTATTCGTCTATTCCATTTCTGTTGGCGTTTGCTTTACTCTTTGTTTGCTCCATTCACTCCCTGTTTACAGATATTGTGTCATCCGCGACGGCCATTTGCGCCCAACGGTCTCGCTTCAATAACATTTGTATTTATTTATTGTGGTTGGAAAGTTTAAAAAGATTATAATAATCATTGTTATTTTTATTATTATGTTTTAATATTATATAGATTATGACAATCAATACCCATAAAAAAAGATTATGATAATAAATTTTATGTTTATTATTCCTGTATTACCAGTAAAACATTTGTATGTGTATTTATTTTATGTACAAAAATATTTATAATTTGTGTATAATTTATGCTATTTATTTATTTATCATCAATAAGATATTAATATTTTGCATACTTATTTACGATTATTAATTAATTTATTATTACAATACTATTTTTATTTTTATTTTGTAATATTCACAAATTAATTTTAATAGGAAAGATTAGATAAAAATATTATTATTATTTTATTTTAATTCTTTTTATTTGCAATTAAAAGTTAAAAAATATCATAGTCTATAATCATCTCTACAAAGTTGAACTCTCCCATGGTTAGGTCTCTACAAAGTTGAACTCTCCCATGGTTAGGAATCAAGGTTATATACTTATATTTTTTTGAAAATTATATAAGTCGAATTTATTGTCAAATTTTTTTCCATTTTTTTGCCTTCCCGAACTTTTTCCTAACTTCATGGTTGTTGAATTCGAACCTTGTGACTTAGATGCCTGGGGTGTGCCTCAATCAAAGAAGACTTGGAAGAACTTGCACATCCATGATCTCTTATTTAGTAAGTGGAAAATTAAGGTAAGAGGTTTTGAGGTCTTCAAAGCTAATTGGAAGGGTTGAGATCAAACTAGGCAATGGATCTCATGAGAAAATTTGACTGATGATAATTTTAAACTTTGTGGAGAGTGATCACCATGATGGAATTTGGAGAGGAATGGCAAACTATCGGCTCTATTGCAAGGATGCTCAGCTAGACTTTGGAGTAGATTGGGCATCTCCAGATTCAGTAACTTTGTTAGTGGTGGGTGCTTGATCCCTTGGGAGGAGCTTCCACTCAAGTACAAGATACTCCTCACCCAAAAGAGAACCTTCTATATTCTAAAGGATGCCTGGTCTCAATCTAAGTTTCTTTATATGTGGTGAAACCATTGACAGATTACACTTGCTGAGTTGGCCAAATGGGTCCCCCATATCCCTTCCCAAAGCCAAACTTATATACAGCTTGCTCTCTAATTCAGACACTATTTTCAATCATCTCAATAACAAGTGTAATGTTGCCTTTGACCAATCCTTTTGGACCATATACTTCCACAATATGTGGCACAAACCTGTAGAGCCCAAAATCCAGTGTTTTATACGGCAAACCTTGCTTCACAGGCTCCCCATTATTAAAACCGATGGTAACCCTTTTTATGCTCTATCTGCCAGTTACCTGAGTCAGTGAACCACATTTTTTAAGATTGTCACTTTCCAAAGGGGTCTAGTGCTTGTTCGGTATCACCATAGACCATCATATCTCTTTATTTCATATTGTCTTTAGTTTCATTCTCGACCTTTCTAAGCAGTTTAACATCCTTTGGGAAATCTTCTCTTCTTTTATGGTTTGGCACTTGTGGATTCTTAGAAATGGGGATCTATTCAAAGGTAGACAAAGGATACTGATTGAGTCTCTAAGGAAACTCATAATGAAATATGTTTATATGCAGGTTTCAATTTGCTTCAAAATTAAAGGACAACAGTTTCATAAAGTAATCAAGGAATGTGCTGACATTCTCGAGGAAGGAGTACCTTTTGAGATCTAGTCTAACGAAACCAAAAAGAGTTGATGTAGAGTGCATGCTGAAGGAAATGCTAGAGAAAATTAAGAGGAAGAAAAGGATTGTTGATCCTACACCCCCAATTAGCAGCACTCCAAGTGGATCCAGATCTAATGCTCAACCAACCCCTGATGATCAAGTCACCCCAATGTCTTCAATTCCCAGAGATGTTTGTAACAAGAACAATGGCAACATAATAGCTGGTGAAGTTTTTACAGAATGATCCCTAACAACGGTGCAGAAAATGTAATCATGATTGTCCAAAATAATGTTGAAATCAGGGCAAGAAGATAGCCTATCATCTCTATCAGCGAGACGCCCAGGCCCCCTGCAGTCCCTATAGTGGTCTTTCTCAACAACCCTCATAATGTTATCAAGGAAGATGGTCTGCACTTCAGGTGGGAAGAGGGTCACATGCCATGGACAGCCTGGATGGCTGAATAGATTCCTCAGATTGCATTTTGCTTCAAAATTTTGATTTTTTGATGGCCTAATGTTTAACCATGCTGATTTGAACAGGCCCAGATCTGTATAATACTTCCTTTGGTTGTCTGTATGATTTGATATACTGCTATGTGTTGCAAAAGACTCTGGCAATTGGACTCATCTTATATTTAATAGAAAAACATAGCTTCAACCACACACATTTCACTTTAAAGCCTTTTTGCTTTGTACTTAGGCACATAATATATAAAAAATAACCTCTTTAATCATATCATGAAATTCTGACACGTGAGGTCATTGTTTCTTTTCTCCAAGATTCAGAACTTCTCAACCTAGTTCCAACAAGCTATGACACTAAGGTGGCCAACATACAATACTAGCAAAAATAGCAACCTCAACATATTTAGTTAAATAATAATAACTCATCCGTCTTGCGAAAATGACTAGAGAAGAATCAAAACCAAAATATGACAACACAAGTGTGATCCTAATGAAGAAAAACGACAAATGAACCTAACAGGATGAGTTACTAAAAATAGACGCTCCCTCTAATATTCTTAGAGCCCAAACCAGAAGCCAGAAATAAAATCTAAGAGCATCACTCAACTCCTCTAACTCAACAGAGCTCATCCAAACCAACTATTAAATAGTAAGACCCTCAAAGTAGAGTTGAACTCACCATAGGCCACTAGAAAGCCTAATAACTCCACAAATGAGACCCTCAAATCCCATTGTCAACTCACGAGGGTCACAATAATGAACTGACCATGCTAACTGTAGGAACCTGCTAAAAATGGGGATATTACATCGAGGCGCTTGTTTAAGACCATATAGAGCCTTCTTTAATTTGCAAACGTGAGAATCATTACCATTTATTACAATTCCTTCGGTTTTCTCTAAGTACACTTCCTCTTCATCTATGTCGTTAAGAAAGGCAGTCTTCACATCCATTTAGTGAATTTTGCATCCTTTTGATGCAAAATTAGCAATCACAACACAGACAGAGGTGTATTGAGCAGCTGGAGCAAATGTCTCTTCATAATCAATTTCCTCCATTCGAGAAAAGCCTCTAGCAACAAATCTTGATTTATATTTTTTCAATACCGCCATATGTAGCATATTTAGTTTTGAAGAGCCATTTAGATGAAGCCACTAATTTATCTTTTGGTCTAGGTACAATGTCCTAAACATTGTTCTTAAGTATAGATTGATATTCTTTTGTCATAGCATCTTTCAAAACTTGATGTTTGAGAACTTCCTCTATATTAGAAGGTTCTGATTTGATAATTTCAATCATAAAGGCAATGCAACTGGAGTATCTATGATGTCTTTTTGCTTACCCTAAAGGTTCCTTTTGGAGTTGCATATTTTTAAGCTTCTTGAATCATTTTTCTTGCCCGTAGAGTTAGGATTCAATTCACAATAGTGTCTCTGAGCTCATTGACAAAATCCATAGGTTTATTTTGAGTATCATCTTCCATATGTACATGAATCTCCCTCTAAATCTCAAAAGGATGATCCTCTTCCATATTTCGAGGAAACTCTTAATCTTCAATATATGTTTCATGAATGTTTTTGGATCTTTTGAATGCAACATCTTCGAAGATTACATCTCTACTTAGCTCAATTAATTTTTGTCCAAGGATTTGAATCTTATAGGCTTTAAATATTTCATTATAGCCAACTAATATTCTCTTTTTCCCTAAGGATTCTAGTTTGGATCTCTTTCCTTTGGGTATGTGAATGAAAACAAGACAACCAAATATTCTCATGTGGCTTATATCAGAATTTATCTTTGTAAAGGCTTCTCCAAAGGTTTTGTTATCCAAAAGGGAGTGAGGACATATATTTTGAATATAGACAAAAATACTAGTGGCTTCAGCCCAAAAAGAGGTAGGAAGGTTTTGGTCATGCATCATGAATTTGGCTGCTTCTACAATTATCCTTCATTTTTTTTCTAGCAACCCCTTTTGTTGAGGGTTGTAAAGAAGGTAAACTCCCTCTTAATCCCAACATTATTACAAAGATTTTGAAATTATTAGGTATGCATTCCCCTCGAAAATCTGATCTAAGGGTTTTAATTCTTTTACCTGACATATTTTCTTATAGAGCCTTGAATTTCCTATACCTCGTAAGGACTTCATCAAACTCTTTACACTTCAGAAACTATATCCACGCTTTCCTAGAATAGTCATCTATATAAATAACATAGTACAAAAATCCTCCTAAAGAGGTTATTATCATACGAGGTCCACATAAATCTGAATGAATAAGTTTGAATACATCTTTAAATCTAATTTCACTGCTATGAAAGGTGTCTTTGGTGTTCTTTCCCAAGGCACACCCTTTGTAAGTTCCTTCATGTTCTTGTTTAAGTTTAGGTAAACTTGTTACCATTTTCTCTAGTTAAGGCAGAGCACAAAAGTGGAGATGCCCTCATCTTCTATGCCAAATCTCACGTGTATGAGAAGATTCATGAAGTAAGGCTTGAGAAGGAGAAGTGAAAAGTTTGTATAAGAATTCATGTTGAACTCCTATAGTATGAGCTTTCTTGATGTTTGAATTTTTGGGCCAAGCTAGAACTTTACCATCCATTAAGGTTATTTGATATCCTTTGTCTTCAAGAGCTGAAATGGAAACCAAATTACATTTGATACCTGGTATGAATAATACACCTGTCAGTAGGAGAGAGATGCCTGATTTTAATTGTTTAGTGCAAGTTTTGATTCCGTTCACAGGATAGTTAGAAGCATCTCCAATGGTAACTTCCTCATCTAAATTTTCCACCAAGTTATCTAGGTGTTCTCTGAATCTTGTGATATGACGAGATACTCCACTATAAATTACCCAAGTGTTAAGACTAGTGGACACATGACTCGATAGGGCTGAATAAAATACAAGTCTTTCAAAGTCCTTATCTAAGCTCACCTTACTAAATTCAGTAATAGAGGCTTGAGGTTTAGGCATGTTAGATGAGTGTTTTCCACCTGAGTCTTTGTCTTTCTTCCTTTTGAAGTTTCCTCTCTAATCCTTTTTGTGAGAATGATAATCGAGTGCTCGAATATCTTCATTAATGGAGTTTTGATCAATCCCTCTTGTGATGAAACTTAACTCTTCTTCAAATCAGCTTTTCAATGATCAAACTTAGGAAGTTTAGATCGAGCACTTGCCTTTTGAATGAATGATTCCCAAGATGCTAGGAATCCATTGAGAGCCAACATTGTAAATTCCTTGCTATCAATTGTGTGGCCAAAGGTGGATAGTTGGTATCATAATTATATTATCCTTATGAAGTAAGATGTGATGGATTTTCCCTTGTTCATTTTCAGATGGTAGAGTTATTGTTTTAGAGCAACAGCCCTACTTGTATTATTTATTTTATACATGTTCTCCAAGGTTGTGAACATGTGATATGTTGTATCTAATTTGGAGATAATTGGAACTATATGATCCTTTACAACATCCACTAATATTTTCATGGCTCTGTTATTGTTTTTCACCCATTGTCGATTCTCACTTTCTTCGCTAGGTATAGATGTTTTTGTTTCAACGAATGAATCTAACTTATGTTCATTCAGAGCAAACATTATCCTAAATTTGCAGGATACAAAGTTTTAAGCTCCTTCAAGTCAATCCTCAGATCTGATGCCATTCACCATTTTGTAGAATGTAAAGAATTCTAAAATTATTTAACGCGTGTTTAGATGATCTCTGCTTATAAATCTGATTTAGGTCTTTGTTAAACTGACTCTGATACCATGTTAAATTTGATCAGATTTATATAAGATAGCATATTTTTTTTTTTACGGTTGTGCAGATATCACTGCTTCCAACTCACAACAATGTATCAATTTTCTGTGATGTAATCTTGACAAGATAAGTTCATCAACTGCTGTATACCAATGTTGATATGAAGTGTCTCGATATTGTTGAGTCAATTTATAGAAGGCTGAATACTATATTGCTTTGCAATTTCAATTTTTTGTACTCTGCTCAAGTATGAATAGGCCTCCTATAAATACGTGATGGCAAGGGTTGTATGTCTTACATAGAAACATGTTCCACGTAGAGACATGTCTCTACGTGAGACATAATGTCTTACACTGCCTTTAGTGATTAAGCAAAATATGTGATTGTAATTATCCTCCTCAAATCTGCTCTCAAAAAATGCTGATGAAAGCTGAAGGAATTTCATCAAACAATTCACCTGCAAGGGACGTATGACTGATATAGTATTTTCAGCTGGCTTTAAATGACTCTTTTTCAATTTGCATCAATAAGAATCTTGTGCTAGAAGACTCCAAATGGACTACACAATGGCCTAACATGAGTGTGCTACTAATTTTGACAATATTCAGTGCATATATATGATCTAAACATGAGAAATGAACACCTACAGCCAACTGGCATTTTTACAAACAGTTGGTGTGCAAACTAACTAGCTGATAAATAATGATATTGAATTGCTTAAATGACACCAGCAACTATTATCTTCTAAATTTGCAATGAAATTTCTAATACAATGCTCATGAAATATGGCCAAGACTTTTGGCATTTACATGGATTACAAAATGATAATGCTGGTATAATACACACTTACAGCTGAAACTTATAACACTCTAAAAAAACAATACTAATAAAGGAACCTGGCTGTAGATGGCTGTAATAATTTTCTTCAATGCTGTCCCTTCTGCTTTGCTTTTCCGATTTGCTTTCTTGGACTGCTTTTTCGGCTTGCTTTTTCGGTTCCGCTTTTTCGGACTACCTTTTTGGCCTGCTTTTTCGGTTCCGCTTTTTCGGACTGTTTTTTCGTATCTGTTTTTTCAGACTGCTACCCTGTTGAATCTCAAGACCATATCTTTCAATGGCGTCAAGATTTCCAGTTTGAAGGGATTTCATCCTTCAAACTATTGAGACATAATCTCCATAAAATTTTCCAATTTCTTTAATATTTCCAAGCCTACTAAAAAGAAGCTCTTCCCTTTCTTTTATAGTGTTCTCACAAGAGCTCAATCCTTCGTTTTCTCAATGTGGGATAAAACATAACTCCCTTTATGCAACTTATGTCTCCAATTTGTTATAAAATAAAGGGGACTCTTTTAATTTAAATATTTCCCACAAACTATAGTCTATGCATTAATAAAGTTAAATATTTAAATTTAACTTTATAAAATAGCTTTATCAATGCATAACAAATCTTATCAATGATAAACAAGTCTTCTTGTCGATTTTAAACAATTACCATCGACATACCGTTGCCACTGGATGTCCGACCATATCCAAGATGACTTACTATAAATAGTAAGTATGCCCAAAGTTGCCTCAAAACCCCACAGAAAGACCTGCAGCTGAAACTATCTAGGCCAAATGGCCTCTAAGTCCCTTTAATGTCCTAGTTAGCCTACGGGACCATGGGGAAATAGGCTAACAACAACATCATGCTATAAATGCTAAAAAGGGGACATTACAGTGATCGATTATTATTGTTCTCCAATCCTTATGGCTTATAAGCATCGATACCTCCAGCAGTCAATGATTATTAATCTTTAGAATATAACTGATTATATATATATATATATATAATCACTGATATTAATCGTGTGCATCAGAGGTTTATTATGATATTGACAAGCATAACAAGTAATCAGATCAGTACAGAATAACGGATAAAAACAAATGTTGATATAAACGGATAGAATAATCCCAGTGATGCTACAAAACTCTAACACAATAAATATCTGTAAATCATTCCATATAATCATTCTAACAGGGGGTTGTCCACAAATTCCATGAATGTCATTGTCGCTGAATCTGAATTTTATACAAAATTCAGCCTCTCATGAAATTCTAACAAATTGAGGGTTGAGACGCTGCAAATATGGCACCATAGTATTTACTTCAATTAATCCTTTCAAATCAAATATTTAATAAGTAATAATGCTTTTCAAATAACAACAACACACCTAAATATAGCAGATCTCAAGAAAAATTTGCAAACCTATCCCCAAGAAAGCAAAAAAAGTGAACATACTTGGTTTTTGCGCCTTTCTCCTTCAAAGCTAAACGGCTTCATGATGATGCTCACGGCCAACCCACCATTTGATTTAACTGCTCTTAGAAGTTTTGTTACTGCTTTATCATCTGAACCAAATCCTGTTCCAGCAACCTGGAAGCCAGTGTAACATAATAACAATTACAATGAAAATCATCATAAAATTTTGCAGTTCTTCAGTTATAGTAACAATCAACTCTCAATTAAAAAAATATATTTTGTGAAGAACCAAAATGACGTGATTTTAAGATGTCAAGTAAAACCCAGTAAATGGTTTAATGAGATTGCAATGTAGTACAAAACATGCGAGTACAAAGAATCAAGACACTCATAGCATATAACAAATAAATGCTCCCTGCCAGGATATGCAGCTTCTGCCACTGCTTCATTAGAATATTCTTTAAAATTCACATCACTTCAAAGGGAAGAAGCTTTGGTGCAATGTTCCACTTTGCATCAAAAATCTGAATCTCTGATAATAAGCCTATTATGAGTAACAGATTCTCGAATGCAATAACAGCACATGAATATAGTAAAAGTTATGTTCTTACAACAATTTTGTCATACCAATTGCATCAATGATTTTGTTATATTGAAATCGTCTACAAATCTTGTGCTCATTCAAGCAACAACATGAGAATTACAAACTTATTCAAGCTCCTTTTGAGCAACCACACTAGAAACAACATTTGGAAACCAAGAGTCACAACTAAGAATCCACCTCTTACAATGAGACAAATACAACCAATAGAAGACCAAGAGTCATAACTTAGAATTCCACAAAGATGTCCCTCTTGGGATTTGAACTAAGGTCTCCACAATGAGAACTCATTGCTTCAACCAACTAAGCTAAACCCCTTGGACATCAATGATTTTGTCGATAATGCTAGCTATATAAAATTAATGATCAAACCATGACTAATATGTATAACAGCCTATATATGGTGAGAGGATACATCAATGTTTATAGTGATTCAGATAAAAATCTTGAAGCATCTCAAGAGGACAATATGTATAATGTTCTCAGATTTAAATCATCTCATTGTAAGGGGAGACACAATGTTGCCTAATAAATAATAAAGGTTAGTAGTCTTATCAATAATAAATAGTTTATAAGGTATTAGGGGCATAAAATCATTCACCCTCTCAGCCCCAAGCTTGCACTTTTTCCCAAACATGTTTAAAGATCTCTATACGCCTTGCAATTCATCCTAGCAATTTGAGAGGAACTAGGCAGGATTATACACATGGACTTGTGAGAATGCAATCATATCAGCTCAACCATAGTCAGCAAGATCACCATAATCCCCAAAAGGATAGTACTCAGCATGCCTTGAACTATTTAGGAGGTAGGATATATGGCAGAGCTAATTTATAGATGCTTGATCTATCACAGATCATAGGTTGGTATCAACATTTAATAAGAGACTCAAAGAAAAATCTCTTTTCTTTTTTAACTTGTTGTCCTGCATTTTGTCACCACAAAATGTTGGTAACAGTACGAAACTTTTTCAAGCTTGTCTCGCATTTCTCTAAGTTTAACTTGATTTTCAATTGTTTAATGTTGATCAATCAATTGACTTCAATTCGTATATCAAATTGTTTTACTAAAGGCTTTCATCAAGTCTTTTTCGTTTCATTTTCTATCGAGCCTTTGCTTGATTTTTGAAGCCTTCATCATCTTTTTCTTTGCTTTTGACTTTGTGTTTGTTGATTTTTAGTCCTTTGGTTTTGCTCATGTCATGTCTTTCACTTTTCCCTTTGATTCGGTCCAACCTAGAGCTCAATCGGAGTTGTCAGTCAAAAGATATGGCCATTTTAGTTGTCAGTCACTTTATGTTATGTTTTTAAGTTACTTTATCTTTTAAATTTTCACTTAAAGTAACTATAGTGCACTTTATGTTATATTTTTTAAGTTTAGTTACTTTTTGATTTTTCACTTAAGTGACTATATTAACTGTATAGTTTAATTTAATTTTTAGCATTTAAATCAAATGATCTAGTAAATATTACTTTTTAAATGGTATTTACATGTTATATAATTAATATGATATGTAAATATAATTTATGTCCCTCTTAAGTAATATTTTAATGAATTTAAATTGACATGTGTTTATTTAATCACTTAAAGTCATCAAAAGTGGACATTTTATATTCATTACATGTAAAATCCATCATGAGTGAACTTTTTATGTCATTTGTCGTCAGTAAAATTGTATATCAGCTGATGGGACCCTTCGGGAAGATTCTTATTAGATAGTCGACGGGTCCTTCGGTAATTGTCATGTAGCCAATGGACCCCTTCGGGACGGTTCTTCCCAAAGCATATATACACCCTTTTAGGTCATTGTAATCATCATCATAGCATATTGTAATATCTTTGGCATATGTGAATAAAAGGAGTATTGTTGTTCTTATCTATTGTTTGTGTGCATTAATTCATTTACCCCATGCAGTAGACATTTGGCACCGTTGCTCAATAAACCTGGAACAAAGGCTGGAATGAAGACTCATGCCGAATCAGTCGAATAAAAATAAGAATAAGTGGAAGGAAAAGGATGAAATACGCACAGCACAAAGGGAATTTGATTTTGGCATCGCAGGCCGAACGTAGACGAAGGTTTCAACAAATTGCCGATGGTCACCAAAGCACCGAGGAATTATTGGAAGAGACTCGACAGTGGCTGGATTTGGTGGAAGAAACAAGGGAGGAGTTTCTAAACCTGCATATGCCGAGGGAAGATAATCCAGACGGAAGGGGATTAAATCACACGGCTCGGAGTGTTGAGGGAGCACAAGTGTGGCGTGAACTCTTCATCCGAGATACACTTCCAGAACGGACAGCTTCAGTTGATGAAAACCCTTCTTCACCAAATAGCACGACTAGCAGAAACAGCATGGGTGTTCAAAGCAGCGTAGGTGTTCAGAACAGCGCAAGTGTGCAGAACAGCACCAGTGTGCAGAACAATGCAGGAGCACAGAATAGTGCAAGTACACAACAAACCCCTCAACCTCAAATAGTAATGGTAGGACCAAAGGAAAAGTTGCCTAAGTTTGATGGTGATGATACGGCCGACCAATCCGACACTGTAAAACATGCGAAACGATTTGGAGGGCGAATGGCATAACAGATACAAATGAATGGCTTCAACAATTTCCGACAACTCTAAGGGGCGTAGCAATTGATTGGTTCGCCGACACGGATCCTAAAAAATTAACCACTTGGGACAACCTTAAGAAGGAATTTACCACCGAATTTCAACTGCTTCGCAATGACAATGAGATCGTAGCCGAGATACACAACACAAAATAGGGGAAGAATGAAAAGGTCCGAGTCTACGCCAGGAAATTAAAAGACTTAATAAATAAAATGGAAAATAAGCCGGCTGATGAGCTGCAAAAAAGATGGTTCATTGAAGATCTACACCCGAAGTTGTGGAAGAAGATGAAGATTGTGCCGCCATCGTCATACACTGAAAGATACAATCAGGTGGTGAACTTGGAAAGTGAACAAAAAGCAAAGAAGAAGAAGAAGAGTAGCTCATCTAAGTCAGACGATGATGTGTCTTCAGAAGAAGAGAGCAGCGCCGACAAAAAGGACAGCAAGAAGGTCTGAGCTCTCCAAAAGATATGATCCAAATGATGAAAGAATTTAAGAACATGCAAAATGAGACCAAGGGAAATGAGTTATGGTGCACAGACTACAAGACAGAAGGCCATGCGAAGGGATCCTGTCCGAAGAACCAGTTCTACGAGATCTGCCAGATCATGGGACATTCCACAAAGGAATGCCCCTTCAATATGAAAACAAGAGGACCTCAACAAGTGTTCCTGACATAGGAGGCTTTCGCGTCAGGAGGGAGCAGAAACACTAGTACAGAGGGTGCCACCTCGGGAAGGTATAGAAATAATAGACAATGGCAAAACAACAACAACAATGCCAATAATAATAGTGGAAACCGTAGCCGAATTCAGTATGATGCGAACAAATGGCCCATGGTTCAATGCCGAGCATGTAATTTGTGGGGCCACTTTGCTCGAGACTGTACAACGGCAAGCGCACCAAAGTTGTTATGCAGATGGTGGGTTCCTAAAGATCATGAAGATGCCAAGTGCCCGAAGTCAAGAGTGAATTTGATCACCATTCGGACGGATGAAGAAGAGCTTCTGGCAATCACTCGGAAGCAAGCAAAATTGTACCTTGACCCGACAGAAGAAAAGAATAGACTGGAGGAAGCACGGGCAAAAATCCAAAAAGCAACACAGGCGGAGAAAACACACCTTAAGGACACTACCAGTACCTAAGCAAGGAACTGCGTAGAATAGAACATTGTACGCCAGATATTAGAAGCCGAGGTACCCATCAAAATAAATGATCTACTGCTCACAATTCCTCAACTCCGATCGGCACTAACAAGCATCGCCCCAATGGCTAAATCACCAGTAGAATAGGAAAGGGAGAAAGAAAGTGGCACAAGTGCAAAGGATCCAATGCTATTAGCCCTCTCATCCAGACGACATCCGGCAGCCGTCGAAATGGGAATTTTGGGAACTGTCCTAACAGACACGATTGTGGACGAAGGGTCTGGCGTGAATGTGTTACCAAAGGATACCTGGAAGAGGTTAGGGCAGCTGACATTGTGGCCACCTACATTCCAATTGCTAAAATCAAACCGTTGGGAGTCCTGATGGCACAGCTCGTGACTATTGGAACACAGTCGTTCCTGCTAGACTTCATCGTCATCCCGCTAAAGAGGAAAGGATACAACGCCATTATGGGTCGGGGATGGCTTATACAAGCCAAAGTTAAACACAACTGGAAGAAAAACACTCTATCACTCGAAAGCAAAGGGCGAAAATTCATCATTGAATTACACATGCAAATGGTGGGGGAAGAAGCTCTGTCATCAGATTCCGAAGAAGAGGATGAAGGGAGGCAGCGAACGAAACCAAATCAGGAAGGAGTCCAACAGTTGGAAGGAGGGTCAACAGACGATGATTTGGATTCGGTGAACAGCCTTTTTTTACTGGCAGATGGAGGACTATGAGTTGTTCCAGAGCTGCAATGTACTAACGATAGAGGAAGAGCACAGCGAAGATGGATTGCAAGAGAATTCACAGAAACAAGAGGGGGATGCACTGCTGGATGAAACACATGCCCATGTATGTAGTGAGGGGGAACCAATCAAATCTAACGAAGCCACACTGCAAACCATGAATTTCGGTAATGAGGCAGAACTAAGAAACATACTGGTGGGAGACAACTGGGATCCAGTACTGAAAGTGATGGCATTCAAGATATTTTTTGAATACAAAGATGTATTCAAGTAGACATACAAGGATCTAAAGGGAGTATCATCGGAGTTGTGTGTGCACCGCATCCCGCCAGTTGAAGGAGCAATGCATGTACGGAAGCAACCTTACAGGATGAATAAGAACTATGCGGCACGGGTTACAGAAGAGATCAACCGAATGCTGGAAACCGGTATTATTTTCAAAATTCAAACAAGTGAATGGGTGTCACCCATAATAATCTCACCAAAGGACACCACCCAGATCTAGATATGCGTAGACTTCAGATGCCTTAATGCAGTCACAGTCAAGGATCCCTTCCCAATTCCATTTACAAACAGTATATTGGAGGAGGTGGCAGGACATGAAATCTATTCCTTCATGGACGGGTTTTTGATATACAATCAGATTTCCATAGCAGATGAAGACAAACTGAAAACGACATTTTTCGTAGAAGATGGGTTATATGCATACAACCGGATGCCATTCAGCCTATGCAACGCACCAGCTACATTCCAGTAGATCATACTGCACATATTTGACAAAATGTCCATCGAAAACTTCAAGGCGTTCCTGGATGATTGATCTGTGTTCAGCACCGAGGACAAACATCTCGCAACGTTGGGCAAATGTATGGAAAGATGTCGAAGGGTGCGACTAGCCTTGAATCCAAAGAAATGCAAATTCATGGTCCCGCACGGAAGATTGCTCGGACATATAGTCTGTAAGGTGTTTACCGTATTGGTAAAGAAATCAACATATACAGACAATACAACAGAATAGCAGAATTTATTCGCATATGCCAGGCATACATTAGGCTTCATAATATTCGCAATAGTAGATGATTGATGCTTTACAATGATCCCAGACGGGATATAAATACTACCGCCGAACCTTCCCGAAGGAGTCCGTCGGCCACAACATTACATCTGCTACAAACTATTTACTCGTCGGCTACAAAATACAAAACATCAACGACAGTCAATCCGTCGCCTACAGAAACACCGCCAGACCCATCCACGGCTAACACCATCCCCCCCAAAAAGAAAAGTCGTCTCCTGACGACTAACAAAATATCTGAGACAAATTAACAAACAAAATACATTAATAGAGTGACTACAACAAGAGAAATCTGCTTCTGACACATCACTGTCACCTTCGTCCCGTGCCTGTAGCCTCTACTAACACAACACTGCCTCCTTGATGAAGCTGACCTTGATAGCCACCTGTGCTGCTTTCTCTGCTTCCAACACTGGGTCCACTAAGCTAAGTGTCGCTGCACTGCCTCCAACTGGATGATTAGCTCCTCCCGAGCTCTCTATGCATCCACAAGGACAGCCTCCCAGCCAACACTTACTCCCAGTGCCTCGGTACACAAACAGTCCATGCCTGCAACAACTTCAACTCTTCTCAACTGGTCAAACTCCCACGACTGATATCCGCAACGACTGGGGGTCCAGGGGGCAACGCCCCCAGCGGGGTCGAGGGGCAGTGCCCCGGGTGCGCTCCCTGTCGCAGTACACTCGCCGCCAAGACCAAATTAACACTCTGGAACCCACATAAAAATGCACGGAACGCACTGTTTTTGCCATTTTCTGCCAATTCCAGACTCTTTCTGGTAACCACTACTGCTTCCCCTTCCCTTTGGCATCATCTGTTACTCATTCCGAACAACTTGAATCTGTCGTCTTTTTTTTTTTTTTTTTTAAATTTTATTTGTTACTCGCCCGCTACTGTGCCTCTTTCCTATCCTGCCGGTCCCTGCCAAGAGAATGATATTAATTCCTCCGAGTTGAATTTGTCTTTCAAGCTGAACTCAACCACCTCCGCAAGAGAACTAAGAAAAACCCACATAAAACCATCCGCAGGACAAGAAAACTCCGAAGAAGACAAGCGTCCGCTGCAAGAACAAACACCGAGAAGAAATCCGGGGAGAACGCCGTGCGGCCGCGGGAATCAAAATAAAAAATCCGCGGGTAGCCAAAAAAAAAAGCCTTCCGCAGGAACATTAAGAAAAACTCTGCGGGAGGTCCGAACAGCTGCCCGCGGGACACAGTCTGCAGACAAGCTGCCTGCAGGACATGTGTCCGCGGGACACAGTCTCAGCTGTCCGCAGGACCCTCTCGGCAGCAAAAAAAATAATAATAATAATTTTTTTTTTTTTTTTTTCATTTTTTTTTTTCCTTTTCAAATTTTTTTTTTTTTCAAAAAAAATACAAAGCACCTCAAATTTGCCTCCAGGCGTCGCCATTCTGCAACAACGACGACAAGGGAATCATCTGATCATTCTGTGACGGTGACGACATCTTCCTGCATGGTAGGATTCGTTGACTGCGTGAGGTACCTCTTGCCCGTCCAATGTTCCCAACTTTACCACTCAATTGTCGCCGACCTCCTGGATCTGATATGGTCCAAGCCATCTGGCCTTAAACTTTTCCACTTTGATTTCATTCCGACCGTCGTATGCCTTACGTCTGTTCTGTGCCACCTCCGTCGCCCACTGTGCCTGCGGTCGTCACGCAACTAGATTATTTCCTTTCTGTCAATGCCCTTCCACTAATTTTATGCTGCGGTGTAACCTTTTCTTTCCGCGCGGTCCATTCACCATGTACCGAACAGTGGGATCTTTCCTTTTTCTGTGTTCAAACTGTATGTTCTTCCCCTCAGCTTCAGCCATGGCAGCTTTTCCTTCTTCCGCTTCCCTGCATTCCTCCAGACATTCGTTTTCCTCCTTTTTCTCACCTTCGTCGACCCTTAGCATATTACAACTCGGAAAGAGTTCGTAGTCTTCTATCTGCCAGTGGTAAAGGCCATTCACCAAGTCCAGGTCGTCGTCATTCGATCCTCCGTCAAGTCTCAATACTCCTCCGGTTCCATTCTCCTCTTTCCTTCGTCATCACTCTCGCCTTCACTGTCAGAATCTGACGATGCTACCTCCTCACCAACCATTTGCGTGTGCAGGTCAATTATGAATCTTTTGCCTCCGCGCTCCATTGATAGGGTATTTCGTTTCCAATCATGTTTTACTTTTGCTTGCACCACCCAATCCCATCCCAGAATAGCATAATATCCTTTTCTTTTCAATGGAATGACTACGAAATCCAATAAAAATGGTTGCGTACCAATGGTTACCGGTTGTGCCCTCAAGGTTCCTAACGGTTTGATCCTATGCTGGTCCGTCGTGAGCAATTGGAATGTAGGTGGCCACAGCGTCGGCTTCCCCAACTTCTTCCAAGTATCCTCCGGTAAGACATTCACGCCGAACCCTCTGTCAACAATTGTCTCTATCAAAACATTTCCCAGAATCCCCATCTCGACGACCGTCGGATGCCGTCCGGAGGTGAGTGCCAACAGCATTGGATCTGTTGTCATCACTTCCCTACTGTCCCTTCCTGTGTCCTCCGTTGCTTTCGAAAACGGTGTATGATTCAGAATGGCCGTCCGTAACTGGGGCATTGTGAGGAGGTCACTTATCTTTACCGGTATCTCCATTTGTAAGATCTGTCTTACAATGTTTTGTTCTGCGAAGGTCTTTGCCAAGGTGTCGGTGATGTCCTTCAACTGAGATGTCCCTGTCGACGATGCCTTTCCAATTTCCGCTTGCATTTTTCCCAATTTTCTTTTTTCCTCCGCTTGCCTCTGTGTAATTGCCAGAACCTCCTCTACATCTATGCTGACAGTGATCAAGTTTACTCCAGACTTTGGACACTTGGAATCTTCGTGATCGCCGGGTCCGCACCATCTGCATAATAATTTCGGTGTGTTTGCCGCTGTACAATCCTGCACAAAATGACCCCACAAATTACATGCTCGGCATTGAACGATTGGCCGTCCGTTTGCATCATACTAAGTTCAACTTCGGCTCCTATTATTATTGTTATTGTTTGCATTGTTATTATTTTGCCCTCTGCTATTATTCCTGTACCCTCCGGATGTGGCACCATCAATGTTTGCATTTTCGTTACTACCCGACGAGGAAGCCTGCTGCGTAAGAAGCAACTGCGGAGATCCTCTTGTCTTCATGTTAAAGGGACAGTCCTTTGTCGAATGGCCCATGATCTGACAGATGTCACAAAATTGGTTCTTTGGACACGATCCTTTAGTATGACCGTTGGTCTTACACTCCGTGCACCACAGTTCACTACCTTTTGGCTCCTTCTGCATGTTTTTAAATTCCATCATGCGAACCATATCCTTCTGTAGGGCTCAAACCTTCTTGCCGCTACCTTCGTCATCACTGCTATCATCTCTGACAGGCTCGTCGTCATCAGAATCAAAGGAGCTAGTTTTCTTCTTCTTTGTCTTCTGTTCACTTTCAAGATCTAGTGCTCTGTTATACGTGTCCACATATGACGACAGTGGCACAATTTTCATTTTCCTCCGCAACTTCGATTGTAGGCCATCCACAAACCATCTTTTCTGCAATCCGTCCGTTGGCTTGCTTTCCATTTTGTTTATTAGGTCTTTTAATCTCCTGGCGTAGACACGGACAGTTTCATGCTTCCCCTGCTTGGTATTGAAAATTTATGCTATGATTTCATTATTGTCCCGCAAGAGTTTAAATTCCGCTAGGAACTCCTTTTTAATCTTATCCCAGGTATCCAGCTTTTCTGGATCCGTATTCGAAAACCAATCAATCGCGACACCCCGTAGGGTTGCCGGAAATTGCCTGACCCATTCGTCGGCATCTGTGATTCCATTTTCCCGCTAGATCGTTTCACATGTCTTACAATGTCGGATGGGGTCGGCTGTACCATCACCTTCAAATTTCGGCAACTTTTCTTTGGGTCCCGCCATAATACTGGAGGTCTACACTCCTACACTAGCGGTCGGCACTCCCACACCGGCGGTCGGCACTCCCGCATCGACGGTCGGCACTCCCACACCGGCGGACTGCTCTCCCACACCGAAGGTCTGCACTCTCACACTGGCGGTCTGCACTCCCACACCGGAGGTCTGCACTCCCACACCGGAGGTGTTGACAGCTGCGAACCTTGGTGAAGAAGAAGGATCTTCTGAAGTTGTTTCCTGCGGAAGTCTATCCCGGACGAAGAGGTCACTCCACGCTCGTGCTCCCTCGGCACTGCGAGCTGTGCAAGTTGATGCTCTTCCGTCTGAATTTTCCTCCGTCAGCGAACACAAATTCAAGAACTCCTCCCGTGCTTCTTCCACCAATTCCACCCGTTGCCAAGTCTCCTCCAACAATTCTTCGGCGCTCCAGTTTCCGTTGGCAATCTTCTGAAATCTCCATCGACGTTCGGCTTACTGTGCCAGAATTAAATTCTCTTGCGCAATACAGATTCCATCTTTTCCCTTGACCTTATTCCGATCTTTGTTAAGCTGATTTGGCATTAATCTTCATTCCTCCCACCTTCCAGATTCATAAGGCAACGGCGCCAAATGTTTACCGTACTAGTAAAGAAATCAACATATACAGACAATAGAACAGAATAGCAGAATTTATTCTGCATATGCCAGGCATACATTAGGCTTCATAATATTCGCAATAGTAGATGATCGATGCCTTACAATGATCCCAAATGGGATATAAATACTACCGCCGAACCTTCCCGAAGGAGTCCGTCGGCCACAACATTACATCCGCTACAAACTATTTACCCATCGGCTACAAAATACAAAACACCGACGACAGTCAATCCGTCGGCTACAGAAACACCGCCGAACCCATCCAGTCGGCTAACATAAGGAAGGATTGAAAACAGATCCGGACAAAGTCAGAGTCATAATGGAAATGCAGCCATCCACGAATGTAACGGAGGTAAAGTCTTTCCTAGGACACAGGCTATTACAGAAGGTTCATCAAAAATTTTGCCAATGTATCATATCCGTTGGACAAGTTCACATGCAAAGGAGAATCGTTCAGATGGGAGAAAGAACAGGATGAGGCATTTAAAGGGCTAAAGGTACGATTGGCTACGGCACCCATCTTGGCATACCCGGATTAGAACAAGGAATTCCATGTTCACGTCAATGCATCCAACTATGCAATCGGAGCAACCTTGGCACAGACAGGTAGCCACGAGATCACCTGATATACTTTGCCAGCCGACTGTTATCAAAACCAGAACAGAACTGCAGCACAACAGAACTAGAAGCCTTGGGAATGGTCTACGCCATACAGAAGTTCCGTCATTACTTGTTGGCGACACCATTTGTGTTCTATGTCGACCATCAGGCTCTATTGTACCTAGTCAATAAACCTGTCATCCAGGGAAGAATCAACTGGTGGTTACTTCTGTTGCAAGAGTTCACCTTCAAAATCATTGTACGGCCTAGGAAGAAAAATGTTAGTGCAGACCATCTATCACAAATCAAAACAAGGGAACCAGTGGACAGAGTGAACAACGATTTTCCTGATGCACAGTTGTTTCAGATTGCAATAATCCGAAATGGTACACGAGCATTGGAGAACACCTTTCAACAGGATAGTTCCCAAGTGAGACACCACCACATGAAAGACGGAAATTGGTAATCAAGAGCCGTACATTTCAATTGATCAACGGATTACTCTACAAGATGGGCCCTGATCACATCCTGCGACGGTGTGTTAGAGGAAGAAATGCCACGAGTGTTGAAGGAAGCACATGAGGGTCCACCAGGAGGACACATGGGACCTAATACCACAGCATGGAAAATATTGCTGGCAAGACTGTGGTGGCCGACAGTGTATAACAATGCGCGGGAATGGGTCGTCGGGTGTGACACTTGCCAACGGGCCGGGAAGCTGCTGAAGAGAGACTTCATGCCACTTTTGGATTTCACTGGACCTTTGAAGGTGAGCAAAACTAGAAAATGTCGATACATTGTCATAGCAACGGAATATCTGACCAAGTGGGTGGAGGCATGCGCACTACCGAACAACTTGGCAGTAAGCATAGCAAGATTTATTGATGAGCAAATTATTACCAAGTACGGAATTCCAGTGCAGTTAACAAGTGATAGGGGTGGACACTTCGTTAACCATGTTATCCGACTACTCACCACTGAATTCAAGATCTATCATTCATTATCGAGCCCATACTACCCAAGAGCAAACGGACAAGCCGAGGCTACAAACAAGATCTTGGTATCAATTATCTACAATGCATGTGCAGTGGAAGGTGAAGACTGGGAGGAAAAACTACCCTCTGCCCTTTGGGCATACCACACGGCCTACAAGGTCACAGTGGGACACACCATTTCAGTTGATGTTCGGACAGGAGGCAGTGGTACCAGCAGAATTCATGATACTGAGCCTGAGAATCACACTGCAAAACAAGTTAGGCGACATGGCAAGCTTGAGGGAGAGGCTGCATAAGCTCAAGGAGAAGCGATTATTGGCACAGTGGGCCACAGAGGTGACACAGAACAGACGCAAAGCATGGCATGATAGGCACCTGAAACTCAACAAGTTTCAGCCAAGGCAGTTGGTGTTGAAGTATGATGGACAAAATGAAATCAAACCAAGAAAGTTTAAGGTCCGATGGGTAGGGCCATACCAAATCCGGGAGATAGGTGACAATGGAGCAATAAAATTGTGGACTTTAGACGAACAAGAAGTACCTCAGGTAGTTAATTGTTCAAAGCTAAAGAGGTACCATGCTAGGAAGACTCCCTCGTCGTCACAGAATGATGAACTCCGAAGGGAGAATTGAGTTTGTTGATTTTTGCTCGAAAAAAAATGAAAAGAAAGAAGAGAGAGCAGCAAATAAGTCATCGTATAGCCACCGTACGGTGGTCTGTTGGCAAGCTGAAAGGAACCGTCCAACCTTCCTTCTAACCTCGTACGGCTTTCCTTTATAACTCTGCGGCAACACAAACAAGGTACGGATTTGCATTCAAATGGAAGTTATCACTGTACAAGTCATTCTTATGGTCTGTGGGTGCTGTACAATTTCATTCAAGAGAATAAGAAGAATATTTGAGGCATTCAGTGTGATGTCTGTGTCCAAAAAGAACGGGAGTTTGATTGTTCAGAGTGCAGGAGATCTCTGTATGGCTACAACCCTTCATGTGCAGTGAAGAGTGATTAAGCTCTCAACTAAGGACCATACGGACTTTGGAAAGATAAAAGATCAAGTTTTTTTGCTAGGTGTACGGATTTGCAGATAAGTACCTCAACATCACTGTATAGATTTGGAAGCGTACGGATTCTGGCAATTGGCTTCTCTGGTTGGGGTTGTACGGCTTTTGGAAATCTAATTCCCTGTGACCATACGGCAATTGGAAGTTTACCTTCATATTGATGGCATACAGATTTCATACAAATCTGAAGATTCAATTTTCTGTGGATTTGCAGGTTAAATATCTTGATTGCTGCTGTAAGGACAAGGTGCCTATTGCTTCAGTACGAATTTGGTTAATTTCAATATGGATTTAGAAGTTTAAGTTCTCAATTGCCATACAGATTTCAAGAATACAATTTGGCGTATGGATTTCAAGAGTAAAGTTCGGTGTACAGATTTCAAGAGTAAAGTTTGGCGTGCGGATTTGAAGAGTAAAGTACCTGATCATCACCGTACGGAATTGAAGATTATAATTGTTGGTTGCTGCCGTATGTATTTTACATACATTTGGAGGTTGTTTCTACGGATTTGTTTCCCAAAATCTTATACTGTCCATACGGGGCCTTGTTCTTTTTCAAATCGTGGTTTGATAGTACGGAGAGATCTAGGGAAAGAACGGAGCTGCATGGTCAGTCATGTATGTGCTTTTCATAAGCCAAACGGTTCTAAAAGGGAAATTTCACAACTTTTTGCCATTTTAGTGAGGGTTGGCTATCAGAGGTTTTGAAATTGGAGACATCGTAGGCTATGAGTTCAAAGATTGATGCATTTTAAGAAGATTTCAGCAGACACTTCAAGGCTAGATCAATTGCAAACCATCTAAAGACGTATCGAGTGGTGTGTCCGTACGGTGCTATCCGTATGACTCTTGGAGGTAGCACTTTCATTACATTAAGAGAAAGGGCCGTATGGATCCGTACGCTTCTAGGAAGGAAATGAATTGCTATCTACAAAGAAATAACTGACCTAAAACTATATGGAGTCTATGGGTAAGAGAAAGTGGAAAAAGCAATTGGAACAATCTATAGTTGAGGAGGGTAGGAAAATGGCAACCGCATGTAACCAAAGTGAAGGCACCAGCAAGTAGAAACGTAATACTCAAGCACCTGCAACCACTTAGATCACACCACAGAGTATAGCATTTGAAGGGTTGAGTGGAATGGACTGTAGAAAATGGTGGCAAGAAACTCCTAATGACCATGCAGTAAAAGCCAGCATCAGAAGGGCACAGGTGGAATGGGCAATTCGGATGCCTTTTTTTTGCATTCAAGATTACGAGGGTTTCCTACGCACCATGATCGAGACTTATGGAAGGGGTTCTCGGAAGAGCACATTTCAATAATTGGACAAAGACCTGGTCATTTCATTCAA
Organism: Cupressus sempervirens; assembly: GCA_028749045.1. Classification (NCBI taxonomy): domain Eukaryota; kingdom Viridiplantae; phylum Streptophyta; class Pinopsida; order Cupressales; family Cupressaceae; genus Cupressus; species Cupressus sempervirens. Next base: position 93,876,444 of record CM053793.1, on the reverse strand, counting down.
GGCAGCAGATTTTACACTAGTGTTTGGCATACCAGGGCCGCACAGCAAGAAGGTTCAGCCTAAGGAGGTAAAACTTGATTAGATTGTATGTGGAGACATGACTGAAGCAGAACAAGAAGCGTTAGCTGAAACATCAAAAGGTAATGGATTGAAGAAAACAGACATACAGGAGGGACCATAGCGATGCCTGATGGATTTAGTTAAGAGCAGACTTACGAGATCAAGTAGGGCATCAGATATTTGTTTTCCCTAGGTATCTATGATGACTGGCATAATGAATGGAAAGGTGTCTAATTGGGCATCTGTGCTGGCTGAACGTATGCATGAATTTATGACTCTTCAACATAAGACATTTTATATGCCACATTATGCCATAGGACTGTTCCTCGACACTACAACGCAAATGATTGCAGAGGACAGTTTGGAGGCAAAACTCGGGCCATTAGCTCCTGGAGAACCCGCTATCATGTAGTGGAGACACTTAGACTCAGACACTGTCCAAAAGGGTTCTGCAGGACAGAAGAGACTCCGGCTTGATACAGGAGGTGATACGGACAACGGACGGCAGGAGACATCTTCCGAGGAAAACAATGTGGGGGAGGAAGAAGGGGAGGATGACGACGAAGAGGTTGAGATTGTCACCACTCCCTTATTATTCTTGTGCCCTGCCTTATCCACCACGTCTTGTCTAGTCCCAGCGGGTCTGCACATGGCTCATATACCAAGGTTTGGATAGACACGGCAACCAATAGTCATGACTGCGGCACCTCAACAGGTGGTTACAGTAGCAACACCCTAGCAGCACAGGGTAAGGCCTTCCCCAGTCCGACCAGCAGTTGGGTTTGCTATGGGGTTTGCACGAGTGGTAGCACCGGTCAGCCGAGAGGGTATGCCAGCTCCTGCCGAAGCACTTCCGGTAGCAAGAACCTTGGCACCTTCAGAAACACAACTAGCAGCAGAAATTGGCGCACGTATAGTAGAGAGCGTACCAGAGGCGGTAGAGAGCGTACTGGAGGCGAGGGAAGAGACTGCCATGGAGATACCTGACTTTCTAGTACCAGAAATAACACCAGAGATAGCAAAGAGCCAGAGTACGTTGGGTGTGCACTTGGATGTAGTAGGGCCGGATGTCGTAGTTACGATGGATGCAACACTTTTGGCATCACCAGAGCGTGACAAGGAGACAAGAGCGCAGAGGTTGAGTACTTACTTGAGTACACGGTTCCACCGTACTCCAATCCCTCAGATGGCCAGCATACAGACACCTACGCAAGATGAAATTCCAGAGAGAGGTACTCAGCAGGAACAAGTAGCAGAGCCAGTTCCGGATGAGGGACCGTTGCATAGTGTTGTTGAGCATATGGCAGAAGCAGTAGAGGCGGCTATGGGTATGCAGTAGGAACATTCAGTAGCACAGGAGACAAGGATCAGAGAGGCATTTCTTGCTAATGTAGCAGCTCTAGCGTCTCAGGCTCGCTAGGTGTTAGCGTTGACAGAGACTCAAGCTGTGGACTCAGTCATGAAGGAGCTGGAGAGGGTTATATCTTTTATGAGATTGGGATGTCCAACTGCCTTTATTGTTTGCTTTGAGGAGCGGGGGTGACCGGATGTGGAGACTGCAGAGATGCGGCAGGATTGGGCTACGATGAGAGATCCCAATATAGAGAGTAGAGTAGAGGCTTTGATTCATGAGGTAGTGAAGATATACAGGGAGGTGTATTACACTCTTCGGAGGAGCCAGGCAGATCAGGTAGCAGCTGAGAGAGCTCAGGAGGAGTCAGCTACTAGGTTGGCCTTAGAGAGGGCAGCCTGGGAATCCAAGAGAGCAGCCCTGTTGAACAGACAAAGAGAGCAAGAGAAGTTAGCAGCAGAAAAGGAGCAGTTAGTAGCTGAAAAGGAGCAAGTGGCAGCAGCAAAGGAAAAAGAATTAGAGGAAATTGCAAACATGATGCAGTCAGCTCTGGAGCTTCAGATAGAGGCAAAAGCAGAACTGAAGGTTAGGAAAGAACAAGTCTACAAGATGCGGGCAGAGCTGAACGAGTTGAGAGCGCGAATGACCACTAGGATAGGGATCCATCCTGCTGTTTAGTATTTATGTATTGATGTACTTGGGTTATTGGTTATTTTGAGTTTTGTTGTATTGTCGTCCAGAAATGACACTTCTTTTTGGGGAAGATGATGTCGTCAGTAAAATTGTATATCAGCCGACGGGACCCTTTGGGAAGATTCTTATTAGGTAGCTGATGGGTCCTTCGGTAATTGTCATGTAGCCGACGGACCCCTTCGGGAAGGTTCTTCGCAAAGTATATATACACCCTTTTGGGTCATTGTAATCATCATCATAGCATATTGTAATATCTTTGGCATATGCAAATAAAAGGAGTATTGTTGTTCTTATCTATTGTCTGTGTGCATTTAATTCATTCACCCCATGCGGTAAACATCATTGCATATAATTTTCAACTTAGAAGTATTAATCTATCAAAAGTGACCTTTTTCATGTCTCTGCATATTTAAGTCATCAAAAGTGGACATTTTATATGCAATTACATGTTAAATCCATCAAAATAGACATTTTACATGTCACTGCAAATAAAGTTCAACTTGGAATCATAAGTGGACCTTTTTGATGTCATTACATCAAAAGGCTATCAAAAGTGGACCTTTTTAATGTCATTGCATCAAAAGGTTAATTTTTATGTCTTTGCATCCAAAATGTGAGATGTAACTTAAAATGTGCATTGCCCTCCAAAAGGTGCGATTTTGATCACTTGCACATTTTAAAACATGGCATTGCCTCCAAAAGGTTTGATTTGCCTTGTTGAAGGATTTTAAAACATGCAAGTCACTACAAAAGGTCTGATTTTGATCAAAAGCATATTTTAGAACATGCATATCACTCCAAAAGGTCCAATTTTTGAAGAACACGTGTATTTGCTCTCCAAGAACCCGATTTTGCTCATTGTGAGAGATTTACTCGTTGGTTTTGCATGAGATCTTCTCTACTAGGGTCGTTTTTGCTTAGCCATGGATTTTCCAACATTGAAAATGGATTTATCTTGCTAAAAAACATTTTTTCAAACTCCTAAGGGCACGTTTTTTGAAAAAATCTTCAAATAAATCCATTTTGAGTGATTTAAATCACGTTTTTGCAAGGAAAAGAGGCGTTTTGGCAAGTTCAATCATTTGCAATACATCTTGGCAAACATTTTTGCACTTGGAAGCCAAAAACGAATTCATTTCATGCTTTTTATAAATCACGTTTTTGCTAAAAACGCCCAGAAATTTGGGGTTTTTATCCACTTTCTTGCATTTTGGAGTTATGTTTTTGCTTTTTGATCCATGTATATGCATTTGGGGAAGTTGTTTTTGCATTCATAAGTCAAAAATGACTCAAAAACATGCATTTTTTTGGCCACGTTTTTGCAAAAACGGCCCAGATTTTTGCATTAAAAAGTCATGTTATTGTTCAAAAAACTCAAAAAATGGCATTTTTGCCCATACATTTGGATCAAGAGGGGTCATTTTTGAGTTTCAATGTGTGCTCTTGTCTTTGGAGACCACGCTTTTGGCCTTCTCATATCAAATTTGACCATTGAATGTCCATTACATACAAATATAGAAAAAGTCAAAAAATTGTTTGAAAATCCAGATTTGAGGGAGAATTGGTCTGCAAGTCTATAAAACTTGCTATTTTGACTCTTTAACCTCAAAGTGGACATTTTCAAACTTGCTCATCAATTCATGCTTATCTTGCTATTTTTATGCATATTATGGCTTGTCATTGTGCACTTGTCCATATATATGCCATGAAAAGTGCATTTTGTCTTTAAAAATGATGAAAACTCTCATTTTGACACTTTCAGAATTTTCTCAAATTCCAAATTCGAATTTGCATGTTGAAGTGGCTTGCTTGTCGACATGTTTGAGTCTTTTGCCAAAGGCATGTGTTTGTTTTGTGCTTGTTTTTGTATTTTGCTTGTTTGCACTTCAATTTTTTCTCCATTTTGGAAGAAATTGCAAGTTCTTTCCCAAGAACTTCTTGTTGTTTCATGCGAAAGCATCATCACATTTCACTTCTATCTTCCATGTCACAACACTTCGCATCTCATCCGACAAATGTAATTACATGTTTTCCATCTTATTCACCATCCACACATGCATGTAATCCCATTTTCCACTTCCATTTTCACTCATCTCACTTTCTGCATCCATTCGCACGACACAATTACACGAAATGCCTTACATGTAATTGCATCTCAAAGGTCTAATTTTGATTAAAAGTCAATTTTTGAAAAAGTCAAAAAGATGTCATTTTCATTTTTCCATGTACTTTAACTTCATCTTTTCACCAAAGATGACTATAAAGTTCATTACTCTTCCATTTTCCATTTCCATCTCTCCATATGCATTTGCATCTTCATGAGCAAATACATGTTTTTGCATCTTTCCATGCTTTGCATCTCATCCCATCACCCGCACTTACATGTAAAGCGCATCCTCCATCTGCATTTTCATGTCATCTCACTTTCCATTCCTCATTACATGTTGCATTTACATGTAATCCATTTCCATGCAATGACATCTTGAAAGCCCAAGTCACTTTTTAAAAATCAGCAATCTCCATTTGCACGCATTCCCATGCACCAAGTACTTTACTTCAAAAAAAAAGGTGCTAATGGAAAGTTATTCCGAGTTTACATCCGAACATCATCAAGAAGGTTTTCAAAATGTCAGAGAATTCAGAATGTGTCAATCTACAAAGGAGAATCCATGACAACTTGAGCAAGAAAAGTTGGATCACATTAAGATTTCAAATGACAATGGACAATTCATCAAAGAGAGTCGGAGGTTATCAAAAGATGCAACAGCATGGTTATCAAGGTGAATGCAGTGGTAGAAAGTACAGGAAATTCTGATCCTATAATCATTTAGGATTGCATCGTCAAGTACAAGGCCCTTCAAAACAATCCCTAGGATTGTTTCCTTATCTTTTGTCTTCTTTCTTCTTCTTTCATATTTGTAGTTGGAGAAGATTTGTTACATGAAGATGTGTAATTACATGTAATGCAAGTTACATGTGTATGTAAAAGATGTAATGCAAGTTCCATGTGCAATTGCATGTAACCCTATATTTTCTCGTTTAGTTAGACTAGGTCAAAGTTGGTTGAGTTGCTCCTACTTTTTCCTCTACCTTTTCCTCAACTCCTGTGCCTATATAAAGGAGTACCCTCTCATTGTTAAAATCATCTTTTGTTATATACAAAATAGCTCCGCCACACTTGTGCAAGCATAACTTTGATTGTGTAGTATGAATTTGAGAGAAAAGTGAATAAAAGAAGCAATTTGATTCGAAGCTTTGTCTGGAAGCAATTGTGATAAAGCAAATTAGAAGCTTTCGCTATAAGTTGTGCCTGTTGTCTTGATTCATGTTATTATTGTGTGTTCAATAATAGAGCATAGTGATTTAAGAAGCAATTGGAGCCGAAGCTTTGACTGGGAGCGGTTGTGGAAATATATAGCTAGAAGCTTTGTCTGTAGCTTATACTTTTTTATTAATTTGCAAAATAATTAGATTTTTCTTTTTTTTAGGAGTCTTTGTACCGTAATTGTAAAGTTTTTCCATATAGAAGTATGACCGGACTTAGAACCAAACCAATACATTTTCAGCTAGCCTTTGAGTTAGTGAAGGTTTATTGGCATCACTGTTTCCAGCTCTTGATAGAAGGTGTAATTAGAGATTCATCCTGCCCATTACTCGCTCCACGAGTAAGTAGATTCTTTCTTGAGAGATAAAAAGAAAGGATATTGCTAACACCCATTTTATAAAATCTCTCAACCTCTTGCTTACCTTAAGTTGATCCAAGGAATGGTGAGAAGGGGAAGCCTTCCCTTTAAGGTAGGAAAGACTCTGTCTCACACGCTGTGGCTGGTCATCCTATTTTATGACTGGATTTTTACCCAAAATTGTCAGTTGCAAAATATCCACCCAACATAACTAACCAGTAACACTGACATATTTATCTTTATGGCAATTGTTGGTGTCATTAATGTCAAAAATGTTGTCGGTAAAATTATAAAACAGCCGACGGGCCCCTTCGAGAAGGTTCTTTGGAATGGTATATGTACAATTTTGGATCATTATTGTAATCATCATTGGAAGCACTATGTAATCTCTTCGGCATATATGCGAATAATAAAAGGAGTATTGTTGTGTTACATGTTCTTGTCTATTGTTTGTATGCATTAAACTATTTACCCCGTACGGTAAATTATTGTAATCATCATTGAAAGCACTATGTAATCTCTTCGACATATATGGGAATAATAAAAAGAATACTACTGTGTTACATGTTATTGTCTATTGTCTGTATGCATTAAACTATTTACCCCATACAGTAAACAATTGGCGTCATTGCTGGGAAGTCCAAGCTTGGAGAGCCGGATAGAGACATTGACTCAGGAGATTGAGAAGATATACACAGAGGCATATTACATCCTTTGGAGGAGCCAGGCGGATCAGGCAGCAATTGAGAGGGCTCGAGAGGAGTCAATTGCCGAGTTAGCCACGGAAAGGGCGGCTTGGGAATCCGAGAGGGAAGCCTTGCTAGAGAAACAGAGTCAGTTACAGCAATTGGCAGCAGAGAAAGAGAAGGTAGCAGATGACAAAGAAAAAGAATTAGGAGAGATCGCTGCGATGATGCAATCAGCTCTGGAGCTTCAGTTGGAAGCGGAAGCCGAATTTAAAATTCAAAAGGAGCAGGTCTACAAGCTACGAGCTAAGCTGCATGAACTAAGAGCATGGACACCTACCACGCCAAGGACCCATCCCCCTGCCTAGTATCTATGTATTGACGTAATTAGTTGTGCAATTTTCAAAGAACACTAATGAGAAGATAAATATGATTGTCAAGAACATACTTGGGATCCATATGATTGCAGACTCAAGACAACAAATGATTCACAAGTCAGTTTAAAGGGACTGTGACTTCATTCCGGCAATGAGACAAGTTCATACAAAAGAGTCTAATCTCCCATCTCCGATAAACACAGACTGTGAATACGAAAGTACACTACATGATAAAATAATCTGCAGTGACCAATATTAAAGAAACAGACATCATGTTTTGACAACGAAATAAACTTCAGGAAACAATATTAAAGGAACAGAGATTGGGTTTTCACAGCAACACAAATAATAAATTTCTTTGACAGCATTAATATTACCTTCCATTGCTGCCATCTATCAAAGTTTTAAACAACACTTACATTCTTGTCGGGAAGTATTAGTAAAGAAGAATGTGCAGTGGTTAAATTATAATGTTTCGAATCTTTATTACAAATTAACCAAACGTATATGTGGCTAATGAATTATCATCAGAAACGGCCTGTCCTGAATAAAGCGACGTGTCCTATGCCACGTCAACAAAGTTCAAAAGGTTTGTTTGAGATGAAACAGTGACATGGCACCACTTATGTGCCTATAAACTTTGTAAGTAAAATACAACCTATCGGTGTGATACTTACTTAAGGAAGTTTTGATGATTATACTAATTAATTATACGGTTGGAATACCTGATAAGGAAGATAGAACTAAGTTTGTTTGAGATGAAACGGTGACATGGCACCACTTATGTGCTTACGAACTTTCTAAAATAAATACAATCTATCGGTGTGGTAGTTGCTTCAGGAAGTTTTGATGATTATACTAATTAATTATACGGTTGGAATACCTCATAAGGAAGACAGAACTAAGTACTCAACTGCTTCACAATCCTATTTATGATGTTCTTCTGCATTCATTTAAAGCAAGAACAAAAACCCCGGAGACATATATACAGAAAAAACTTCAAGTGAGATAGCAGTAAAAATATATTTTAAGGTGATGTAAAAGCAAAGGAGGAATCAATGATAAAAAGTTACAAGGGATGATGAATTCAGTGATCTGAAGACATATCAGGTATATCTTAAAGTTTTAATGTCTTGTTGCCTACCCACAAAGGATTTTGTTTAGAATTCAATCTGCATATTCAAATAATCAGTTTATAATTGCAGAGATTCTAAATTTTCCATTCAGATTGAAACAGTGATTATTCTGGAATTAAACCCTCAGCAACTGTGATAGATTTGGTTCATTTCAAAATCTCTCTAATTGTATGGATTCAAAATCATGTCTTGAAACGGATATCAACATACAGAGTTGGGTCAGTTTTGCTGAATAATTATCAGATCTGTTTTATCGGATGTTTTGTTCTTGCATAATACAGAAGGATATGAACTATAATCTACCTTCAAAGCATCTGAAAACTGTAACTGGTTAGGTGCTTAAACTTGTTGACTTGTTGCTCAAATTGGAAGAGTTGTAGCTCAGAAAGTAGGAGTTGTTGCTCCTTAGGGTTAAAGCCCTTATAGTGTAATTAAAAAAAAGGATGAAGTGACTGGATTAGCACAGTCGCTCCTAGCAGTCTTGTGTTGGTGGTTTTTCCCACATTGGGTTTCCACTTTACATCTTGTGCATTAATCTTTGTCCATTGTCTTTATTTATTTTGTCGCTGAACTATTTTAAGATGAAACGCTCAGAAAATCAGACTAAGCAAAAAAGTTAAATTTGAATTTAAATTTGCTTAAAGTTTTTTATACACTACTAATTCACCCATCCTCTTAGTAGTATAATTGTGTTCTATAGCAATGCCATCATGCTCCCTGCATCTTTCACTAGCAATCATGCAGTAAGCATCAGATTAATCAGTTAATCTGTTTCACGGCTTACCGAAGGAATGACCAATGGCTTTGAGTCATAAGTAATGCTCAAGGACGACCCGATCCTAGTGCAAGGCACCTCCCTAACTTTTGATTTTTGGTGTGATTAGTAGTTAGTTAGGTGTGGGAGTGTGTTTAATAAGTTCCAAGTATCCTTGGAATGCAACTAATCCAATTGTAAGGGCTAAGATGCTGACTAAGTCCTAGGTTGTTAAAAGTTGCTCATTGAGCCAAAAGATGCTCAATAGGTCAAACATGAGAAGGGATGGGTAATTAAGGTCTTTGATTACCAAAATAGGTCCAAGGTATTCTATCTAGGGTCCTACAATGGTCCTAGCTGGACCCATTTCGCCAAAAAGCCCTAAAGACCAAAAATTGCTCAAAAGTGCAAAATTAATTTGCAAAATGGCAGTTATGGAGATTGTAACTGCCCATGCTCGGGTATATGAGCATGGAAGATCATGTTTTGAAGGTTGGAATGTTTACCATCAATTTTATGCACGTGCGGAGTTTCCGTACGGATAGTTTGCAGGGTTTTCCATTGTTTTAAGGTGTTGCACGGCTTGTACAGATTCGTACAGGAGATCAAGTTCATGATTGTTGTATTTTAACCTTTCCTGGTCCTTTTCCATATTCAAGTTTTTGTTGAAGTTGTAAGGTTTCCAAGTTACAGCATTTTCTTGCTGACTGGCCTGAACTTTACCTTCACAGGGCTTTTTGTACAAAAATGACTCTAACCTAGTCTCCCACAGTGGAAAATGCATGAAACCAAGTGGGCAGATAGGTTAGACAGTGTACATACCATTTTGTTTTTGTTTTGCAATTTTTTGATGGGTTTCAAGCCAAACGGGGATGCCCTAGGCTGACTGCTAGGAGTATGTGAGCTTGGATAGTTTTACAAAAGATGTTGCAGAGCACATCCATGATCATGCTGGGTCAACTTAGTGCAATTCCTCGAAGCCCTAGGATGTCAGTTTGAATGTGCAAGTGGAATGGAGGCTTGACATGAAGTTTGAAGAGCTTGTGAGATTTTTTATTGCTGACTGGACCGGAGGCCTAAAATAAAGGCTAGAAACTAGGGCTTAGTACTAAATAGGGTTGTGGGTTGTCAGCCGACTGGATGGTCCCAGCGGTGTTTCTGTAGCCGACGGAATGATTGTCGTCGGTGTTTTGTATTTTGTAGCTGACTGGTAAATAGTTTGTAGCGGACATAATGTTTGTGGCCGACGGACTCCTTCGGAAAGGTTCGGCGAATAGTATTTATATCTCGTCTAGGATCACTGTAAATCATCTTCGATTATTATTCATCTTATGAAGCATAATGTATGCGAATATAATTCTGTTATTCTATTCCATTCTCTATATGCGTTGATTTCTTTACCAGTACAGTAAACATTTGGCGCCGTTGCCTTATGAATCTGGAAGGTGGGAGGAATGAAGATTAATGCCAAATCAACTTAACAAGGATCAGAATAAGGTCAAGGGAAAAGATGGAATCCGTACTACACAAGAGAATTTAATTCTGACACAACAAGCCGAACGCTGATGGAGATTTCAGAAGAGTGCCGACGGAAACCAGAGCACGGAAGATTTGTTGGAGAAAACTTGGCAGCAGGTGGAATTGGTGGAAGAAGCACAGGAGGAGTTTTTGAATTTGTGTTCGCCGAGGGAAGAGAATCCAGACGGAAGAGCATCGACTCGCACGGCTCGGAGTGCTGACAGAGCAAGAGCGTAGAGTGAACTCTTTGTCCGGGATATACTTCCGCAGGGGACAACTTCAGAATACCCTTCTTCACCAAGGTTCACAGTTGTTGAGTTTGACGGTGTGAGAAAACAGTCCGCCGGTGTAGGAGTGCAGTCCGCCGGTGTGGGAGTGCAGACCGCCAGTGTGGGAGTGCAGTTCGCCGGTGTGGGAGTACAGACCGTCGGTATGGGAGACCAATCCGCCGGTGTGGGAGTGTAGACCGCCACTATTGCAGGACGGAGCAACCCCTGTTTACAGAAACCAATTGCGATGGCGGGACCAAAAGAGAGACTGCCGAAGTTCAATGGCGATGGTACGGTCGATCCCATTCGACATTGCAAAACATGTGAAACGATCTGAAAGGAAAATGGGATAATTGATGAAGACGACTGGATGAAGCAATTTCTGGCCACCCTACGAGGCGTAACAATTGATTGGTTCACTGATACAGATCCACAAAAGCTAAACAGTTGGGATAACATTAAAAAGGAGTTTCTGGCAGAATTTAAACTGTTGCGGAATGATAATAAAATTGTAGCAGAGATCTTCAATACTAAGCAGGGAAAGAACGAAACCGTCCGCGTTTAAGCCAGGAAATTAAAAGACTTGATAAACAAAATGGAAAGTAAGCCGGCAGACGGACTTCAAAAAAGATGGTTCGTGGAAGGCCTACGCTCGAAGTTGCGGAGGAAAATGAAAATTGTGCCACCGTCGTCATACACAAAAGCTTATAATAGAGCATTGGACCTCGAAAATGAGCAAAAAACAAAGAAGAAGAAGAACACTAGCTCATCTGATTCTGATGACGACGATCCTGCCGGAGAAGATAGCAGCAACAATGAAGGCAGTAGCAAGAAGGTTCGCGCTTTACAGAAGGACATGATCCCCATGATGAAGGAGCTTAAAAACATGCAGAAGAAGCCAAAAGGTAGTGAGCTGTGGTGCACGGAGTGTAAGACCAACGGTCATACAAAAGGATCGTGTACAAAGAACCAATTTTGTGACATTTGTCAGATCATGGGCCATTCGACAAAAGAGTGCCCCTTTAACATGAAGACAAGAGGATCTCCACAAGTGCTTCTCACACAGGAGGCTTCCCCGTCGGGCAGTAGCAAAAATACGAATAGTGCAAGTGCCACATCCGGAGGGTACAGGAATAATAGCAGAGGGCAAAATAACAACAATACAAATAATAACAATAATACTGGGAGCCGAAGTCGAACTCAGTATGATGCAAACGGATGGCCGATCATTCAATGCCGAGCATGTAATTTGTGGGGTCATTTTGCACGGGATTGTACAACGGCAAACACACCGAAATTATTATGCAGATGGTGCAGACCCGGCGATCACGAAGATTCCAAGTGTCCAAAGTCTGGAGTAAACTTGATCACTGTCGGCACGGATGTAGAGGAGGTTCTGGCAATTACACGGAGGTAAGCGGAGGAAAAGAGAAAATTGGGAGAAGCGCAGGCGAAAATTGTAAAGGCATCGTCGACAGGGACATCTCAGTTGAAGGACATCACCGGCACCTTGGCAAGGAACTTCGCAAAACAAAACATTGTACGGCAAATCTTACAAACGGAGATACCGGTCAAGATAAGTGACCTCCTTCTCACAATGCCCCAGTTACGGACGGCCATTCTAAATCATACACCATTTTCGAAAGCATTGGAGGACATAGGAAGGGACAGTAGGGAAGTGATGACAACAGACCCAATGCTGCTGGCACTCACGTCCGGACGGCATCCGGCGGTAGTCGAGATGGGGATTTTGGGAAATGTTCTGACAGATACAATTGTCGACGAAGGGTCCAGCGTGAATGTGTTGCCAAAGGACACTTGGAAGAAGTTGGGAAAGCCGACGCTGTGGCCACCTACATTCCAGTTGCTCACAGCAGACCAGCACAGGATCAAACTGTTGGGAACCTTGAGGGTGCAATCGATAACTATTGGTACGCAACCATTTTTATTGGATTTTGTGATCATTCCATTGAAAAGAAAAGGATATGATGCTATTATGGGATGGACTTGGTTGGTGCAAGCAAAAGTAAAACATGATTGGAAACGAAATACCCTATCAATGGAGCGCGGAGGCAAAAGATTCATAATTGACCTGCACACACAAATGGTAGGTGAGGAGGCAGCATCGTCAGACTCAAAAGGTGAAGGCGATAGTGACGACGAAGGAAAGAGGAGAATGGAACCGAACGAAGGAGTATTGACACTAGGAGGATCAAATGATGACGACCTAGACTCGGTGAATGGCCTTTACCATTGGCAGATAGAAGACTACGAATTGTTTCCGAGTTGTAATATGCTAAGGGTCGACGAAGGTGAGAAAAAAGAGGAAAATGAGTGTCTGAAGGAATACAGAGCAGCGGAAGAAGGAAAGGCGGTTACGCCTGAAACTGAGGGGAAGAACATACAGTCCAAACCCAGAAAAAAGAAAGATCTCACCATCCGGTACACGGTGAACAGACCGCATAGAAAGAAGAGAATGTATCGCACCGCAAAATTAGTTGAAGGGTGCCAAGGAAATAATCCAGATGTACGACGACCGCAGGCACAATGGGCGACGCAGGTGACACAGAACAAATGTAAGGCGTGGCATGACAAACATCTCAAACTCAACAGGTTTCAGTTGGGGCAGCAAGTACTCAAATATGATGGGCAAAATGAAATCAAGCCGGGGAAGTTCAAAGTCAGATGGGTCGGACCATACCAGATCCAAGAAGTCGGCAACAATGGAGCAATTAAATTGTCAACCTTGGACGGGGAAGAGATCCCTCAAGCAGTCAACGGGTCTAAATTGAAAACATACCGCGCCTGGAAGATTTCATCACCGTCACTGTCGCCGTCGAAGAAGTAGTTGCAGAATGATCCGACACTGTCGCCGTCACTGAAGAAGTTGTCGTCGAATGATCTGAGGGCTCCTTCGTCATCGTCGTTGCAGAATGGCGACGCCTGGAGGCAAAATTGAGGTGCTGTATTTTTAATTTTATTTTTGTCAAAAAAAATTAAAATTAAAATTTTTTTTTTTAAAAAGTGAAAAAAAATAAAAAATAAAAAATTGAAAAAAATAAAATGGAAAATAAAAAACAATTTGAAAAAAAAATATATATATATATATATATATTTGGAAAAGGTGCCTGCGGGAGATGCTCTGCGGGCACCTGCCCGCAGGAGGTGCTCCGCTAGCACCTGTCCGTGGGAGATGCTCCGTAGGCATCTGTCTGCGAGCACCTGTCCACGGAAGGTGCTCCACGGGCACCTGTCTACAGCAGCTCATCCGCAGGGTTTTCCTAGTCAAGCGGAGATTCTTTTCAAAGCAAAACAGTATTTCCACGGTGATTTTTTTGTTCAATTGTAAACCAATCCGAAGATTGAATCCTCGAAAGTGTCGAGTTTGATTTCCTCTGTCTGCCAGGTGGTTCTAAAAGCTGCGGGATTCTTTTTGCCAGAAGATGTAACATGACCATGGAAAATACTAGAGATGCCCTCATGGAGGCCCACGGAAATGAATCTCTTGTTCATATCAATTCGTTAGAATGTCGTGGTCGGGTAATCACCTGACTGCAGCTGCGATTATCGGCCATGATGGTGGTATTTGGGTTCAGAGTGACGCGCCGGCGGTTAAAAAAAACAAAAACGACAACAGATTCAAGTTGTTCGGAATGAGTAGCAGATGATGCCAAAGGGAAGAGGAAGCATCAGTGGTTGCCAGAAAGAGTGTAGAATTGGCAAAAAATGATAGAAATGGTGTGTTTCGTGCAGTTTTGTATGGGTTTCAGAGTGCTAATTTAGTCTTGGTGGCGAGGGGTGCTGCCCCTCGACCCCGCCCTGTACTGCGACAGGGAGCGCACCTGGGCGCTGCCCCTCGACCCGGCTGGGGGCACTGCCCCCTGGACCCCCAGTCATTGCGGATATCAGTCGTGGGAGTCTGACCAGTTGAGAAGAGTTGAAGTTGCTGCAGGCATGAACTTTCTATGTAGCAGAGGCACTAGGAGTAGGTGTTGACCGAGAGGCTGTCTTGGTGGATGCGTAGAGAGCTCGGAAGGAGCTAATCATCCAGTTGGAGGCAGTGCAGCGACACTTGGCTCAGGGTACCGAGGAATTGAAAACAGAGAAAGCAACACAGGTGGCTATCAAGGTCAGCTTCATTAAGGAGGCAGTGTTGTGTTAGTAGAGACTACAGGCACAGGACAAAGGTGACAGTGATGTGTCAGAAGCAGATTTATCTTGTTGTAATTAGTCCGTTAATGTATTTTGTTTGTTAATTTGTCTCAGAATATTTTGTTAGTTGTCAGGAGACGACTTTTCTTTTTGGGCGGGATGGTGTCAGCCGACTGGATGGTCCCGGCGGTGTTTCTGTAACCGACGGAATGATTGTCGTCGGTGATTTGTATTTTGTAGCCGACGGGTAAATAGTTTGTAGCAGACATAATGTTTGTGGCCGACGGACTCCTTCAGGGAGGTTCGGCGGATAGTATTTATATCCCGTCTGGGATCACTGTAAATCATCTTCTATTATTATTCATCTTATGAAGCATAATGTATGCGACTATAATTCTGCTATTCTGTTCCATTGTGTGTATGCGTTGATTTCTTTACCAATACGGTAAACATGGGTGTCTTGGAGCTCTGAAAATCTGGAACCTTGGTGTGCTTGGAGATAGCTATTAGATTCCTAAGTTTGTTTTAGGGGTTGTTTAGAAGAATTTGGAGAATGGGAGCATAATAGGATTACTAGACCTAGTAGCTTTTAGGTCTGATTAGGCCTATGTGAAGAAGTTGAGTTTCTTTGGGTTTTTTTGTGACCAAAAGTGTTGAATGAGGTTAGTAAGGCTATGGAGGGTATCTACATTACCACTAGACTCCAAGGTAGTTGAAGTACAAGATCCTAAGCGAGGGTTAGGGTTCTAGGGATAAGGACTAGTGGGACTAGTGCCTTAGAATGGAGTTTAAGTCTACACCAGACCAACTACACCTAGGAGGCAAGTTGGTGGATGAAGCCTTGGAGGCTTGGATTGGTGAGAAGGACAAAGAACAAGAATCATTGGATGATTCAAGGTTAGATCCTTAACTAAAAGTTGTTTTGGATAGAACCCTAATCCCTTTGCATCAAAGTGGTATCAGAGCCAACTTTCAAATTGGTTTATATCAAACAAGGAAAGAAGCCAAGAAGCTGACAGTATACCACGCAAGGCAATGAGCAAGGGTGCCATAGTGGATTTGGTCAAGGACCTATTGGCCAAAGCCAATCAGGCAGATACAAAGAGCAAGCAGAAAATCGTTGAATGGGGAGATGAGAGAGATAACGAAGATGGAAGCCTCACAGCGGAGACATCTAAAGGTAAGGACCCTGAGGTGGACCAGGATAAAAAGGTGTTCTTGGATGCCTTTAAGTCTCTTAACAAATACAGTATGGAGCACATCCCTTACTATAGTGGTAGCTTGAATGGGGATGAATTGCTAGATTGGTTGGAAGCCATTAACAACCAGTTTGATTACAAGGAGGTACAAGAGGAGAAGAGGGTCAGCTATGCTAAGGCTAGGCTCAAGGGATCAGCACTAGTATGTTGGAATGTGATGCAAGATGACAGGGCAGCAGCAAGGAAGAATATAGTGTCTTGGGAGAGGATGAAAATCATGATTAAAGCCCAGTTCTTGCCCACTGATTATGAGATCCAAATGTATCAAAAGGTGCGAAAATCTAAGAGAAAGATGTGACAATAAGTGCCTATACTGGAGAGTTTAACAGATTGAGCCTCAGAGCTAGAAGGCAAGAAGAAGAGGTGGAAAGGGTAGCGAGATACCCTAATGGCCTAAGACAAGGGATCCAAGATGAGATCACCATGACAGCCCGTGATAGTATGCACAAATGCTTTCAAATGGCATTGAGGGCAAATGATAAAGCTAAAAGGAAGAATGGGTCCTATCAAAGAGGAAGAGGCAATAACAAGGGATTCAGAGGCAGAGGTGACTTTTGAAGAGGACAAAGTCCTAATAGGACTAATGAAGCTCAATTTGCTGACAGTAGTGGGAACAACCAGTATAGGGGGTCATCACAAAGAGGAGGATTCAAAGAAAGGGGACCACCTAGAGGCAGATTCCAGTCACAAGGCAGGAGCAGTACTGTTTTTACTGGCAGGTCTTACAATTGTAACCAAGTGAGCCATACCATGGTCAGGTGTCCAGCGAAGGCTTCCTCTTCATCTATGGGAGAAAGAAGAACACAGTTAGTGCAACAAGATGACACTCAAAGTGTCAAATCACCAATTTCTAAGGCAGGACCAGTAGTAGTGGTAAAAATCTGATGTTAAGAAGGACCTTGTTGAAGGTACCTAATGTGGTTGAACCACCACAGAGGAAAAGTTTATTTAGGACAACTTGCAGGTCACATGGCAAGATTTCCAAGGTGATAGTGGATTTTGGTTCCACTGAAAACTTAGTGTTAATTGAAATGGTGTACATGTTGAAGCTTAGGAGAATACCGCACACCACACCATACAAGGTGTCATGGTTGAGCAAGGGTCAACAGGTCTTAGTGGATGAACAAGCCTTAGTGGAGTTTGAGATTGGGGAATATAAGGACAAGGTTCTATGTGACATAATGCCTATGGATGCATGTCATCTCTTATTGGGGCGTCCATGGCAATATGATGTAAAGGCCATACCTGACGGTGAGCAGAATAGCTATGTGATAACCAAACAAGATAAGAAGTATCAAATGGACCCTTTGGTAGAACCTAGTGGAGAGAAGCAAGTAGGAAACAATGTTATGCTATTGAGTGGCAAAGAATTCTTAAAGGTCATGAAGAAGGAGAAAGGGGTACGTTGTGCAGTAGTTGTGAGGCCAAGAGAAGAGACCAAAGACAAGATTCAAATGCCACAAGAAGTGCAGCAGTTATTGGAGAGATACCATGAGATAGTGGACAGTGGGTTGCCTAGTGCACTACCTCTTGAGGGAAGTAAGTCATCAAGACCTAATACCAGGGGCAAACCTACCCAATAAGGCAGCCTACAAGATGACACCAAGCCAAAATGCAGAGATAGCAAGGCAGATTCAAGATTTGTTGGAAAAAGGGCTCATAAGGAAAAATTTGAGTCCTTGTGCAGTCCCTACAGTCCTTGCACCTAAGAACGATGGCAAATGTAGGATGTGTACACACTCTAGGGCAATTAATAAGATCACCATCAGATATAGATTCTCTATGCCAAGGATTGAAGATTTTGCTAAATAATTTAGGAGGCTCTTAGTACTTCTCCAAGGTGGATCTAAAGTCGGAGTATCATCAGATTAGAGTGAGGCCTGGTGATGAATGAAAGACAGCCTTCAAGACAAATGAAGGGTTGTATGAATGGCTAGTAATGCCCTTTGGCTTAACAAATGCTCCAACTACCTTCATGAGACTAATGAACGAGGTGCTAGCCAATTTCATAGGTAAGTTTGTTATTGTGTATTTGGATGACATTTTGATATTTAGCAGGTCCAAAGAGGAGCATATGAAGCAGTTGGAAATGGTATTGAGAAGGCTACATCAAGAGAAGCTGTTGATTAATCAAGAAAAATGTGAGTTCCTAAAAAATGAACTAGTGTACCTTGGTTTTGTTGTTGCCAATGGATGTATTAAGATGGATCCTGATAAGGTCAAATCCATTAGAATGGCCAACTCCCAAATGTATGGGGGACGTTAGGAGTTTTCATGGGTTGGCATCCTATTATAGGAACTTTGTAAGGGGTTTCAGTCATATATGTGCACCTATACTGAACACCATCAAAGGAGGGATGAAATGTCAATTCAAGTGGATAGATGCAGCAGATAGGGGGTTTGAGATGTTGAAGAAGAGGATAGCAGAGTTGCCTACCCTTAGGTTTCCTAATTTTAATCAATTATTTGTGGTGGAATGTGATGCTAGTAAGCTAGCTATTAGAGCAGTACTGAGCCAAGAAGGACATCCTGTGGCTTTCTTTTCAAAGAAGTTAAATGAGGCCAAACAAAAATACTCAACCTGTGATTTGGAGTTGTATGCAATGGTGCAAGCCTTGAAGAAATGGAGGCATTACCTCCTTCCAAAAGAATTTGTGGTTTATACAGATAACCATGCCCTTAATTTTCTGAATGGGCAAGAGAAGCTAAATCAAAGACACCTCAAGTGGGTTGAATATTTGCAAGCATTCACCTTTGTGATCAAGCACAAGAAAGGTGTGAGCAACAAGGTTGTTGATGCTCTCAGTAGGAGAGTCCTAGCCATCCAAGAGATTCAATTACAAAGTGTGGGAGTCAAGGATCTAAGAGACCTCTACAAGGAGGACAAGGACTTCAAAGAAGCCTATGAGGTATGTGTGAAATTTCAATAAGGTTTTTAGACCGATTATACTGAGTATATGTTGCAGGAGGGTTTGTTGTTTAAGGGACATCTATTGTGCATTCCCCAATGTTCCATGAGGGAGAACATCATCAAGGAAGAGCATCAAGGCAGCTTGGGACAACATCTTGGGATAGACAAAACACTTGAGCAAGTTTCTAGGTACTATCATTAGCCTAGATTGTAAACTGATGTAAGGAAGTTTGTGGAGCAATGCCATGTGTATCAAAGCTCTAAAGGACATAGCAAGATTATACCAACACTCACCATACCACAAAGGCCATGGGAGTACTAGAGTATGGACTCTGCTTTGGGACTCCCTAAAACACCTAGAGGGCATGACAATGTGTTTCTGGTTATAGACCATTTCAGCAAGATGGCACACTTCATCCCATGCAAACAAACAAATGATGCTTCACATATAGCAGGTTTGTTCTTCGATGATATAGTGAGGATTCATGAGTTACCACACAACATTGAGTGATAGGGACACTAAATTCATAGGACACTTTTGGAGAACCCTTTGGAAGCTGTTGGGAACCAATTTGTCCTTTTCTTTAGCTTACCATCCTCAATCTGATGGACAAACAGAGGTAGTGAACATATCTTTGGGCAACATATTGAGCTGTTTGACTAAGCAGCAAGGTCAATCATGGGATCATATCATAGAGCAGGAAGAGTTTGCTTATAGTGACTCCATCAATAGGAGCATTGGAAAGAGCCCATTTGAAGTTGCATATGGGACTCACCCTAGGGGGATCTTGGAGTTGGGGGATCTCAGCGTACATAACAAAAGGAGTGCACAAGGAGAGTCATTTGCAGAGTAGATGAAGGAGTTGCATGAGCAAGTGAGGAAGACATTGCAGAGCCAAGTGGAAAACTATAAGACAAAGGCAGATAAGTCAAGGAGAGACTTGCAGTTCAAGGTGGGAGATCTAGTACTTGCCTATCTCAGGAAGGAGAGGCTACCAAAAGGACATCCCACACAGTTGTTGATGAAGAAGGTAGCACCTCTAAAAATCCTACACAAATATGGCAACAATGCCTATGAAGTTGAACTTCCTCTTGACTTAGGCATATCACCTATTTTTAATGTGACTTGTTTCTCTACAAGGGAACTAATGTTGATGCTGATCACCATACTCTTGCAAATGTGGAAGGGGTTGACTGGGTACAAGACTTGCCAACACCCCAACCTTTACAACTAGATTGCATTGTGGATTCTAAGGTGATCAAGCAGCTAGGAAGGGTACCTAAAAGAACTACTTGGTGAAACGGAAGGGACTACCAGATGTTGAGGTCACTTGGATGACTAAAGCAGATGTATTGAAGCATGGGGTCACCATTGAAGACCTCCTAACTTAAGGGACTTGAGTTCTTTGTCCCAGAGAAGTATGGTGCAGGGCACCTCCCTAATTTTTTATTTTTGGTGTGATTAGTGGTTAGTTAGGTGTGTGAGTGTGTTTAATAAGTTCCAAGTGTCCTTAGAATGCAACTAATCCAATTGTAAGAGTTAAGATGCTCACTAGGTCCTAGGTTGTTAAAAGTTGCTCATTGAGCCAAAAGTTGCTCAATAGGTCAAACATGAGTAGGGATGGATAATTAAGATCTTTGATTACCTAAATAGGTCCTAGGTATTCTATCTAGGGTCCTAGAATGGTCCTAGTTGGACCCATTTGGCCAAAAAGCCCTAAGGACCAAAAATTACTCAAAAGTTGCTTGAGCAACTTTTGCAATTTTTGCAAGAATTTGCAAAATGGCAAATGTGGAGGTTGTAACTGCCCAGGCTCAGGTATATGAGCATGGAAGATCTTGTTTTGAAGGTTGGAATGTTTACCATCAATTTTATGCACGTGTGGAGTTTCTGTACAGACAGTTTGCAGGGTTTTCCATTGTTTTAAGGTGTTGTACAGCTGTGCATGGATTGGTACAGGAGATCAAGTTCATGATTGTTGTAGTTTAATCTTTCCTGGTTCTTTTCCATATTCAAGTTTGTGTTGAAGTTGTAAGGTTTCCAAGTTACAACATTTTCGTGTTCATTGGCCTGAACTTTACCTTCACAAGGCTGTTTGTACAAAAATGACTCTAACCTAATCTCCCATGATGGAAAATGCATGAAACCAAGTGGGGAGATAGGCTAGACAGTGTACATACCATTTTATTTTTGTTTTGCAATTTTGTGATGGGTTTCCAAGCCAAACAGTGATGCCCTAGGCTAATTGCTAGGAGTATGTGAGCCTGGACAGTTTTACAAAAGATGTTGCAGAGCACACCCATGATCATGTTGGGTCAAGTTAATGTAGTTCCCAGAGGCCATAGGATGTCAGTTTGAATGTGCAAGTGGAATGGAGGCTTGACATGAAGTTTGATGAGCTTGAGAGATTTTTGATTGCTAACTGGACTGGAGGCCTAAAATAAAAGGCTAGAAACCAGGGCTTAGTACTAAATAGGGCTGTGGGTGTCTTAGAGCTCTGAAAATCTGGAATCTTGGTGTGCTAGGAGATAGCTACTAGATTCCTAAGTTTGTTTTAGATGTTGTTTAGAAGAATTTGGAGAATGGGAGCAAAACGGGGTTACTAGACCTAATAACCTTTAGGTCTGATTAGACCTATGTGAAGAAATTGAGTTTCTTTGGGTTTTATTGTGACCAGAAGTGTTGAATGAGGTTAGGAAGGCTATGGAGGGTATCTACATTACCATTAGACTCCTGGGTAGTGTAAGTACAAGATACTAAGCGAGCGTTAGGTTTCTAGGGTTAAGAATGACTAGTAGGACCAATGCCTTAGAAAGGAATTTAAGTCTACACCAGACCAACTACACCTAGGAGGCAAGTTGGTGGATGAAGCCTTGGAGGCTTGGATTGGTGAGAAGGACAAAGAACAAGAATCATTGGATGATTCAAGGTTAGATCCTTAACTAAAAGTTGTTTTGGATAGAACCCTAATCCCTCTATATCATATCCTATTGCATATATTCTAATTCTCATAGGCAGTTCAGTATCCTCAGTCATATGACCTATAAAAGGCAGCCCAAGACCTCTGACAATATCTTCTATGGCTCCTCATAGTCAAAGCCAATCCTTTGGTAAAGTAATCAGATTCTACAATAGGCAATAATGGTTTAGCCTTTGAGGATCGTGCAAACTCTATAGTTGCCCTCAGTAAAATAGCAGCCAGTGGTTCATTTACCATCTAAAGAAGGTTTATTTCATTGCCCTTCGATTTTAGAGGATCAAATTTACATTTTTATGGTATACACTCTACTTGAATTTAGCCTATTATTGTGTCCCTCATAGGCTACGTATTGTAAATAGAGGGTCTTTTGAAGCAAAGGCTTGGTTAATGAAGGTTCTTGTCTTCTCCAGAATTAAGTATGTTCCCGTTTGGTCTTCATTTGGCTCATGTTGGACTTTGTTTGCACTCAACTTCATATACTAATAATTTATAGTAAGTTTGAGGTTGGTAGAGATGGGTCATTTCTATTTCTAATAAGACAGTCATAAGGACAAAGGATGCAGCAGTTGACTCCCTAGTTCAAACAGTTTTTCAAAATAATGAGTATTTAATGACTTATTAGTATTTTAATGTCCTTAATGATGTTAAATAATTAAGTTATATTAAAAAGGTGTAAATCAACTTTATAAATAAAGTTGGGGGCATGTTGAGGGTAATGAGTAATTAACACTTGTTGATGAAAAGCTATGTCACAAGGTTCGTCGAACTTCTGGCTTGAAGTTCGAAATTCAGCGAACATCTTAAAGCAGTAGAAAATTCGTCAAAAATGCGTATCAAATTCGCATGGCAGTCGGGTAGTTTTTTCATCAAGTATTTTTCTAAAGCGTTTCCTTAGGTTTTTCAATCTGCTGGTTCAATGGAGGGTTCACCTACGAATAAAAAGAAGCTTGAAACCGTAGCTTGTTCAGTCGCTGAAACTAGCAACTAGGGCAAAAAAAAATTGCAGCGATTGTTCTTTTTTCAACACGTTTTCCCTTCTGCGTCGTGAAAGGAGCGAGTTCAAGCATCAAACTCATCAACCCGTTGGTAACGTTTCACGTCGCTTCATCCTGCACAGTAGCATCGATTCTGTTCAAGTCTTTAAGAGATTTAATCGAAGTCTATAAAAACTTAGTAATTTTAAGTTTTACAATAGGGAATTAAAAATCAATAAAAAACTTAATAATTTTAAGTTTAACGATAGTGAATTAAAAATCAAATATTATTAATTTTTAGTTTTACGATAGTGAATTAAGAGTATATAAAATTTAAAAATATAAATATTTTATTAGTTTTTTTGACTTATAAAAGTTATGAATATTTTTAAGTTTATTACAAATCATTTATATTAAATAAATTATTTATAAAGTTTTAAGAGTTATGAATTATGTTTCTTTATATAGAATGATTTCTTATGGTTTATATTTTATAAACGTTAATCTATTTGATATTTTTATAGATATATTATTTATATTTTTAAAATATTAAATTTATATAAGGCGAATTTAATGTCGAATTTTTTTCGAATTTTTGCCCTTGTCGAACTTCATTCAAATTTTATAGTTGACGAACTCGAACTCGAACTCGAACCTTGTGACTTAGATGAAAAGTGTGCTTCATCAATGATATATTATAAGTCAACAAATGCAATTTATAAATAAAGTTGGGGGCATGTTGAGGGTAATGAGTAATTAACACTAATTGATGAAAAGTGTGCTTTATCAATGATATATTATAAATCAACAAATGCAAATGAAGATTCAGTGTGAATTATTATAAAAGCCAATGAAGAAGGAAATGAAGGAGTGCATTTGAGAATTTGGGTTTTCATGTGTTGTGTTTGGAACCAAGTGTTTCAAAGGTTTTTATCAACGGGAATTGCAAACTTGTGTGATCTCTTGTGTGATCTTGGCACTTTCAATCAGTTCATTGCTGGTGAGTTGTGCACTCTACGTCAGCTACACCCAGTAGATGAGATTACATTAAATAGTGAAGATTCAAAGGAGGGCCTGCGTTTTGTTTGTGGAGTGATTGCAGGTTATGTGATGTTATTGAAGCCATCGTATTTTTATTTGCAGGCTACGTGAGTGATGTTTGAGGCTGTTGTTGTCTAAGGAACCACCCGCAGCATCTCCCAGTAACATTCACAAGGGTTTCTATCTATATTAGGCGGGTTTGGCATTGTAAATTATCAGCAGTTCTTCCCAATGCCAAGCATTATTTGGCTATAATCTTAAGCTAATTACACTCGTAATTTCAAATGGCTATAGCTGTATATAACTTCCAATTTCCCTATATTTGCACTGTTGTATCAATTACTTTAGGTACTGTTGTATTTGATAATTTATAGCAGATTGTGGTATTGTTTGGAAATTCGTTGAAAAGCCAAGATTCTTGGCTAAATTCATATCAGCACCATTCTGGAGTTTGCAAGCAATAAGAAGTATTAAATTGCCTCTCATATGTTTGGCATAATGTTCATATCTATATTGTTCAAACTCAGCATGTTAGTTTGCATGCCAACTGTATGACAAAAAGTTCATTGGCCATAGGTGCCCATTTTACATGTAGAAATGCATGTATGCATTCAAAAAGACATAAAGGATTGCGTTTGCATTAAGCTTTTTGCCCAGATATCTAGGTAATCAATTGCAAGTATTTAAACTTCATCTAAAACCATTCCAAGCAAGCAAGAGTAATCAGAAAATAAATGATAATGATATAAGGTTTGCATGCAAACTGTTTGACAAAATGTCAAACATTGACAATTGAAGCAAATCCACTATTTGACAGAACCTATTGGAGTTATTGGAGTCGTCTCTTACATTTCAAACAAAGGGTTTGTGTGGGCAGATCAAAATCTATCCAAGGTCTCATGTCAATGCTCATTCATGCAATCTGGAACTATGTAATGTCCCTGCCAGTAGTGTTAGCTTTGGACGAGTAGAACTTGCGAAGAAATGCTACATTTAAACAATAGCAAGGTTAACTATAATATTCTAGGTGTAAGTGCTACCCAAATTATAACCCCAAACCTTAACGACATCTCCAGATTGAGTTTCCTAACCGTTATGTATTCTATCGTCTTCTCGAAAGTGCACCCCCCAAGTTTTCTTCTTGGAAGGGGCATCTCCTATCCAATGTCATCACATATGAATATGTTGACTCATCAGTATATTCTAGCACATGGAAATTATATCAATCTCATCTAACCGTTCATACAGGGTTATACTAACCTCTCACACTGGCACTATTAGTCATTCATACAGAGGATGTACTAACCTCCCAAACTGGCACTATTAGTTTCCATTAGTCCCAATTTAGCTATTCATATAAAGACAATCTGAATCCCTAGACTGGCACACTTAGCCATTCAATAGACATGAGCACAATCCCTACAGTGGCACTATGGAAGTTTGACAAATTACATCTTTATAT
Source organism: Cupressus sempervirens (assembly GCA_028749045.1). NCBI lineage: Eukaryota > Viridiplantae > Streptophyta > Pinopsida > Cupressales > Cupressaceae > Cupressus > Cupressus sempervirens. The sequence goes on along the minus strand of CM053793.1, from coordinate 93,851,137 downwards.
CCAATTAATGAACATAATATCAAATTCAAATAACCATTACATATCATTACTTTAGTTTAATGTAGATTTCCATCTATATGTGGTTATATATATATATATATATGCACACACATATATGTATAAATATTTATAGAGCCAATCATGTATTTATTGACAGATCATATAATAATGTTAAAAAAACTGTGAATGTATAACATACCTTATACATATACCTTTATGATGCCTTAACCACCTTTTACAGCTTCCTTGCTTCTCACATTAAATATGTATCCCAAGAGGTGCACAATTATATCTCTTTTATTATCTTATTCTGTTTTATTCTTGTGATAAAGTTCTCCTTTTTTTCTTATTCAATGATGATTTTTTAATATTGTTTTATTTGTCATCTATGTCATTTTGAAAAGTCACAACCCTTCATAATCACAATCCTTTCAAAAAGTCACAACATTTCATAATTACAACATTTTCAAAGAGTCATAGCCATTCATATTTACAACCATTTCGAAAAGTCACATCCTTTCATCATTGCAGCCTTATAAAAAAGTCTCTTCCTTATTTTCTTCTCATTCCTCTTCTATAAATCCATCTTTAACTCCTATCTTCTCCTCTTCTTCCTTCCTCTTCCAAATGAACTCCCTTCCCTTTTATATCTTATTTTGAAGGAGTCATAACTCTTTATTAAATATCTCTTGACCTTTCATTAGATTTAGTTAAAACTTAATTTATATTATTTATTTACTTAATATAAGTTTATTATCATTGTAATGCACTTTTTACAATATTGTTTCTTGTAGTTAATTTTATTTATTTATTCATTCATTGTAATTTTATTATAATTAAATTGTTGTTTATTTTTACATATTATTTTTTGATAATAGATTATATCATATGTTATTATTTATTATTAATAATAATATTTTTATATTATTTCTTATTTTTAATATTTTAATATATGATCTTATTATCATTATTTATTTAATAATGTTTTATTATTTAATTGTTATTAAATTCTACCTTAAAATGAGGAAATGACATTATTTCTAGGATTATGAATAAAAATTGTCTAGGCTTCTACATCATCCAAAGATTCTAGATCCTTTGTTTGCAAAAGAGGCAAACACTTGTTCAAGTAACAATAGAGGTTTTGATTTTTATGACAACAATTCCTTGCTTAAGTATAATGACGATGTTGAGTTGGGGCAAGTGCAGAGGATGTTGTTTGTGTCACCTTAAGTGTTGACACGCAAGATGAGAGTATCAAATATAAGGATTGCCTAGGAATACAAGTTCTAACAATTCTGATTTTCATAATAGTGATGGAGTGTGTTCGTATCAACCTAAAACATAAGAGGGTTCACATGCAGATGATGTTAGTCCTCAAGACTTGGGCATTTCTAATACAAAATATGATGCAGCCTCAAGTTATAGTGAGTCTACTTTTCATATTGGGCTATAGGAAATGAATCAGAGAATTCATGGGTTGGTAATAGGTTCTAGGACCGCGACTTAAACAGACTTCAAGTTACATGTGAAGTGGGAATGTGTGAGGAGACTGTTGTAGCAGCGGCTTCCCCTTTACCAGATGAGCCATTTGTTGAGGTTCTTAGCAGCAATACCTCAGTTGTTTATATGTGCAAAGATGATAGCACACATGATATTGTTGATCATGACGTGAGCATGGTGGATACAACTTCCTATTACAGTGTGGATTGTGGATCAAAGAGCTTGCATGGGAGTTATGAATTCTAGAGACATCATTAGTTGGGCAAGTGAAGGTGAGTGACAGTCGAATTGCCACAACCATTGAGCATTTTAATATTGCTCGTCAGACGTTGGTCATATTTGGTTGGGATACTCTAATATTGGATGGGCAATAGTGATAATGTCCTTTGCTTGCTGGAGATCTATTCACTTCCAAATGCTATCAGAATAATGATACATAATTACTTACGGTTAGTAGCTGACAGAGACTATCTTCTTGAATGGGGTGGGTTGCACTTGTGATAGTGGCCTTTCCCTGGTAGAGATCTATTCACTTTGAGAAGCTATCAAGATAATGAAACATATTTACTTGCAGTTATTAGCTACGAGAGACTATCTTCCTGAGTGAGGTTGCACTTGTTATGATGCATTGATGGGAAAGGAATGAGCTTGAGGCAACTACAGAGCTATTAGAGAGCACCTAGCAGGCTCTTCAGGAGTCTACAATCACGGTTATATGAGGTTACTATGGTGTTGAGATGATTACAGCCTTCACCAACTACGGATGCAGTTCAGCTTCCTACATTAGCAATTGGTGATGATTTGATATTCATGGGTTGTAGTAAGGATATGGCTATATCTGTCATATATTTAGGTGCAATAAACTCATTCAGGATGAGTACTTTGGTTGAGAACTATATAGATCCACTTATTGTATCAAATTATGTGGTGGTCAGCACTTTGTAAGATGATGTAGGATAGATTGTTGATAGCACTTGTATGGTGGTTGTGGATTCTCCATAGAGTTGTATGTTAGTAGAAAGCATCACTCCATCACCTTTCATAGGGGGCATGTACATTGTCACCTGGTTTGAAGTATGGATCTCATGTTGATTTGTTTCCCTCTCTAGGAAATAAATATGTCATTTTATCTCATGCAATTGATGTTGATAGATAGCTTGTTGTGTCACAAAGTCAGAGTGATCGGATGCAGGTTTCACAAGATAGGGTTGATTCCACCTTATTTCGTTCTTACTACGCCCATAATTTCATCGAATAGTTACTTGAGTCCAAACTTTCAGAAGGGAACTTTTGGAATCACCGAGGCTACTCTCGTTCGAGGTTCTCGCAGCATTCAGCATTTGGTGGGAGCAATTATAGAAACTTTGACTACAATGCTTCCTTGTCAAGATTTCATGGTTGGGTTTGCAAAGAGGGTTACCAGAGACCCTACCCAATCAGTTGTTCAAGGTCAAAATTTGAAACCATCTTCGGATTCTTGAGTTGTTAGTGATGAGCGATAGACAAGGATCGGAGCCATTTAAGGTAACTACACAATGAGGAGTGCTCATCATTTTTCTTCAGATTTGCAAGTACAGGACTTGGTGATGGTCAATATGGATTGGCTCCAAGAATATACCATCCTTTATCGAATGGGTATGTTCCATCTTTAGTTGATGCAGTTAGTAGCTGCAAGCTGGTGAACTCCTTACAGAGTCAGTACATCCATGGCATTTTAGCAGAGAATGGATTTCTTATCCATGGAGGACTAACAAAGTGTAGTATGGGTTTTAGTGTAGCAGATGATTCCAGACATTCATACCTCCTTATGATGGATGCATGTGAGTTTTGTTTTTACTGGGAAAAGGCACTCATTTTATGTGAAGGGATTAATAGCCTTTTTAAGGTTAAAAGTGGGTGGCCAACGGTTTGAGTTTGAAACGTCAACCCCCTCAAATCCCGTATACTACTCTCCACCAATCTGTCAAGCACATAGCTTGTCTATATATCCGGCCAACATTATTGTCGATAAAGATAAGACCTACAAAAACAAATTCTAAACCCTATTTTAACATAAGGAAAGCTCAGATTAATATGAGCCAAACCTATTTAAGGGGTTGAGAATATTTTTAAAGATGTAGTTTGAAATTGGGATATTGGAGGATATTTTGTAAATATTATGGTTAACTCCATTTTAGCATTTGTAAAAGTATATAAAGGGGTAGTTTAGGATTGGCAGATCAATTGGAATTTCCTTGGAGAAATTAGACAAGTTGGTAATACAAGTTTATGAACTTGGAGAGAGAGAGATTTTTTAGTGGTAGCCATTGATTTGGCAAACTCCGTTATCAGACTCTGTTTGCATCTACTTTCTTCTTCTCTTTTATTTGTGCTTCATCACTTTATGTTCTACGTTTTTAATGTTTGAGTCACTTGTATTTGTTAAGCATACAATTAAGCAATTGTCATAGATCCTAAATCAGATCAACTTCCCATTTGCCATGGCGTTTCTGCCTTAACAGGTATGGTGAATTTCGTGTGAGAAAAACAGAATGAATGTCTTCTGGTGTTGCCCAACATTTGGGGGTCTTTTAGTGTGTCACAGTAGATACCATGATCCATTTGTACAAGCCATAGTCTAAATTGCAAGCATATGAAAATAAAAAGAGTTAGAAGGTCAATTAGTTGTAGATAAGATAAGATAAGAGGACTGCAAGAATGGTTTGATACAGACAACTGCACGATCATAAAAAAATTACCATTCCTGTAATTACTTCTAGACAAAGGGAGAGTAGAAAGTTGAGTTATTACTGCTTACAAGTGATTCTTCCAACACTGAGGTCCCGGGGCTTAAATCTAGTGCAGACCTTTATAGCTGATGCTTCTTGTTATTTCCTCATAGTTTCATTCAACTGCAACTTTCTTTCATATTCAATTTCAGAAGAACACTAAACCTTGCAATATACAGAGTCAACTCTCAATCAATTCAAATTAAGTCTAGTAGGCTGGCATTTATATCTGCGAATTCACCATTTCCCTTGGTTGTTAATAAAAAAAATATTGGAGAGTAATCTGCTTCCTCTCAGGATTGTCCATTACAACCCCATCAACCGTAGTCATTTTGAGGTGGGCATTATCAAGCCCTCAATATGCCTTTTTGCAATGCTCAGTGATGATGTCATTTGTTCTTTGAGCCCAAGCTTTGCTGGCAATGTGTGATGGTGTTAGGTTTCATTCATGGTTGCCCACTTTCATCCCCATTAGCTTCAAGCTTCATTGAGGAGTTCTTCCCTCAAACAGCTAATTATGATTGTACTTATATCTTAAGATCTAGAGCCTAAGCACTTTTAGATTACCTTTTCTTTCTATTTTTGTTTTTACTCCTATTTTAGGCTACTTTTCATAACCAAAGATTCTTTATTCAGTATTTCTCCATTGTTACAAACATTTTTCAAAACCCACTACCTACTTTGGCAATTTGTGAGCGGTGCTGTAATGTTTGTCTGTTTTGTTTTGTATCTTAATTTATTAAGGCTACAAATGATGTAAATACAACACAATCTACAAAGCAACATGAACGTGACAAGCTCATATAACATGATTTACATTCTGATTTCAAACAAGGATATATTGAGATTTAAAACCTTCACACATAATGATTTAAGTGGGAGAAATAAAAGTTTTACGTACAAGAACAATAATACCACCCAAAGACATGGAGTCTTCCACAAGAAGATCATCCATAACCTCCTCATTTGCACCTGCACACAATGTGATAGTGTTACAATCTAAAGAGAGGTGTCATCAGCTAGGATATTTATTTATAATAACAAATAAATAATCATTGAATGTTGATACAATTTATAGTCCATTAAAAAACACCTGTTTTGGCATAAAAATATTTACATAAAATAAATGACAAGATGCTACAAAAGTTTCAAAAGTGTAATGCCCCATTTTTGGGATTGCCCTAGAATTACAAATTCCATTAAAATAAGAATTGAATATGGTTAGAGATATAACTTTAACATTTGAAATACCGTTTAACATGGTGAGTCTTGGTTAAAGTCCAGTACATCACCAAATAAGGAACAGGAACACATATATACAAACTAATTATATTCTCAGTATAATATAATCCACATTAAGCTTTACAATTTGATTATTCAGAAGAGATATACAATTCTAACTTAGGATGAGACAATAATAACCAATGCATATTTGGATTTCAAAAATACTACTTGTAGCATTTATTTTCCATATAGATTATCCCTCACAAATTTTGAAATTACTGTCATTTGTATGATGTAACTTATGCCCATTCCACTGTGGGCCTTATCTATTACCTGTTAAGTACCAGAATTTGCACTCGATACTCAACTAAATGAGTTCAATAATCCTAGCATAACATGGGAATCACTTCAATACGGGACATGCAATTGAAGTGACAACTCTGGTTTCTAGGCCGGTTCCTATAAGATGCTTCACTTAAAACTCGAAAACTTGTAAGAGAAAGGGATAGAAAGATGACAAAAAACAAAAAAAACTAAACCTATGGTGATGCACCTAAAGTTTGATTGGTGATATTCAAAGAACTTTTACACTTGAAAACCATGAAACATTTTTCAAACTCACACAACTTACCTAACACGTGCATGCACATAAATATTCTGCAGAAAGGTTAAAATGGCTATTGCTCTAGTAAAGGAAAAAGAACATTTCACAGTAGAGAACACATTACATCTGTTGTCACAACCTGCAACCCATGCCATACATTTATCACAGAATACTGAATAGATACAAAAGTGAGACAAAAACTGAAAGGAAAATAAAGCTTTCACTAACAATTTGATCAAATCACACTAACAAAACTCTACAAATGACAAGAAAATGATGAAATATGCCAAAACAGTCTCCAAGGTAGCTTTCCAATATCATCGACTGAGTTACAAAATAATGCAAAAAATATGCCCAAAGGATCCAAAAAAATCACAAAGAGCCAAAACTGCACAAGAAAGAACTCCTTCAAAATGAGTTGCAAAACTTATAAGTACAAACTCAAACTCCACCTCTTGTGGTTGAATCCAACCACAAAAGGCCGAGAAATAGGAGTCAAAAACTCACTGAAAAGAAGCCCTCAACTTGGAAAAAAAAGAACCTAACAACTCATCAAAACTGCCCCTAAAATGCTCCAATTGCTCATAAATGGCTTCTAAAAAGTTGGAGGAAGTCAAATTCAACCTTCCTTAATGAACTCAACCATTTCTTAAATACGCTACACTTGTCTTCAAACAACTCAAACTTCCCCTTAGAAACTCCAAGTCATTTACATCTAATTTGAATTCAAAACTCAAAGAACTCCCTCTTTAATCATATTTTGCTGCATCCTGATTTATTACTAAATAATTGATTTATAAGTCATCAATTACCTAATAGTACATTTTTTAAAATATTTGCAACAAAATAAGAAACCATTTATAAATACAAAATTATATAACTTAAATAAAAGTTACATATTAATATATGAACAAATAATAATAAGTTCCTTCAAAACAAAAATAAAGGAACGGACCCAAAATCATTATCAATTTGCACATTGCTTGTAAAAGCCAAAAGGTAAAGCCAAAACGCAATGTTCATTATATTTCTCAATTGTAAAAATCAATTGTAAATATCATTGAATGATTAATACAAAGAACATTTACATATTTCAGTTTGGCTCATAATGAAACATGATTTTCTGTAGAAGTGAACAGAATGTAGGAAGCAAATAGACATACTTGTATGAATCCTTTTGAAATGAAAATATGCTAGAGCTAAATTTCAGCATGTGTAGAAATTTAATAACATTACCTTTGTATGTTGTAGCTCATGCTAATTCCATTGCAAGCCTTGCCTAGTACCTTTGTATGATGTAGCACAATCCATTCGACCACATCCTTAACTAATTCATGAGATTCTAATCTAATCAATACTCTATGTTCCATATGTTTGATTATTACAGTCTGGAGAATAATCTTTACTTAATATATACACACACATACATATATATACACATCCATATATATCATAGTTCCCAAACTCGGACTTAGCAAGGCCGACTTGACTTGTGACTCAGCTACGACTCAACAAAATGAAAAACCCCTTGACATTTAGAGATTTTTAATGATTTAAAACTTGTTTCATGCACCATTAAGATACTATAACATCATCAAATAGAAGCTGATTTGTCATCACAAACATAAACAAGGAATATAAATGATAAATCCATCATATACGTAAAATGTAAATTGTAGCTAAGTCTATCAAGAATATGGGATTGAAACCAAAGAGATTTTGGATAGAATGAGTTAAAAACTTAAACCTGACAATCCTTGTTCTAGCTTCAATTTGACCTTAGAAAGCCAAGATAGGTTATGGGGTGTTAAAAGAGTTGAAGGCGTGCCAAATATTTGGATTTGGCTAAGTGTGGAATTTTTTTGGAAACCACAAAATCTAGATTTTGCATCTTAACTTTTATGAAGATGAAACCTATCTCAAACATCCTAACAGTATTTATACAGATATAACTTATACTTAAATGTTATATTTGTATAAATCATCCCACCCCCTGAGCCAAGTGTTGAATAGCAGAGTAAACATGCAAGCATATGCTCGGACCCGATCAAGTTATGCATGCTCGAACTTAGCAAGTTGGGCGAGTCGTGCCCCAAAACTCTGCAAGCCAAGTAGCAGAGTTGTCTAAACTTGCCAAAGTTTACTACTCATATAATAGATACATGCAAATTCTAGTTATTAAACTTTTATATAAACAAATACCGCACATTCAATGGATATATGAGTGTGTATTGTTGTTCGTTATTTTGTATTTACAAAATTGGGCAATGTTTACCGTACGGGTAAACTAGATTAATGCATACAGATAACTGGAACACGAACAGCAGAACTTCTATTATTATTCGCATACGCCAGACATTACATACAAAGCATATCATATCACAAGATGTATTACAATGATCCCAGACGGGATATAAATACTACCGCCGAACCTTCCCGAAGGAGTCTGTCGGCCACAAATATTCTATCCGTTACAAACTATTTATCGACGACGTCGGCTACAGAATACAGAAACACCGCCGGACATCACCCCGTCGGCTACAAAAACACCGCCGGGACCATCCAGTCGACTGACACCATCCCCCCCAAAAAAACAGTCGTCTCCTAACGACTAACACAATATCTTAGACAAATTAACAAACAAAATACATTAACGAACCAATTGCAACAAGAAAAATCCGCTTCTATCCCATCACTTCCACATTCATCTCGTACCTGTAGCCTCTGCTAACACAATACTGTCTCCTCAAGCTAACCTTGATAGCCACTCGTGCTACTTTCTCTGTCCAACTCCTCGGTACCCCGAGCCAAGTGTCGCTGCACTGCCTCCAACTCGATGATCAACTCCTCCCAAGCTCTGTACGCATCCACCAAGACAACCTCATAGCCAACACCTGCTCCCACTGCCTCTGGTACACAGAAAGTCCATGCCTGCAGCAACTTCAACTCTTCTCAACTGGTCAAACTCCCACGACTGATATCCGCAACGACTGGGGGTCCAAGGGGCAGCGCCCCCGGCGGGGTCGAGGGGCAGCGCCCCGAGTGCATTCCCTGTCGCAGTACACCATTTCTGTCATTTTCTATCGATTCTACACTTTTTCTGGCAACCATTGATGCGTCCCCTTCCCTTTGGCACCATCTGTAACTCATTCTGAACAACTTGAATCTGTCGTCTTCTTTTTTTTTTTCTTTTTTTTTTTTGCAATTTCTCCTTCCTAACGAAATTACTGTGCCTCTCGAAACTCTTGGTGGAAATCCTAATCCTCTGGATGGAAACTGCCGAGCGCACAAATTGAGAACCGCCAATCGGCAAAAGCATGATGGCCAATTGCCCGAGAACAGCCTTCCCCCGTATGCCGACGCCAGTTACGTTGTTCAATTGAAGCACAGAGAAAACCCAAGAAAGTGCATCGAAATCTTGTATTCCCACGGAAAAGTCTTCTGGCCGGAGGAGTTTTCTAAGTTCTATGCCCGCAGTCCTCTTCCTTTTACCGGCATAGACTTCTGGTGAGACTGTTTTCTTTTAAGCCCGCAGCCTTCCTATTTACTGGTGAAGACTGCCCGCACGGAGGAGATTTTAGGAGGTTTCGAAGGAAAAAAAAAAAAATGTTTAAGCCCACGGGGCTTTCCTTGGCAAAGAATGTTTTATGCCCGCGGACAGTTCCTCTTCACTCCCGCGGACAGGCTGCTGTCCGCGGGGTCTTTGACTTCACCCGCGGACAAGCTATTGCCCGCGGGCCTTTCTGTCCACAGGGCCCCCAAATTTTTTCTTTTTTCTTTTTTTCTCAAATTTTTTTTTTTTTTTTTTTTCAATGTTTTTTTTTTTTTTAAAGCACCTCAAATTTGCCTCCAGGCGTCGCCATTCTGCAACGACGACGACAAGGGAATCATCTGATCATTCTGTGACGATGACGACATCTTCCTGGCATGGTAGGATTCGTTGACTACGTGAGGTACCTCTTGCCCGTCCAATGTTCCCAACTTTACCACTCAATTGTCGCCGACCTCCTGGATCTGATATGGTCCAAGCCATCTGGCCTTAAACTTTTCCACTTTAATTTCATTCCGACCGTCATACGCCTTACATCTATTCTGTGCCACCTCCGTCACCCACTGTGCCTGCGGTCGTCACGCAACTAGATTATTTCCTTGCTGTCGGTGCCCTTCCACTAATTTTATGCTGCGGTGTAACCTTTTCTTTCCGCGCGGTCCATTCACCATGTACCGAAAAATGGGATCTTTTGTTTTTCTGTGTTCAGACTGTATGTTCTTCCCCTCAGCTTCAGCCATGGCAGCTTTTCCTTCTTCCGCTTCCCTGCATTCCTCCAGACATTTGTTTTCCTCCTTTTTCTCATCTTCGTCGAGCCTTAGCATATTACAACTCAGAAAGAGTTCGTAGTCTTCTATCTGCCAGTGGTAAAGGCCATTCATCGAGTCCAGGTCGTCGTCATTCGATCCTCCGTCAAGTCTCAATACTCCCTCTTCATCTGGTTCCATTCTCCTCTTTCCTTCATCATCACTCTCGCCTTCACTGTCAGAATCTGACAATGCTGCCTCCTCGCCAACCATTTGCGTGTGCAGGTCAATTATGAATCTTTTGCCTCCGTGCTCCATTGATAAGGTATTTCGTTTCCAATCATGTTTTACTTTTGCTTGCACCAACCAATCCCATCCCAAAATAGCATCATATCCTTTTCTTTTCAATGGAATGACTAAGAAATCCAATAAAAATGGTTGCGTACCAATGGTTACCGGTTGTGCCCTCAAGGTTCCTAATGGTTTGATCCTGTGCTGGTCCGCCGTGAGCAACTGGAATGTCGATGACCACAACGTCGACTTCCCCAACTTCTTCCAAGTATCCTCCGGTAAGATATTTACGCTGAACCCTTCGTCAACAATTGTCTCTGTCAAAACATTTCCCAAAATCCCCATCTCGACGACCGTCGGATGCCGTCCGGAGGTGAGTGCCAGCAGCATTGGGTCTGTTGTCGTCACTTCCCTACTGTCCCTTCCTGTGTCCTCTGTTGCTTTCGAAAACGGTGTATGATTCAGAATGGCCGTCTGTAACTGGGGCATTGTGAGAAGGAGGTCACTTATCTTGATCGGTATCTCCGTTTGTAAGATTTGTCGTACAATGTTTTGTTCTGCAAAGTTCCTTGCCAAGGTGCCGGTGATATCCTTCAACTGATATGTCCCCGCCGACGATGCCTTTGCAATGTCCGCCTGGGCTTCCCCCACTTTTCTCTTTTCCTCCGCTTGCCTCCGTGTAATTGCCAAAACCTCCTCTACATCCATGCCAACAGTGATCAAGTTTACTCCAGCCTTTCGACACTTGGAATCTTCGTGATCACCGGGTCCGCACCATCTGCATAATAATTTCGGTGTGTTTGCCACTGTACAATCCCGCGCAAAATGACCCCACAAATTACACGCTTGGCATTGAACGATTGGCCGTCTGTTTGCATCATACTGAGTTCGACTTCGGCTCCCATTATTATTGTTATTATTGTTATTATTTTGCCTTCTGTTATTATTCCTGTATCCTCCGGATGTAGCACCGACAGTATTCGTGTTTCCGCTACTACCCGACGGGGAAGCCTCCTGTGTGAGAAACACCTGCGGAGATCCTCTTGTCTTCATGTTAAAGGGGCACTCCTTTGTCGAATGGCCCATGATCTGACAAATGTCACAGAATTGGTTCTTTGGACACGATTCTTTAGTATGCCCGTCTGTCTTACACTCCGTGCACCACAGCTCACTGCCTTTTGGCTCCTTCTGCATGTTTTTAAATTCCTTCATCATGCGAACCATATCCTTCTGTAGGGCACGAACCTTCTTGTTGTTGCCTTTGTCGTCGCCGCTATCATCTCCGGCAGGCTCGTCGTCATCAGAATCAAAGGAGCTAGTTTTCTTCTTCTTTGTCTTCTATTCACTTTCAAGGTCCAGTGCTCTGTTATACGCATCCACATATGATGACGGTGGAACAATTTTCATTTTCCTCCGCAATTTTGATCGTAGGCCGTCCACAAACCATCTTTTCTGCAATCCGTCCGCCGGCTTGCTTTCCATTTTGTTTATTAAGTCTTTTAATATCCTGGCATAGACGCAGACAGTTTCGTGCTTCCCCTGTTTGGTATTGAAAATCTCCGTTACGATTTCATTATCATCTCACAAGAGTTTAAATTCCGCCAAGAACTCCTTTTTAATGTTATCCCAGGTATCTAGCTTTTGTGGATCCGTATCCGAAAACCAATCAATCGCGACACCCCGTAGGGTTGCCGGAAATTGCCTGACCCATTCGTCGGCATCTATGATTCCATTTTCCCGCCAAATCGTCTCACATGTCTTACAATGTCGGATGGGGTCGGCTGTACCATCGCCTTCAAATTTCGGCAGCTTTTCTTTGGGTTCCGCCATCACAACACGGGAGGTCTGCACTGTCACACCGGAGGTCTGCACTCCTACATCGGCGATCGGCACTCCCACAGTCGGCGCTCCCACACCGGCAGTCTGAACTCCCACACCGGCGGTCGGCACTCCCACACCGGCGGTCTGCACTCCCACACCGGCAGTCTGAACTCCCGCACCGGCGATCTGCACTCCTGCACCGGAGGTGTCGACAGCTGCGAACCTTGGTGAAGAAGGATCCTCTGAAATTGTTTCCCGTGGAAGTCTATCTCGGACGAAGAGGTCACTCCACGCTCGTGCTCCCTCGGCACTGCGAGCCGTGCGAGTTAATGCTCTTCCATCTGAATTTTCTTCCCTCGGCGAACACAAATTCAAGAACTCCTCCCGTGCTTCTTCCACCAATTCCACCCGCTGCCGAGTCTCCTCCAACAATTCCTCCGCACTTCGGTTTCCGTCGGCAATCTTCTGAAATCTTCGTCGGCGTTCGGCTTGCTGTGCCAGAATTAAATTCTCCTGCACAGTACGGATTCCATCTTTTCCCTTCGCCTTATTCCGATCCTTGTTAAGCTGATTTGGCATTAATCTTCATTCCTCCCACCTTCCAGATTCATAAGGCAACGGCGCCAAATGTTTACCGTACAGGTAAAAGAAATCAACGCATACAGACAATGAAACAAAATAGCAAAATTATATTCGCATATGCCAGACATTACATATAGAGCATATCATATCGCCAGATGTATTACAATGATCTCAGACGGGATATAAATACTACCGCCGACCCTTCCCGAAGGAGTCCGTTGGCCACAAATATTCTATCCGTTACAAACTATTTATCGACGACGTCAACTACAGAATACAGAAACACCGCCGGACATCACCCCGTCGGCTACAGAAACACCGCCGGGACCATCCAGTCGGCTGACAGGCAAACCTGTGCAATTTTTCATGGATTAGTACTTTAAATTCTCTAAGGTAGGCATCCTAAAGCATTTTTCAAAGAAAATTGGTTCTACCTTGGATTGGCCTAAGTTTCTCGTCCTTCAAATGCCATTTTCAAATACTTTTGTCGAGTTTTTCTTTGCCATCCTTGCAAAATTAAGTGTTTCTTTCCTGACTGCAAGTGCACAATTCTTGGAAATCTCAAGTCTTTATTTCATATTTTTGTTTATTTTGTTTGTTTTTTTCTCTTGTTGTCCTAGGTATTTTGCTTTTTTAATCCTAGTCATTTTGAGGTATTTTAGACCTTAATACATGTTATATTCTAAGAGAAAATAACGAATGAAGCTACTTGCAATTGGGTTTTTTGAATTCCTTATTGAAAAACTTGCAATATATAATCAAAATATCAAAGGCTTCTTAAGTCATGCATCAGATTTTTTAAAAGCCATTACAAATCATTTATGGAAGGCATTTGTTTGCAATGGAGAATTTAAAGTCCTACCTTGCATTTATAATAACATTTTTAAGGAGTCCATTATTTTAATGAAAATGTTATATTTGTAATCGGGCTTTTAAAAGTTAGATTACAAATCTTTGGTGATATTAAAGTTGTTTTTGGGTTATAAAGCATTCTTTGACTCCCACTATTGTTTATGAAGCCCCACATTCCATAAAGTGCACCATTTTTTAACAAAGGTGCTTGTGAAAGATGTTTTTAATGTACCAACCACGTTATCTCTCTCAAATTTAAAAACGTTTTATGCTTGTGTCATTAATAAAGCCCAATATTGTGTCTAGCGTCAACAGTTTTAAATGAGAACCATTTTCTTCATGACTATACACTTGCAGTCACATAGATGAAAACCGACACTAATTGGTTGAGGCATTTTTGTAAGTATTTTTTGCATTCATAGTTGTGAACCCCGACCAGCCATCTGAAGGTGATTTTGTTTAAGAAGGCTAAGTTTAAAGTATCAAACATTTGCAAGTGATGATACAAAGCCTAACATCAAGAATTAGGGCATTGTTGAAAGCATCTTGTGCTTGAATTATTGAAAACAAAGAACATTTGTCTGACTCGGTCGTCATTTCTGGCTGAGATTGAATTTGAATTTGTAAATGCGAACACAGACCACAATTTAAAGGTGGAATGATTCCTTGACTTGCTAGGATTGAGGATTTTGCTTTACAATCTTTGTCATTTGTCAAGTGAATTGTCAAAACTGGAAATTGCATTGATTGAGGGAAAGGGATTTGGTAAATTTTTTGCTTTCCCTAAACACCTATATAATTGTGATTTGAAGATTTTTTCATAGATTTGTGTTAATGTTTAGTGTCAAAGAAGCAAAACATGAATTTATTGGTATTCTGAAATACTGCTGATTCCATAATCACAGAGCTTTAAGCATACATATATGCATATATATAAATGTACGTATACACATATATATGCTTACATCCCTGTAATAGTACACAGATTAAACAAGCAGTACTGAGATCATGTTGTTTATTTAATCGGCAGACTTCGTAATGATCAGGCACTATATTTACCATGCCTTGTATCGGGTTTCATACATATCGTGCCTTGCTCCTATCAAGTGTTAACCCTTATTGGGCCCTGATTTATTATGGGGCAATAACATATATTAGTCAATTTTGGCAGTTACGTAAACTAACATGCCTCCGAAGAGGCATGTCCCTACGTAGCTCTTAGGCCACGTAGAGACATGACTCTTCGGAGTCATGTCTTTACATTTTGTATATATATCTATAACCTGCCGCAGGGAAAGTATCGATTACTTGGCATTTGAGTACCTGCCATAAGCATCAGTATATTGAAAACATTACTTACTGTTGTCTACATCATTTCATTTGTTACAAGCAATCCAGTGCTACGACTACTGCTGAAGGAGGAAGACAATCAAATATATTACTGAGGTCACAGCCAAAGATAAGTAAATATATTCTGCATAATTCAAATTAGAAATTCTCTGCAAGCATTCTTTTGTAATTGTTTATCTATCAGAGATCCACAATTTTAACAATTTGAGTCAGCAATCTTTGGGAATTTTTCCAAGTTTGTGCAAAGCATTCTCATTCAAAGTAGCAATTACATTGCATTCTTGAGTATTTTTGAGAGGCATGTCATTCTTTGTTTGCATTTAGTTTTCATTTTTGAAGAATATGAAATTCATCTTTTCCCTCTTTGCTTAAAATGCCAAGGATTTAGTATATATGAGATTTGTTTTGTTTTGGATTTGTATATGTGTTTGTGTCTTTGTGTTTGCAAATCTTTTCCACATTTGTAAAGGTCTTTATCTTTGAAAGTTTGACTATATTGTTCTCATAACAATACAAGTTCATCCAAAAAATGATGCAAGTAAAGATGCAGGTTTAACCTTCAAAGCAAGAGCTTCAAAAATGCATGTTTTTCCCCACTTGCAGTTGGATGTCAAAAATCTGATTGTGAGATCATTTGGCCAAAAAAAGCTAAAGGCTTTCCCTTACTTGCAATCCCAATTACAAGCAGAATATCTTCGTGAAAAGACTTAAAATTGGATTTCAAAACCCAATTCTAAGTAAGAAAGATATGCTTATGTTCCATCCACGTACAAAACCCAGGAAAACCCTGAAATTCATCTCTTTCCTCAGTTTAAAAGCTGATTTTGTCCATTTTTCTCCAATTTCCAATGCTTGAAACCCTTTCATTCATATCCTATATGCATACCCTTCCAGTACTGCAAGGTCAAAGTTCTATAAGTGTATTATGGGTTTGTTGGTGTCTCATGAAGATGTGCTCACTCTATGGAATTTTCATATTGCAGTTTCATCCACAAGTTTATTTGCTATGTGGGAAGAGGCAGCCTCTCTGATCAACAAGAGAAGGATGAAACATACATTAGATAAGTGCCACAACTCTATTCCGCCTTCATAGCTGACTTCTTTTGTTGATGAAATCAAAGATATGAGGATAGGACACATTGATCTGTCTGATTTCCTCAAAAGGGTTCAAACATCTACAAAAAAAAGATGGTTCTCTTCATTTAGACCAACATACGCCTTGTCTCTACTTTTCCAGTGGCTACTCTAGACCTGAATTCGTAATGGCAAGTGCAGAACACTTTGATTGCAAATCTAAAACCATCCAGCATGATTATGGAAGCATTATTATCAGGCTGGATCCAGAGTCAATTGATAAAATCTTCAAAGTTTTGCCTACTCCAGTACGTATAGATATATCAAAGGAAAAGGATTTGAAGAGGTGGAATGACAAGAAATAGGAATGCATCAAGTCTATGAATGAGAACTGACTTGTCAACAAGAGAACTCATTGTCCAAATGGTCAAAGATGTCCAGAGCAGACTTCCATGAGGAGATAAATGATTTGATCATTCTTCTCAACGAGATTATGGGCCTAAGGGAGTCCAATGTATTTGAGCCTTGGATGAACAAGTCCATTTTTTTATTGTGAGTTCTAAACAGAAGATTATTTTGGGTGAGATCATCATTTCTACCATGTGTGAGCAGCTAGCTTGTGTTCCTAACACTCTTACTTTCTGCATGAACTACTACTTGGCACACATTGTGGCTTCTTTTGGATCCCTTTCTAGTCTTTCAACCAAGGGTGATAAATCGTTGGTTCCAATTCAGGAGTATTACGAGCAGTTGACTTTGAGGCCTAATTGGGTGCATTACAGAAGAGTGCAAGACGCCTTCTACGAATATTACATGAAGCTTCTTGAGAAAACACTTCCAAAGAAGTGAGTTCCTAATGCACCTTGATATAAGTATGGATGCTTGTTTTGTAGTTTCCAAACATTACATACATAAGGGTTAGTTGTTACCAAGGTGATCCTTATACACTCTCATGGTATACCACAGAAAAGATCATTCTCATGGCACTTGCAAGACAACACATGGTGGTCCAAGCATATTAGTCAACTTAGCATAGACCTAGGGTTGGCATCTCCTTGGAGAATTTGCTCAAGAAAGAAGGTATGCTTTGATCAACGTTCCAAAGGCAAAGTGTGTAGAGACTGAACTGTCGGAGATCACTCTCAAGAACCTCAAATCCAGGACACAATTTGACTATCGAGGGATGAACAACAAAATTAGGAGAAGCTTCACACACATTCATCACCTCAAGGACATCTGGATTGACCTGCACACTAAGGATGATATAAAGGGGATGGATTACAGTAGTCTGACTATAAAATAGATTGTTGATTTCAATCTGACCCAAATTCCATAGGGTGTGGATGGTGTCAATGACATTCTTGATCCTAAGTACCATGAGCAGCAAGTCAAGAAGCTCCCCATTGAGCCTATTTTATGGTCACCCAAGGAGAGCACATCTAGTTTTTATAGGTTCCAACCTATTTTAGTCAATACCAATGCATGGCTAAAGAAAAGGGGCATAAAAACCACTAAAATCAAACCTCAAAAAGATTTTGACACTGTTAGTCAATTGGGCGCATATCAAAAATCATAGGTAAGGATGAGGATGGTCCTTCATCATCAATAGTTGTTGGGATACCAAAGCTCAAGATCAAAGGGGGCAAGGCCATGGTTATATCATCAAAGGAGATGAAGGAAGAGGCAGTACCGAAAATAATATAGGTTGAAACCAAAGAAGATGAGTTGCAGGAACTGGAAGATCCTATTCTACAGGTATTTCACGTTGAAAACGCAATGTTGATTCTTGTGATTCTTAAATCAATGTTAGTACTTGATGGGAGCTTATGTCTCCTCTTGACAATAATGTAGATTCATTCTCTACAATTTGAGCTCCTTCGATGAATACATCCAACATGGCTATTTTGTCAGTTGTTCTTGTAACCATTCTTGAGGAACACTGATAATTTGGAGAACGTCTCCGAAGCATATTCTACCCCCAATTTATCAAATGTCTCTGTGACTCTTCTTGATACGTCAATTGCACATTTTAATTGGTTCATGGATGAAGCTACTTAAAAGAATCAGGCACTTATAACTATTCAAACTAAGGCAACACCCATCATGACAACTATTGCATAATCAGGATCACTGTCTATCATGGCCGCCATCTCCACTTCTACTTAGAATGATTCCTCCAACCTACCTCCTTGGCTCAGTATTGTCAACTCGAAGAGGAAGAAGTAGGAAACCCTCCCAAAGAAATTCGACTTCAAGCAACTCAAGAAAGCCAGAACTCCAACAAGCAAAAGGGTAAAGATAGTTTCTAAAGTCATGATTGATCAAAACAAAATAAAGCATGCTGAAATTGCAGAGCCTTTGGTAGACAAACCGCAGGATGAATTACAAACATCTACTCCAGGTTCACGAGAGTGGAATAGGGTAAGGAGACTCAAATCGAATACTAGAAGGATGCACAAAATGCAATAACTTTACATTATCCAAGTAATGATCAATTATGGGCTTAGAAAAATTAGTTGACGAAGGAGATTTCCCATTTTCTAGAAGTCATTTAAAAGATGAGTAATTCACCTAAGTAGATTATGTAATGTTCCAGATGTATGGCCAACAATTTCATCCCTACAGTATTTTGTGTAATCAAGCTACCCATAGGTCACCTCCAAATGGTAATATCTTTGTAAGGTACCCAATCACTCTCGCACGAAATGTCTTCATACAATACCATGCCACTCCTATGCTTGTAAGGCAAGACCTCCACACAATTGCACATTACCACCGTATGGTGAGTTTCCAATATGACATTCATACGTACATGCCAATGTTTTCATTCAAACCACATGACCATGGTACTCTACACTGCACACGGCATATCGCACATCACTTGAATGCACTCAACATATTGCACACTCTACACTCTATATGCCACCCACACACACTCCACACGCACGCACTCTACACACCATCACATGCACTCTGTACACCACCCACACAACTACACGTTGCACACAACACAACAAAGGTCACTCATCCTAGTTTAGCACCCAATACTCAACCCCTTTGGATTTAACAACCTTCGCCACTCGACACCCTTTGGCTCCCATTAACACCCAAAACCTTCGGTACTCAACCTTCAACACTTGGTAAGCCCTTCACCACTACAACCTTTGGCTTCCTTTAACACCCAACACCTTCGATACTCAACCTTCAACACTTGGTATGTGGTGTCCAAATATTATACTCTATCTATGGCTATTATTATTATCCAAGGTAATGCAATAGATCATAGATCATGGTGTTTACCGCATAGGTTAATTAAGAATTGCACACTGATAATGAACACGAACACGAACAGCAGAACTCTTATTATTATTCGCATATGCCAAGATATTACATTAGGTTCTCCTCCTGATCATCATTACAATGATCCCGAAGGGAAATATAAATACTGTCCGAGGAACCTTCTCGAAGGTATCCGTCGGCCACATACAACATGCCAACAGTAATAATAGAACCTTCTGGATACATCTCGATACATGTCGGCTTGACAACACACTGACAGAAACCTCCCGATGCACCGTCGAGAACATCCTGAAACACCATCGAGAAGCTCCTGATACACCGTCGGGAACATCCTGAAACACCATTGGGAAGCTCCTGATACACCGTCGGGAACCTCCTGATACACCGTCAGGAACCTCCCGATACACCGTCGGGAACATCTTGAAACACCATCGGGAAGCTCTTGATACACCATCGGGAACATCCTGAAACATCGTCGGGAAGCTCCTGATACACCATCGGGAACATCCTGAAACACCATCGGGAACATCCTGAAACACCATCGGGAAGCTCTTGATACACTGTCGGGAACCTCCCGATACACCGTCGGGAACATCCTAAAACACCATCGGGAAGCTCCTGATACACCGTCGGAACCTCCCAATACACTGTCGAGAACATCCTGATACATTATTTCCTGACGACATCATCCCCCCCAAAAAGAAAAGTCGTCTCCCGACGACTAGACAACAAAAACTGTCTCCTTAACTGACCTTGATAGCCACCCATGCTGCTTAGTCTGCTTCCAACTCTGGGTCCACTGAGCCAAGTGTCGCTGAAGTGCCTTCAACTGGATGATCGGCTCCTCCCGAGCTCTCTACGCATCCGCCAAGACAGCCTCTCGGCCAACAACTACTCCTAGTGCCTCTAGTACACAGACAATCCATGCCTACAGCAGCTTCAAGTCTTCTCAACTGGTCACACTTCACGACTGATATCCGCAACGACTGGGAGTCTAGAGGGCAACGCCCCCGGCGGGGTCGAGGGGCAGCGCCCCAGGTGTGCTCCCTGTCGCAGTACAGGGCGGGGTCGAGGGGCAGTGCCCCTTGCCGCCAAGACCAGATTAGCACTCCGAAACCCACACAAAACTACATGGAACACACTATTTCTACAATTTCTTCTGATTCCACACTCTTTCTGGCAATCGCTAATACTTCCCCTTCCCTTTAACATCATTTGTTACTCATTCTGAGCATTCTTGATTTGTCGACACTTTTTTTTTTTTCTTAGTTTGGGAAAACCTCTTCACCCTACTTTTGGCCTGCATACCGCCTTCTGTAGGACTCTGTAATGTTGCGATTCACTTCCTTACTGACCACCATACGCAAGTCCTTCCAATACCTTGCGCCGTACTAGGACATGGCTTCTAGAGGACGTGATCATGCCGTACGGTGTCCTTGTTGCAAGTAGTACGGTGTCACCTTCAACAAGCTGTATGGTGGTGAAAGTACTTAGGCCAAAATGACGTACGGTGCTTCATCTAGGATACCGTACAGTGAATGTAATGTCGTACGGTGTTTAATTTGAATACTGCCGTAAGGAAGCCGTATGGCTTATTACACAAACATATTTCAAAATGGCAAGGACTTCTGTACGGTGATAGGACTAGGGGCGTTGTATGGTAACACAACCTCTCAATGCCGTACGGTGATGAACTTGAGAATACCGTACGGTGTGTATTGCCTGCTCCTAAAGCCGTACGGTCATGTGACCGTACAGTGTCTTTTTCTTTTCTTTTCTTTTATTTTTTTTCTCCTTTTTCTTTCTCTTTTTTTTTAAAAAAAAAAAATTCTACTACTCCCTATCTGACATATGTACAATATTTACATATACAGTACTTACAGTCATTTTTTTCAATTCTTTATCCACGGAGGTGCGTTATCGTGGTAGACAGTCAACTTTGACCTATTCACTGAATCAGCGACTCCCTTTTCGTCTAGCATCCATTGTTTTACTGCTCCATTACTATCCACTTCCTGAATTTGATACGGCCCGACCCATTTAAGTTTGAACTTGCCTGGTTTGATCTCATTCCGGTCGTCGTACTTCAACACCCACTGTCCAAGTTGAAACTTGCTACACCTGTTCTGTGTCATCTCCATATCGCCCAATTCGTTCCCGAAGCTCGCTACCATGGACTTCGTCAGCTGCCCCTTCTGTCCGTCAATAATACGTCCACTCCATACTGCTGCAACTTTTATTAAACCCTTCCGCTTTGTTCCCTGTGCAGACCGTATGATGTGTCTTCCTTGCTGCTGGCACTTTTCTACTATATTTGTGGTTCGACGTAATACTTTCTTCTTGCGCGGTCGTACAGTGGAATCTTTCCTCCTTTCGGGTTCGTACTGTATGTTCTTTCCTTCAGCTTCAGTCATACCCGCGTTTCCTTCTTCGACTTCTATGTTGTTTCGAACATTCATTCCCTCCTTCGGCTTCTCCATGTTCCTTCGAACATTCATTTCCTCCATCGGCTTCTCTGTGTTCCTTCGGACTTTCATTTCTTCCTTTCTTACCTTCGTCGATCCTTAGCATATTACAACTTGGAAAGAGCTCGTAATCTTCTATCTGCCAGTGGTAAAGACCATTTACTGAATCCAGATCGTCATCTCCTTCCAATCGTAGGACTCCCTCCTAATCAGGTTCCATACTCTGCCTCCTCTCATCCTCTTCTCCTTCGGAATCCGGCAATAGAGCTTCTTCTCCAACCATCTGAGTGTGTAGATCGATGACATACTTCCAACCTTTGCTTTCAAGTGATAAAGTATTTTTCTTCCAATCGTGTTTTGCCTTGGCTTGTATCAGCCACCCCCGGCCCAAAATGGCATCATATCCTCTCCGCTTCAGTGGGATCACGACAAAATCCAACAAGAATGGTTGTGTTCCAATCGTCACTGGTTGTGCTGTCAGGACTCCCAATGGCTTGATTCCATGTTGATCGGCTGTTAACAGTTGGAATGTAGGCGGCCATAATGTCGGTTGTCCCAATCTTTTCCAGGTGTCTTCAGGCAACACATTGACACCGGACCCTCCGTCCACAATCGTTTCTGTCAATACAGTCCCGAGAATTCCCATTTTGACGACTGTCAGAGGGCATCCGGATGAGAGGGCTAACAACATCGGATCTTCTACACTTGCGCCACTTTCTTTCTCCTTTCTGTCTGCTATACTTGCTCCACTTTCCTGCTCCCTTCCATATTCTCCTGGAAGTTTAGCAGCAGGAACAATGCTTGCGAGTGCCAATCGGAGTTGAGGCATAGTGAGCAACAGATCATTTATCCTGACGGGTATCTCGGCTTGCAATATTTGCCATACAATGTTATGTTCTGCGCAGTTCCGTACAGAGGTACTCGGCGTGTCCTTCAGGGGTGTCGTTCCTACTTGCGTTGCTCTTTGGATCTCTGCTCGTGCTTCCTTTAGTCTCTTCTTTTCTTCCACCGGGTTAGGGTACACTTTCGCTTGCTGCCACGTGATGGCCAGAACCTCTTCTTCGTCCGTCCTGACGGTGATCAAGTTTACTCCTAACTTTGGACACCTAGCATCTTCATGATCACCAAGTCCACACCATCTGCATAACAACTTCAGTGTGTTCGCCGTTGTACACTCTCGGGCGAAGTGACCCCACAAATTGCATGCGCGGCATTGAATTATCAGCCGACCATTCGCATCATACTAAATTCGACTCCTTTCGCCATTATTGTTGTTGCTGCTATTGTTGTTGTTTTGACCGTGCCGGTTGTTTCTGTATCCGCCCGATGTGGCACCTTCCGTACTGGTGTTCCCGTTCCCTCCTGACAGGGCTGCCTCCTGTGTCAAGAACACTTGTTGCGATGTTCTTGTTTTCAAATTGAAAGGGCATTCCTTTACCGAGTGTCCCATAATCTGGCAGATCTCACAATATTGCTCTTTCGAGCAAGATCCCTTTGTATGGCCTTCCTTCTTGCACTCCGTGCACCACAGTTCATTGCCCTTAGTCTCCTTGTTCATGTTCTTGAATTCCTTCATCATCCGAATCATGTCCTTTTGAAGGGCACGAACCTTCTTGCTGCTGCCTTCATCATCACTGCTATCTTCTCCTGAAGAGGCGTCGTCATCTGAATCGGATGAGCTAGACTTCTTCTTCTTGGTCTTCTGTTCACTTTCCAGGTTCATTGCCCGATTATATGCTTCAATCTATGTCGATGGTGGCACGATCTTCATCTTCTTCCGCAGCTTTGGGTGAAGGCCCTCAATGAACCATCGTTTCTGTAACCCGTCAGCTGGCTTATTCTCCATTTTATTGATCAAGTCCTTCAATTTCCTTGCGAAGACTCGGACTGTTTCATTCTTCCCTTGCTTAGTATTGAATATCTCCGCTACAATTTCATTATCGTCGCGCAGGAGTTGAAATTCGGAGATGAACTCCTTTTTAATGTTATCCCAACTGTTTAACTTTTGTGGATCAGTATCAGTAAACCAATCAATTGCAACACCCCGGAGGGTTGCCGAAAATTGCCTCATCCATTCATTTGTATCCATTATGCCATTAGCTCTCCAAATCGTTTCACAGGTTTTACAATGTCGGATGGGATCAGCTGCTCCATCACCATCAAATTTAGGTAACTTCTCCTTTGGTCCCGCCATCCCAAGGCTCACACTTGGTATTCTGATGCTCCCACTTGGTATCCCGACAGTTGTGTTTGGTGAACAAGGGTCTCCGTTAAGTGAATCTGTTCCTTCTGGAAGTGGATCCTGGACGAAGAGTTCACTCCACGCTCTTGCTCCTTCGGCACTCCGAGCCGTGCGAGTCGATTCTCTTCCGTCTGGACTGTCTTCCCTCGGCGAACACCAATTCAAAAACTCCTCCCTTGCCTCTTCCACCAATTCCACACGCTGTCGCATCTCCTCCAATAATGCTTCCACACTTCTGCGTCTGTCGGCAGCAATCTTCTAGAATCTCTTTCTAAGTTCAGCTTCGCCAAAATCAGATCGCCGTGTACTGTGCGTATTTCGTCCTTATTCTTTACTTTGTTCTTATTCTTGTTCAGCTGATTCAGCATTACTCTTCATTCTCCTGCCTTTCCAGGTCCATCGGGCAACGGCGCCAAATGTTTACCGCATAGGTTAATTAAGAATTGCACACTGATAATGAACACGAACACGAACAACAGAACTCTTATTATTATTCGCATATGCCAAGATATTACATTAGGTTCTCCTCCTGATCATCATTACAATGATCCCGAAGGGAAATATAAATACTGTCCGAGGAACCTTCTCGAAGGTATCCGTCGGCCACATACAACATGCCAACTGTAATAATAGAACCTTCTGGATACATCTCGATACATGTCGACCTGACGGCACACATCCCGATACACTGACAGAAACCTCCCGATGCACCGTCGGGAACATCCTAAAACACCATCGGGAAGCTCCTGATACACCATCGGGAACATCCTGAAACACCATTGGGAAGCTCCTGATACACCATCCGGAACCTCCCGATACACCATCGGGAACATCCGGAAACACCATCGAGAAGCTCCTGATACACCGTCAGAAACCTCCCGATACACCGTCGGAAACATCCCGAAACACCATTGGGAAGCTCCTGATACACCGTCGGGAACATCCTGAAACACCGTCGGGAAGCTCCTGATACACCATCGGGAACATCCTGAAACACCATCGGGAAGCTCTTGATACACTGTCGGAAACCTCCCGATACACCGTCAAGAACATCCTGAAACACCATCGGGAAGCTCCTGATACACCGTCGGAACCTCCCGATACACTGTCGAGAACATCCTGATACATTATTTCCTGACGACACATGGCATATGCAAACCACAGAAATGAATTGCTATCAATTGGAGAGTTATATTGTCAAATGATATACAACTGGACAAATTTATCTCTGAAGAAGGCATCACAAATTTGATAATAAAGTAAACAATGACGTATTTAAAGTGATTGAGGGTAGACTAATGCGGTTGTTAACCACCAAAACTACAATTACAGAATAGGTAGGGTCTTTCAACCCTAAACTGCAAACAATGCTGAATTCCAACTAGAAGTGCAAATACACAATAGAATTAACTCTGGGATGATTTCCTACAATGCCAACCACGGCCTTCTAAAGAGCTCCAAGAAGTTTCTTGAAGGGTTACAAATAGGCCAACATTGATTATTTATTACTTTGGCCCCTTTTAATATTATAACTATATTAATTAATTAATTAAAGAAGTCCTTAATAATATAATTTAGTTTTTGGGACTACTTAATTAATTAATCTACTTAAGTCACTTTGTAAAAATTAGGGACATTACAGATTAATCTCATGGCTTCTTCTCTTTGAGAAAAATCAATCAAGCATGGTGAAAGGATTGGAAAAAAGGCCAAGGCAGCGGATCATTGGATCAATCAAATGGAGGTTCAAGGTACACAGGTGATCAGAGATATTTTCCGGGTGTTGAAGCATGCTAGAAATACTGCAGCCAAGTGAAGTTCCTACATCATTTAAATAGGACCTAAAAGTCTTAGATGAGGACTTAAGTGTCTGGAACAAAATGTTGGATATGGATTTGGATGCGTTGTGTGAGTATGGTGTCATTTCCTCTCCAGAAATGTTTAACGAACATCGAGATTTGACAGTCAACAAAGGTTGGGTGATCAAAGGGTTGGTTTCAGATGTGCAGACAGCCATTGGGATCTGTAAAGAGAAAAAATGTGATCAGAGAAGGTTTTGGGGAGTTGACATGCAAGATAATAACTGAAAGTAATGAGCTGATTTCAGAAGATGTTATATCAGAGCTCAAGTTGCCTAGAGCTTGAGGCGGGTGACTTTGATCTCAGTTCCACAAACAAATTTACAAGCTTCAAGATTTCACTGGATTGACTTTGGACCAGGCTTGAAGAGTGCAGCAAAGCTATTTCCAGGTGTGCAAGTACAATCCTAAAAATGACTGACATAGCACCACATACATGTGACCCTGGACCAATGCAGGCTTCTATTTGCAGATTGGAGTCTTCCATTGATCGTCTCTGAAGAAAATCTAAAAGTGTCGCGGACACTTAACCATTTTTCATGCTTTCTGGTAGTTATTATTTTGTTGGCAGATTAAATGTAATCGGAGAGCAAGTTATAATTACAAGTGAACTTTCACCTTAAAGTCATTACATGTTGATGTAATCAAATTACAGGTCAAGTACATTAGGACTTGTAATTTGAATAAGTCAAGTTAGTTAGAGAATTAGTCAGAGTTGTTAAGGTTCCCTAACCTTGTTCTCCCATCTCCTCGCCTACATAAAGGAGTGGACCTCATTGTGAAAAAACTATCTTTTGTTCTTTTGTTTATGTAAGTAGATTATGCTGAAATTTCTTGTGGAGAATGAGTTTTCTTGTACAAAGTTAAAAGTGAATAATAAAGAACACATTTGCCTACACTTTGTAATGCAAAGCTTGTGAATGATTTATGTATTCTTTTGCTGCATAGATTATTCAATATTTGATTCATTGAGTTAATTACTTTCATAATTTTTTGAACTATTGATTTGCGTTTTCTTGAGACTTTGTGCTGCAAAGGAGCAGGCTAATATAATATAGAATGGCTTCAAATACTTAAGACTGAGTGACTTTGTGCCTCGGTTTCAAGTATTATTTATAGAACTCCAAAAGTATTCGATAAAAGACTTTGAGCTTTACTATGCACAGAATACTTTGGGTTTCTATAAATGTTCCATACTAGAAACTAGATTGGTATCTTTTGCATTGTTATTATGTCAACTTAGAAGCTGTCCATATAATTGCAGCAACAAGTCCTTTTTATTTAAGTTTTAGTGTTGTTCATAAGTTATTTATAAAATCATTCCTTAAAAAAGCTGAACATATTGTTAGAACCGCCCTTTTTCTGTCATGTCCCCCATTTGGCTCCAATAGAAATTATTAAATATATAAAATAGTAAAAAATAAAAAAATTAATCATAATATTGAATTAATACATCATAACTCAAATATAAACAAACATATTAAACCTATTATTATGATAATATTATGATATATTATTAATATGATAATATATATATATAGTGATATATTTAAATTACCTATTATATAAATATTTTTCTATATTATAACTTTAAAATATAAATATATATTAATCAACATTTTTTGTTAAAATAGAACAGACCAAATGAATAGTTGCAACCTTCTAGCCATGCCCATATATTAGAAATAATTTGGAATGAGCAAAGGGGGAGGAGGGAAATAGGTCCGTCAATCACAGAATTCAATACACAGCAGTTTGAAAAAAAATCAGAGAATATAGACACAGAGATGCAAGTCAGTCACCTGGAAAACATCTGAGGAGTCTTAACTACAAAACAGAATAAGTAGATGTAAAGGAAGGAAACCACAAACCATCTTGAGTGATCATAGACGATGAGAATAGGCAGCATAGAAGAAGACCCATCTCAAAATAAATCCTCTGAACATTATCGGTGATAAAAAACCCTCCAAAATATGATATTGACAAAAGATTATTCAAATCTGTTGCTGCCGTATTTGACGAGAATATTATACTGGTTATTAAGACAATGCTCACAATAACATAATTTGATAGTAACTGTATGGTTTGGAAATAGACATTTGCCTTCAGTTGGGAAGGATAAGTCCACAAGTTCGCAGATGATAGTATAAGTGAGTAACAACACATATAAGCAGAACTCATGCCTGGAAATATATTAGTAATCTCCTGCAGCTCCCAGCGAAATATCATACCAATAGTCTAAAGTCTGAATTACTGTTTACATACTCAGTAAGCCTTTGCGGTCCATGGTTACACTACCATCCAATCTGCAAGAACCATCTCTGTTTGTATTTAGTGGAGCCACAGACTTTCATAAGTCATAGACACACGATCCTAAAGATATTGAATTAATATGAAGAGAAATAAGAAGACATCACAGTAAGCATTGATACTCAGCATATCACAGCCAACCAACAGAGTTACGTACTTATTAGAGATCATTGGGTACTCGGTAACGGATGATTGTTACCTCTATAAATAAGGGGAGTGGAACAGAGTAAGAGAAGGAATCATTATATAAATCAGAGGGTCTGATCATACCTAAAGAGAATTCCCTTTGTATATTGATAAAGATATATTAGACACCACCCAACAATAGGGATAATCCAACCAATAATATATTGACAGTTCACAAGAAACTAAATAAGCAATTAATTTGGCCTTAGTGAATCATTTAAGGTGCGTCATTGTTCTACAGCATCTCACAAAATTCAGAAGGAGAGCTACTAGTTACTTCATGGGGCTGTCTTGAACAACAAGATGAATCTGTAACATTGAGTTGGTGAATGTTATGTATTGCAACTTAACATCAAAGATAATAATATTATTAATAAGACCAGCTATTCTATATTGTTCTTGGGAATCTTATCAAAGTCTATTTGCTGTCAATTATATGTCTATGAGATTGGAGATTGTTTTAAGAGAGAATTCAAATTAATTGTTTCAAGTTCTTAAGTCAGTTAGCAAGGGGACATTTCATTTTCAACTATCAGTCAAGCCCTTGTTGGAGCCACCTGCAGTAAGAAAGGAGACTCCCCTATTGCAAAGGGGTGGGAGTAATCTCAGATGACATTGTCTAATATTACAGTTTTGTAAGTTGTGGTTACGGTGGCTTACAAAAAAATTAGCCAACAAATATAATGACATAATTGTTTGAACACTTATTTTAATGATATGCAGATATACATGTAACAGACATATATAATTATTAAATATCATTGAATACGCACATGGTCTTAATATTTAGCAGACAAGGATAACTCCTAGCACTGTATATAAAAAGAGTTGTTCATGCCAAGGTTGACGGCATTATTGAGAAAGTCATCGCTCTAGAGAAAAATAACTTTGCTATTTCGGATTTGTTCAATGCTTATCCTCTTAGCATAAACCCTTCTAAAACTGGATGGTGATCACCAAAATATCAACATCGTCGTAAGGCATGAACAATCATATATTTTCATGTTGTTTATCACTATTCATATATTGCTTCTTCTTGTCTGTATATTGCCATGAGTGGAATATCATAAATCTGAATTTGCCCCTGTAATGTCTGTTTTGTATTTGCTCAATGTGTTTTATAAAGTGCGGATTGGATTATAAGTCCTACCAGTGCTTTTCTGTGCTGATTGCATCATATATGAAGTGCTAATTGGGTGTTCGACTGGTGACAGTATTCAAGTCTTCTCTCTCCTTTGATGTTCGATGCCTTCCCCCAACTTATACTCATGCGGGAGTGGGTAAAAGGATCTTCCAAAGGTCAAGGCTTTTGGGAGTAAAATACTGTGTCTCTCAACTGCGGGTAAGTTACTTTTAGTTTATTTGATATTAGTTGTTTATAATATAAAATATATTTCAGTTTCTTTTTATATTAATATATTTCAGCATTATGGGTATTTTATGTTTGCTATATATATTATATTATTATTATCTATTTATGTTTTACAGCAATATTTAATTACTATATACTTCAAATATATAATATTGGTATACATATATATTAGTAATTATTTATTATTTATTTTGTAAATAAATTATAATTATAAATATATGATTCTGGTTTAGATTGTGTCACAGTTTTTAGCATCAACATTTCGGATCATACTCAGTGATCCAACATCAGGCCAAAGAAGAGTGCAAGAGATGAAAAAGTGTAGGATAATTATATTGTATTAAAATATATTATAATTTTATTATATTAACATATTACAGTATATTATTTATTTATTTATCTATCTTTATATTTTGATAATATTATTTATTTATATTACAATTATATCATATTGTGTAGCTATCTTTCTATTTTTATGTTAATGTTATTACTTATTTATTAAAATTTTATGGATTAATGATTATCTATTAAATCCTATTTCAAAACGAGGACATCACAAAAAGAAAGAGCAAATGTTACCCCAAGTTTCTAAGACGGGAATGACAAGGGATGTGGGGACAAGTTTCCAAGATGTCAAATCTTTTTGTAATGTTTAGGGACGGCTATATGAAAATTGGGGAAATTTGAAATATATAGCAAAATTTGCATATATACATTACATTCATATAAAAGTATGGATAAAGAAGGTTATTTAAACATCATAGAACCTTAGCAAACAACATTTCAATGCTCAAAATGCATTCATAATTTGGAAATATTGTCATTACAAATGTAATATTAAAATAATAACATAAAATCTTGAAATACACTCATGATTATAATTTCGACTTCATTGTTAATAGCAACATGAACAATAATCCACTTTACGAATTGAAATACACCACTATCGTTTACTTCTTAAACTACACCTAAAACCTAAGTTACCGATGTTGGTTTTAATGCTAATGTGGGTGCGGGGTGCTGACGTGTGGTTTTTTTTTTTGGGGGGGGGGGGGGGTGGGGGGTGGGGGATTTTGGATGCAGTTGGGTGCATCCATATATAAATAAATATATTTTTTAATATACATATATGTATGTATACTATAATTTATGTATGCAAAGAAATGCAAGAAATATACAAAAATAAACCATTCCATAGCAATTAGCATATTCAAATTGAAATAATAGTAATGTCTAATTAGTAAATTACTCAAGTTCAAGATTCCCATGCAATTCGAATTACAAAATCAAAACATAGTTCATGGTTCGATGTTGATCAATCAAGAGTCAAGGCTCAAGATTCACAAATCAAATTCACTCAATCAAAATCTGTAATGTACCAAGGTAGCCCCGAATTGCAAATGGCTGATTGGCCGTACGGATGAATGCCTGGAAGGACGTTTTTCCTTTTGGAAGTTGTGGTAGTGGAGGCCATATGGGTGCC
The DNA here is from genome assembly GCA_028749045.1 of Cupressus sempervirens. Lineage (NCBI taxonomy): Eukaryota > Viridiplantae > Streptophyta > Pinopsida > Cupressales > Cupressaceae > Cupressus > Cupressus sempervirens. The sequence continues at coordinate 93,819,555 of CM053793.1, read as the reverse complement.
AAATCAAGGAGATGAAGCAGTAGCAGAACAAGGTGAAGACTATATTGTAAACCCGAATGCCTTGCCACGCATCTAGTTGTCATATGGATGCAGCAGGAAGATGTCGTACGGTAGATAAGAATTGTACAAGAATTATAGTTTAGACATACGGATGTTTTAGAAGTTCGTACGGCATTTGAGAAGGCCGTACGGTGGCCAAGAATAATAGACCGTATGGTGTATTAAGAAGACAGTATTGAATGATTAATGGAGCTGTACGGGCAGAGAAATTAGCCGTACGGTGAGGATGGAAAATGGTATGAATGAGTTAGAGGTCGTACGGATGGAGAGAGCTGAACGGAAGGAGATAATGAGGCCGTACGGTGATATTTCAAGGCCATACGGTTAGTCTAAAATGCCCAATGCCGAACAGTAACGTCCCTGTAGCACTGATAGATGATTCAATAATACAAACCAATTGATACCACTTAAATTTCCCGGAAGTAACATACACAATTTGCATAAGCAGAGTCCAAAGATTCACCCATAGGTACTGATATGCAATTTTGTCCTCAATTTGCCAGATACGGACCAAGAAGGAAACCGACGGAATAGGGTGAGGGTTGAATCCCACCCAAACCGCACAAACCAAATAGGGAAGGTCTTTCACTTCTGAAATGGTGAACAATTCTAGTACTCCAGCAGGAATCCGCAGTATAGAGACAATATAATCCAAGCATACCTAAGATTTCCTACAAGCCGTGCTTAAATACCCGTCGGGAAACCATTTCGAGGGTGTACAAAGATAGCCGACAGCGACACAAACTTCAAACAAAAAAAAAATGGGTCCAAGATAAAATAAATCAATTGGCCCGTTACAAAGTTTAATTTTTTATTATTTATTTTATAACGGGAACATTACAGAATCATAAGGATTCTCAAAAAAATCTACATTCTCGTCATCTCCTTCTGCTGCAACACTTGCAAGTTCATTTGAACCAAACATGGTTCCAATTGTGCTAGATGCACGTGCTTTGATGTTATCAACATCATCATCTATCATGATAGTAAGATCCTAAAGTGTTGCGTCCAAGTTTGCACATTCAAGGTCTACATAACAAAGCTTGGTTGACCCTTCCTTGTATCCATCTTCCTTACGTGACAGAAGATACAAGTTGGTATGTATATAAACCAAGTCCTCAGCTTTCTTTGAGCCCAACTGGTTGTGCTTCACTGAATGACATAAGAGTATGTACTCCAATTCTATTTAGCAAAAAAAGAACTTGCAACCTAGATAGTATTCTTAAAATTAAACATACAAATGAAAAGCAAATTAAAGAATGTTAAACACTAAAGTGTAGAATAAATTTGCTAAATGAATAAATAAATGAAAACTTACTTGTGAGAGGATCTTGATTGCAAGAGGTTGTAGATTCTTCAATGGTTGACCATAAATGTACCACCATGTGATAGCTCCCATGTCATTTTGGTCCTTTATTGCATATGGAGTAAGTTTTGATCATGAAGCAAATAAGCCAAATTCTAGCCTCACCTTTTTATGCATTTCACCATCTAGGAGGAGTCTTGCAAATGCAATGTAGCACCCAGTAGCAACCTCTTCATCCGCGTATGGTGCAATTCTATCCGACATAGCAAGTATTTCCTGGCTGTAGTACCGTGGAGATAAGGCATATGCAAGGAGGTGCAATTAGGTAATCAATGATGATGAATGATTGCCTCCACCTTTTTGCACAAGGCTTCACATTCTATAGGGTTAGTCTCATGTGCTTGTATGGAAAGCTTTACTTTTTCTACCATGGTGTCCATGTCATCATACACATTCCACAAGCAAGGTGCATCTGTATCGGCAAAGCGTAGCATAGTCATGATAGGCTCAATGAAATCCAATACAAATTGCACACAAGCCCACCAATGCTCATCCAAGACCATACCCCTGACCTTCAAGGTTCTCTCTGAATTTGAAGCCTTCCATAGAGCCCATTGGTTACAAATAACCATTTGGCTCAATGTTGATCGCACCTTGAGGAGTCGTTTCATAACAATGTATGAAATGCAAATCTAGTCTCAGCAACCTAAGCAAGTTGACAATATGACAGCAAATATAAAGCAAAGTTATAAACAAGAAATAATTTGATAATTGAACATGAATATAAAACTTATTCAAAATAAATAAATAAATGAAACTAAGTAATTAACATTTTAAATTTACCTTCAACAACTCCAACTTGGAGAATGATCTGAATATAGATTGCAACATGTGGTGGTTTGTCACAAACATTTGTATCTCCTCTCCCTCTTGGTATATTTGCTTCACCCAATCAATTTGGGTGCCAATTTGTTGCATAAGCAAGTTGAGAGAGTGTACAGTGCATGGTGTCCAAAAAATATGGTTATATCGAGATTCAACCAAAGCACCTACACCCCTACAAATCTTGGCATTATCTGCGACCACCTGGACCACATTCTCACTGTCCACGATATCTATTGCCTCAATGAGAATTCTAGAAATGAATTGTGAATCCTTAACTTGTCCTTTACAATCAATAGTCCTCAAAACATTGCCCCTTTGGGAGACATTGCAATCAAAATTATCAATGGTTGGTTTCTTGTGTCTTTCCATCCATCAAACACAACAATTATGCCGGAAGTTTTCCAAGATGTCTTTTATAGGTTGAAGAGGTTTGTCTATAGAAATCTTTTCTTTTTGCAAAAGAGTAGTATGCACCTTTTCATGCCCAGGGCTAATGTAATCAGTTGGCGCTCTAAGGATGGCTGCAACCATTTCCTTCCAATATGGCCATCTTACCAAATTGAAAGGAAGAGCGTTGGCATAAAGGCAGCATGCAATTGCTTCATCAACAATCTCTCTTGCCTCCGTTTTGAATGCTTCATCTAACAGACCTCTTTTGGGGCTAATAACTTCTACTTCTTCATCTTCCTCTCCCACTTCCAAGAATGGATGTTTGGAGGATGTAACATGATCGGTGGGCATATTCACTTTGCTCTTTGTGGATAAAGGTTTGTACAAACTTGTTTTTTATTTGCTCACTAAATGATCAACAACTTCTTGCTCTTTGATAAATCTGATTAACTATGCATTGTTGTAGATTGGAATATCACACAATTTCACATATACACAGAATAATCCAATTGACACATATGCAGTAAGATCTAGAACATACCATTCATACCACAATACCAGTAGGCAAGGAAATTATTTCTTTATTAATACCAAAAACCAACATGAGTACATTACCAATGTTCCAAACATTTATAGAAGGGTCAGTCAGTTGGAAACCAACCAACGCATTTCCTCACCACCTAACTACCCAGCACAACTAGCTTTAACAAGTACTAAACATAATAGTTACTTTATTCCGACTACATCTATCCCCCCAAAAAAAGAGGTCGTCTTCTAGACGACTGTAGAACATGAAACCAACAAAAACAACTTTGACTTCAAGAGGAAGGATGTGGAGGACATCCCTATGCTCGGAGTTCCCCTTAGTCGTTGCAAGTCTCGTTCAGTTATCTTCTACTTTGTCTGAACACCCTGCAATACCCATAATGCATCCATCTTTTTGGCTTCTACGGTGGCAACCCTGCTCTCCAATTCAGCTTTGTCTTTGTTCCAAGCTTCCTGCATAGCAACTTTCTCCACTACCCACTCCTGTTTAAGACTCTTTCTTTCTAGCTCCCAAGCTTTAGCTAGGTTTTTTTCCTTTTGAAGGTTCAAAAAGGTTCCCCAAGAGGAAACCTCCATAGCTGTCAGCACCTCTATGAGAGCCAATTGTTCCTGTCCCATGGAAATGATAGAGCTGCTTGTCCATGTAGTAGCCATGCCCTCCTCTGAATAGCCACCTTGTTCTAGTAGTCCCCAATCTGTGTGGCAGTTAGTCTGCATAAAGGCGGCCAACACCTCCGCTGTCGTGATGATGGTTTCCAAATTCTGAGCCCTGGCCTGCTACACAATCTTCCTAGTAGAATGCTCCATGGCCTGAAGCTCAGTGAGGAACAGTTCGGCCTTGGCTACAAAAGAGGTTGTGTCTGGTGGTTCTCCACACTCACTTTGTATCTCTAACTGCTCCTCAGCAACTGTCTCTAAGGGTGAAGACGCCATGCCTTCTTCCTCGAGTAACCTGTTCGCTTCCTCCAGGACGGTATCTGTCTTGACCACATCCGTACCAACTACTGTCATCATGCTACCCTGGGTGTGAATTTTCCGCATTTTCTCCTCTCCTCCTACTAGTTGTATCACAAGGGCAACTAAATGGACTATTTCTAGGCCAAGAGGTGTTTGTAACCTCACTTTATGGGCACCCTTTCTTTGGCCCCTCAAATCTATGACTTTAGTATGAGAGGGTTGTTCGGAAAGATAAGTGGCACTATCTTCGGAACTGATATTCTAGAAGCCCCCCATGTCGAAATTTGTTGCCTACCACCTGTTCCTTCCTTAACTCCTGCTTGATTTGGATTGGAAGTATCTACTACCTCAATTCTATCGGGATCACTAGACAGTTTCGAGTAATGTTCAAAAGGTTCTGCTACACCTACTGGAAGTGTTCCATCTGTAGGTGGTAAAAATGTCACCGCCTATGGAGTCCCCTGCAAATGACTTAGGCAAATCTCCGCCTCCTGTGAGTCGGAGGAGGATGAATCCATATCGCTACCCTCTTCTGAACTTTCGCCATCCTCTCCCTCTTTTGTTTCTTCGATCACTACTGTTTGTTTTCGTTTCTTTTTCTTGGGCTCACCTCCATTGTGAGATCCTACATACAAGGTATCCAGATGGAGCCAGTAGGTCATCACTGGTTTATAAGGTTCTACTCTACTAGCCGATACCAATGTCCCCTGGTGTTCGCCACTCACCTAAGTGCATACTGCTTCTAAGAACAAGGCCACCATATGATGCAACATGTAAAAGGCTTTATGCTTCAACTCCATGAATTCTCGAAGTCTATCAGAAAGAAATTTAGCCAGTTATATGTTTGCTCTTTATACAATCCATCCACTGCAAGTAACATCCAAAGTGCAATGTTGAAAGTGCGGCTACCCACAATGTGCTTGCTTTTAACCAAATCTACAACATGGTGCCATTCATCACTGGCTATGAAAATTTTCTTCAAACCCCTACTGCTCTTCAAGATTCCTTCCCATTCCAAACTTGTAAAATATTTCCAACACATTAATTTCAACCATTTCTTCTTCTCGTCTACTGTCATAGAAGTTTTTTCCACTTCTTGCCCTCTGTTGGAAATTCTGAAAACCCTACTTATTTCTTCTACTGAATAAGAAACTGTCACCTTTTGCTGAAAGTGTTGGACTATAGATTTATGACATGACTTCTCATAACCTGTAATTAAATTTCACAGGATACGCTCAAATTCTTTTAATTCAAAAATTGGCATAAAATTTATTTTGTCTACCTCTGTTGTGCACAATGTTGTTTTCAGGGAATGATCCATTTCCGCTTTCTCCCACCAAGCCCTACACTCACTTCCTGTCACACACTCAAATATAATATTCTCAGCGGTGATTGTGATTTTCTGTGTCATTTTCCCTTAGCTTTTTGTCATTTTCCTTTCTTCCTTTTTAGCTTCCAGTACCACAAGTTTCTTCTTCTTGGAATCGATAATGTTTCCTTTGCTTGGATTCCCTATGCTTAATTTCACCATTTTGTATTGATGAGTCAATTCCCAGATCTCTTGAACTATTTGTATATGCCACCTATACCACCCGTATTTTTGAAGTGTTCACTTATAACCAACTTCTATGTGTAGTACCACAGGCTTGTCTAGGATTCCATACGGATGCTTCTCTTCTTGCCTATGTATCCCCTCGTACTATCTCCTATAATTGTATGGCCACCTTATGTCCGTTCTCTTATATCCTTCTTACGGATTTCTCAAGTACGAGGAATGTTTGTTTTTGTCATACCTCTGTCTATCGTACTCTTGCAAACTGTTGTTATACCACTATCTTCCGTAATCCTACAGACTACTGCCATATGGGTGTCTCTATCAATCGTATGGAATTGCTTCTTATGCACCCTTGCTATCGTATGGGTGCCCGTATGGATGAGAATATTTGTCTTTGATGTTGTACGGATGTGAATAGATGTCGTACGGACGTAGATGGATGTCATGTGGACGTTACTTCTTGTTGTACGGTGTCATATTTAGATGAAATTTGGAAATGTCGTACACCTATGATTTGGAAATGTCGTACCTTGCCCTACTATCATACGCCTATGATTTGGAAATATCGTACTTTGCCTTGCTCCAGTACGGATGTGATTTGGTAATGTTGCACGCCTTTCTTAGGTACCCTCCCTCTCGTACAACTGTCCATATGGCCACTCTTCCCTCACGTACAGTTGTCCGTACGACTATCTCTTCGACTACCTCTACACTTTCCTATCTATCACTTCCTTCTCTGGTAATTTCTTCTTTGTCACTCCGGGTAATGTTTTGTGACTCCGTCTCTTTATAAGGACTTGTTTCGATTTTATCTCTTTTTTCTTTTCATCTTTTTTCCTCTTTTATATTTATAAAATAGCTACTTGTCAATTCATTCCGTCTCTCATACGCTTTTAACTTAGACCCATTTACGAGGTCTTTGATAGGTTTATTATCCCAAGTAGATAACTTTACTACCCCATTCTCTTTATACTTCGTGTACTCCTCCGAGTACCTTCCTTCGGACTAAGAGTCTTGTATTTGTAACATATTACATTCTGTGTGGAAAACTTCATAGTCTCCCATTTGCCAGTGGAATAATCCATTAAGGGAATTTGTGTCATCGTCTAAGCATTCCCCTAGTCTGAGCACCCCTTCCTCATCTGGTTCCATCCCTTTACAGTTTTCTCCTTCAAAGTCTAATGCCAAGTCCTGACTTACTCACTGGTTTCTGAGATCTATGATGTACTTTCTTCCTTCAATCTCAGTAGATAACGTGTTTCGTTTCCAATTATGGATAGCTTTTGTTGCGACCAACCATCCCCCACCTAATAAAGCATCGTACCCTTTCTTTTCTAAAGGGATAATCACAAAATCAATAAAAAATTGTTGCGTACCAATGATGATTTTTTGTCCCATCAGCATTCCTATACTCTTCATTCCATATTGGTCCACTCCTACTAGTTGAAATTGTCGGGGGCCAGGTGTGAAGGTTTCTCTAATTCCTTCCATGTTTCTTCTGATAAGACATTTACATTGGAACCTCCATCCACAATAGTATTTGAGAGTTTGCACCCTAGTATCTCTATCTCTACTATCGTTGGTGTTCTCCCCATCCCTATGGTGAACAATGTATTGTCTTTTGTGTGTACTTCTCCTTCCTTCTCTTTCTTTGAGGTTGTCTCTTTTGGTTTTGCCCCCTATGTTAGTGCCACCTGCAATTGGGGTAATATTTCTAATAAATCACCTATTTTTACTAGGATAGCAGTTTCCAGTACTTGCCTCACAATATTCGTTATACCCCTACTAGAAGTAGGTTTTTCAAATGTTGTCTTTCCTTGCTCCCCCGTGCTATCTTGAATGTCTTTCTTTGCTTCATGAAATCTTTCTGTCTCCATACTAGCATCTAGGTAGGTTAATTTTCTGGCTTGCATCCTAGTGATCGTAAGAATTTCGTCTTTGCATCCTTTTTCCATCTTTTCTTCCCTTGCACAATGCTATTACTTTACCAATGGGGCCCATAAAATGAGCTTTGACCCGAGAATGAGTTGTTGAATGGTTTACTATTGTGACAGACATTGCATTTCCAAATGTATGACCCACCTCCTGAAACCTGTGATAATCTTGTGGTGTGTCTCCATAATGGAGATGCCACATCAATATTGAAGTTATCACTTCATTCAGCATACCATGCTGCTGAACTTTGACTACCAGCAGTGGCAATTCTTGCACAATAGAAACTATGAAACTAATAAGAAAAAAGAAATTAAATTAGAAATATTTAAATAAACTATAAACATGAAACATAGAAGTGCAAATATACGATACAAAAATACTAAAAAAAGATAGCTAAACTTGTTCTTTCATTTCTTTATAAATAAATATGAAAAAACTTGGAGAAATTCTTCCAAAACTTGAAAAATTCATGAACATCTAAAAAATAATCACTTATAAAGTTCATGAAATGGATCAAATGCTTACCTTACATGCTTAGATGTCTTTTGTAGAGGCTATTAGACACCCTACGAATGATCCTCTTCAAGAATAATGACCTTGCTTTCAAAATGCCAAAATGGAGACCAAATGAGAAGATAGCCCTGCTGTAAACAAAATGAGAGGAATGAGCAACGAATGGCCTATATTAGGGCTTTTTTAGGATTTTGGGACAAAAAGGAGACAAAATATTTTTAAAAAATCCAAAATAACACGTGATATTGTGTCACTTAAGTGATTTGGCACCTAAAAATCCCGGATGCTTTATGGATTTAGCTAGAGAGATGACAGATGCTTGGGAAAGCATCCTGCAAAAACCCACAGGCAGAAGCCACGCTTCCTACCCACCTCCCTGGCACTTCCACAAACATCTGCGCATCTCCACACATCCACACCAGCATCTAGGCAAAACTAGGACGCATCAGTATCTTAGCCTAAAACCACTACACCTCCACCTCATTGCAAGTGGACTAATATTAATACAAAAAGGTCTGCTATACAGTTCCAATCATGATATAGGTCTGTTATAGTAAGATGATACCTTGATGCAACCTCCAATATTCATCATATCTTCCACAAAGAATCCAAAACCGACCCAAAACCAACCCAGCACTGATGTATTGCCACAAAATGACACAAAAATGCATGTTCTAGGTCTACACCTTGCAAATGGTCTGCTATATGATTTTGAGCATGTAGCATGACTGTAACAGCATTCTTAATTTCACAATTCTTAACACAATGGTGTCAAATACTAATCAAAGGACCCCAAATAGCAATAATTAACTACTAAACAATAATAACCATGTTAGGGTAAACTTGGAAGGAGGGGCCCACTTTAAAATTTTAAAAGAAAGATGTGTGTTTTGGTGTTGATGTTGCCTATCTCATTGGGGATGCCCATCCATCCTAGGACATCCCCGAGCCATCGCTAACCATCCCCAAGACGTACAAGCATCCCAAAAAAAAAATCGAAGTGGCTAACATTTTGGGATGTTTCTTGTGAATTTACAAATAAAGGGAGACGGGGTGGTGATGTCCCCTAGACGTCCCCAAGTCCTAGAAATGTTTCTGACATGGGGACGGGAGTATTTAGGTCGAGGAGGCATCCCTGGGTAATAACACTAGAAAGAACATAAAACATTTATTTTATGAGGCTCTCAATCATCGCCACTTAAAAATTTGCATCATGATAGAATGATCAGCATTTACATAAACATAATTTAAAAATAATTGTTAATATTCCTAAACCCAAAAAGAAAAAACGTTCCAAAATAGGCTTTTTAAACTAGGGGATATTAAAATGGGAATAGCAGGGTTTCCACAAAGCTATTCCAAAGCAAAGGTGCATTGTCCTAAGCCTACATAGCCTTCTGTAAACTAAAACATAGAATGCTTTCTTATTATACACATAAAATCTTAATTGCACAAGCAAAACATATGGTAAAACAAGAGAATAACCAGCCCACAATCTAAATGATGAGATGATTTTCCCTATGAATATGTAGAGGTTGAATTTTAAGTCCAACGATTGGTTAGAATGCACATCAACAATTACAATCTTGGATTTGACATATATAAAGGGACAAATATTCATTTTGTCTAAAGTGATGAAAGTAGATGACTTTTGAATTTTATTCTTAATTTTTAAGAATGTTATCACACCTGGCAGATCACCAACTTTTATAGTTTCAAAATGGCTGATGAAGATGTCAAAACATCTTATGAAACGATCATCAATAAGCAAAGAGATTAAGAGAACAGACAACATGCATTTCAATGTGTTCATGTATTGGTTGGTTTGCCACAAAACCAACTCCAATTCAAATAGGGTTGAATTTCATTATAAAACCCCTTTGAAACACAAGGATTATCAAGGTTAACCAAATACATGATGCCATCTTATCATTCAATTTCAAGATCTTGTACCCAAATTTGTGGATTTAACCTCAACATAATGTTTGGCTTTGGATCCAAATAAATGATAAATACAATTAAGAACTACTTCGATTCCATACAATTTCAAAACTAATCTTGACAGTTTCCATGGAATGATAATGCCCAGAAGGAGATATGGATGAAAAAATTATTTCCATACAAAAAACTTGGATTCAAGCACAAGAAACTGGTCTACATGGAAAAATCTAGGGCTTCCATCTAGCTTCTTAACACTCTAAATCAATGCAAATTCTACATGCAATAAACAAGTGGCTTAGTTCCAAAGTTAACAGAGCTTGAGGCATTATATGTTATATGTTCTCCCAACCTAACAGCAAATTAAAGAAACAAGTGACTTACATCATCTTCGCAAGCAAGTTAAATAACATTGGAAGGCAAAGGAGCGACTTAGGTGGCTTTAATAGAAAAATAATACTAACAGATCTTTATAAAAAGTGTCAAATAATTCATAAAATTACACTAACCATGAAAAAAATTTAAGGGCACATCCCCGGCCTAATTTCCCTTGTCCTAGTACCGAGGGCGTTTCAAAGATGAGACTTGGAGACAACCAAGGGATGTCCCCCCCACATCCTAGATTTTAAAGACTTGGTGGGGACGTCCAAGAATCTTGTGGATGTCACCCAAAGGGGGAAGGCTGGAAGTCCCGGGGACACCATAGTCATCCCTCAGCTGTACTAGGGACAGTTGTCCATCCCTAATGTTTTACACAAAAAAACAGTTATAAAAAATGAGAAATGTCAATTTGTTTTGCCTTATGAGGGCTCAATTTGCGGGCCCCACCTTCATACATGACCCAAAAAACCAAAAATGTGGCTTAGACTTGCATCTTCTCCAATCTTTTTACATGCATAAATTTTTCAAGTTTTTTACTTATACTCTCTCATTGACAGCAGTAGCAAGGGTTTGAAAATTTGAGTTGAGGGAGCAGTAACAAGGGTCTTTTGGAGTGATTTTATCATCTTAGGAAGCAAGAGCTTACAAAGGTAAGCTTAATCATCATTCCATGCTTGCACTTTTCATTTTTTCTCAAAGTTTAGGCTTAAGATAATCTGATTTTTTTTATTTTTTGCATTGTTTCAGTTCAACTTTTTCTTCAATCTCAAAAAAATATAAAAACCAAAATGAACAGCAGTGAGAGTGGTGGTATTGAGGAAAAATATGGGGGTTTGAACTCATAGTGTTGAACTTGAAGCCAGTAGTGGGCAGCAAATCAACTAGATATGTTTAAGTGCCCTTCAAAAATCATGAATAAATATGTAAAGGGTGCTTTCAACAAAGAAAGAAAGCCTCTTCTCTAATATGTCACAGCTAGGGGGTCAAAAGAAAAAAATCGCAAGAGAGACTAAGGTGTGGGATTGTCATGTTTGTCAGGATGATTTTAGGGGCAGCTGTCTCACTTTTTGGGTATTGCATGTCATGGGGTTATAGCTTGTCCTAACTAAACTAAAGAGGAGAGAATAGAGTGGCATAGATTGCACAATGAGGCTCAAGTGAGACAACAAGGTTTAACAAGTCCAACAGCTAATTTATCAAGTACACAATCATCTAGGCCATTCTCACCCACTATCCAGTGCTAGTCCTATTGACACAAGAGGAAAGAGGAAGGTAGCTAACAAGGGAAAAATATTTGAAAGTATGTTTAGTGCACAACAATGGAAAGTTACAGAGTCATCCATCGCCAAATTATATTTTTCTAATGCTGTTCCATTTCATGTGGCTTGTTCCTCTTATTTCAAACAAATGATGAAAGATGTAGCCACCATGGATACCTCATTCATATCCCCTAGTGATCACAAGCTACAAACTACCCTCCTAGGCAATGAGTACTCCAAGATTAATGTTTTGTTGAAGGATATAAAATGGAATTGGGTTAGGACAGGCTTCTCTATTGTGATGGATAAATGGACTGATGTTAAACATCAGCAACTCATCAATATCTTGTCACATTCCCTGTTGGTTCATATTTTCTTAAAGCCATAGATCGTTCAGGGATGCACATGAATGCAGAGTTTTAGTTCACCATTTTAAGAGATGCAATAGAGGAGATTGGACCTACTAGTGTTGTACAGGTAATCACAGATTGAGCATGTGTGTGCGAATCAGTTGGTTTGATGGTGGAGGGTGCTGACAAGCACATCTTTAGACCCCTTGTTTTGTTCATGCATTTAACAATGCATTATAAGACATTGGTAAGACAGATCGAGTGACACAAGTGGTGTTAGAAGCTAGAGATATTGAGATGCTAATTTGCAACCACCACACCTCGCTCTTTTTAGGTCCTTCTCAAAGAAGGACCTCGTCAAACTATGTGATAACCCCTCAACAAACTGTGATAGAATCTTGTATTTAGAAACTATATTTTATCATTGAATATCTAAAATCAATTTTTCAATAATTAATTAATTCTTCCATTCGTTTTAACATTAAAAACAATAAATTAACAAACAATTTTTAGATAATTAGTTAATTCTTCCATTTGTTTTAACATTAAAAACAATAAAGTAATTAAATTTACTTAATGGTTCTTAAGGCAATCATAATTATTATTTTAAAGATAAAACATGGTTATTATTGATGCAAAAATGCTTACTAATTAAATTAAGGGGAACATAATTATTGTTTAAAAAGGCTAAACACAATAAGACAAATTCCGATTAATTGAGACTAAACATAATGGTTATCGAACCTAAGTTTTGATAAAGGATGTGAATCAACTGTTGCGACTGTTCATATACTCCCCGGGCCGCATATAAAACTGCTTTCACAAGTAAAGAAAGGGCACGGGAAATACAGAGGAAAACGACGGATTGGGTATCGGAAAGAAGAGCAGATTGAACACAGGAAAGAAGGTCAACTCAAGCATTGAATAAAAGAATATCAAGCCGAGCACAGAGGAAGAAGACAGAACACCAGTTCAGATAAAAAGAAGACCAACGCATAATCTCCTACAAATTCGACCCACGGGTGTAAGTGTATAGCAGACAGACACTAACTGGGAGGACGTATAATTACAACTTGCAGAGTCTTAAGATGTCCAGTGCCTCTACAATAAGGAGCAATCAAATGATAAGGAACATCACTAGATTCCACGCCAGATCAGATTACAGCAGGAGTATTCCACATAATTAAGTTACCGACTCCAAGACAAAACATCCCTCATTCTCAGTCAACCTCAGCAACCACGGGAGTAACAGACTTCAAGGTGGACTGAAGCAACACATCCTACGAAGAGCATCAATATAAATTAAAACCAATAGAGGACCCAACTCAGAAAATCAAAAAATTACATAAACAATATAGTCAAAGGTAAGGACTTCCCCAGTGGAAGTTATAAATTCTAGGACAAAGATAAAAATCTCTGAAGGCCAATATATACTATGAATTAAAACATATGCATATGGAGGACTAGATATTATCTGGAATGAATATCCGGGAGGCCTAGAATGAGGTAGATCTCTTCTAGGAAGGATGGATAGATTTGAAACCGACTATCCATAAGGACTTGAAAAGAAGAAAATGTAGTGGGCGGAGGGTTCTTAGTAAAGAACTGTTCTATTTTTACTAGAACCAAAGGAAGTTTAACTAAGGGCCTGACCACTGACTTCTCCTCGAGAAGGAATTAGATGAGAATTAGGAGTTATTATGTTCCCTAGTTTACATTTGTTTTGTTGTAGTTATAGATTTAAATATATATTATCTATTGGTATACTGACACTCTTGCAGGTTCATCAGTGCAGAAACTAGGGACATTACAAACTAGCTGAGATAAGGTATGCCAATTTGAGTTACTTCACTTTAAAAATTATTCAGATTTTTGTTACATGTGTTTTTATTTTCTAATTATTCAAAATTATTTATAGTATCGGTACACCACCTACTAAAGCAAGGTGCATGAGGCTCTACAACTGATGGTGGTGAATCCGGAGTGGACAAGATGGTCCAATTCTAGCACTATTGAAGGAAGATTCAGTCAAGCTAAAGATCCTTGATGACAAATGGTGGGGCAAAATGAGGTAAGTTACTCATTTTTTTAATTTAAAATTAAATGTGTCTTTAGATTGTTGATTTTTATATTATATTAGAAGTAGAGTCCAAGTCCATACATGATTCCTTTCATTCATAGCTAGAAGTATAAGTAATTGAAGTTAGCAAGTTTAAGTTGAAGAGTGATGATCAAAACTGTATTTTCATTGCACATTGTGAAGCCAAAACTTTAGAAGTGCAACCAGTTGATATCCATTGAACGAACTAGTGCAAGTCCCCTAAGTGATTACCACCAAATCACATTATTTCACTGAGAGAGTATCCACATTTCATGATCTTACTTTGCAAGCTTAGCATGAGAGATGACCTTATATCAAGAGAGGGTTGAATTATCGATGTTTCACTATGAAACATTTAGTATTGATTTAACATGTTGCAATGGAGCACCCTAGCTCACCCAAAAAACATACTCTTTTACATTGTTCAAGGGTTACTTCACCCAAATTCATCCATGGCATAACAAAGATAATTGTATATAAATTGCACGAATAGAAATAATTGATTTTCTATTACTTCAATATAATGAAACACAAATATTCAGAATTTACAATGCTTAGACTCATGGGCTTTGCCGATCCAACAAGCTAAACTACTACTCGACTCCCAAACAAAGGAGAATTCTTCTCAACTTCAAATGATCACTCACTCTTAATGATCACCTCCACTCTGGATGATTCACTCAACTTTGGATGCCTAAACACTGACCCAAGCATTCCTCTTTTAGCATTCTTGCCCCTATTTGAAATCCCACTCCACCTCTTCATGAACACATGACTATCAAGAAAAGAAACACATAGCCAATTGATGACCTCTCAACCCCCAAGTGGGTGCTTAAAGAGGTATAGTTTCAATTTTCCAACTTAGGAACCTAAAGAGGTGTCTTTTCCATTTTCTATGGAACCACTACATGTAAATGCATGACTCTTCCACGCCAAGGTGGAGATTTTCTTGATTTTTGCATTGTAATCTGTTTACCACATGGGGTAAATAGATTAATGCACCCAGACAATAGACAAGAACAGCAGTACTCCTTTTATTATTTGCATATGCCAAAGACATTACATTATGCTTCTAATGATGATTACAATGATCTTGGAGGGTGTATATATACTTTCCGAAGAACATTCCCAAAGGGGTCCGTCGGCTACATGACAAGAACCTTCCCCAAGGGGCCAACACTTACCGACAACATCAACCTGTCAGCTACACAATATTTACTGACGACATCATCCCCGCAAAAGAAAAAGTCGTCTCCAGATGACAATTACAAAATATCTGAGACAAATTAACAAAACGGAATACATTAACTGACTAACTACAACAAGATAGATCTGTTTCTGCCACACCACTTTCACATTCGTCCCGTGCCTGCACCAAACTGGTCTCTAGACCACGTTGCATCTGTAGCCTCTGCTAACAATACTGTCTCCTAAGCCAAGCTAACCGTGATAGCCATCCGTGTCGCTTTCCCTGCTTTCAACTCCTGGGTACACTGAGCCAAGTGTCGCTCTAATACCTTCAACTAGAGGAACAACTCCTCCCGAGCTCTCTATGCATCCACCAAGACAGCTTCACATCCAACACCTACTCCAAGTGCCTCAAAGCATATCACCCCTCTCAAAAGGCTTGCTCTAGTGCTCTCTTTACCTATGGTACACAGACACTCTATGCCTACAGTAGCTCCAGGTCTCATCAATTGGACACACTTCCTACGACTGATAACTGCATCGACTAGGAGTCTAAAGGGCATCGCCCCCAGTGGGGTTGAGGGGTAGTGCCCCCGTGGGGACGCAATCCCTGTCGCGATACAGGGCAGGGTCAAGGGGCAGCACCCCCGCCACCAAGACCAAATTAGCACTCTCAAACTCACACAAAACTGCATGGAACACACTATTTTTGTGATTTTCTCCTGATTCCACACTCTTTCTAGCAACTGCTTATGTTTTACTACCTGTTTCTGTCTTTCCCTTCCCTTTGGCATCATGCATTACTCATTCCACTGCCTCTTTCCTGCAGACTCCATTTGTTCTTTTACTTGGTTAGGTCACTTATCTCTTTGTACGAACCAACTGTTCTACCAATTTCTCTGCTTCCCAGGCGGTCGTATGGCCCTATTAGCTGCTCTGCACTAGCCGTATATCACTTGATTTGCCTTACTGGGTGAATACCATACATCGTACAATCTCAGATGGTTTGCTTTATGGAGTTGTACATCATACGGTCGTGCCTTGCCTTATGCTTTCTTCTATTTCACCGTACAAATCAGACACCAAACAAGCATTCTATTGTACAGTGGTTTCTATGCTTCCAACTACCGTACGGAGCCCCACAGATATATGATAAAGATTGACTTGTCATGCTGTACTTGATGGATTTTATATTGCCATGCCTAGAGGACTTCCCATCGTACGGATATTATGCTTATCTATCATTATCTTGTTTTCGTACGGTCCATAGACTTTGATATAGACAAACGATGACTTCCTTTAATGACAAAGAATGGCGTACGGTGGTTGCTTTATTGGTTTAGCCATACAATGAAGCTACACGGTAGGGGAGCCGTACGATACAGTTGCCTTCGGACGATGTTGGCTTAATTTTCGTACAATCGCTGCATAATGCCATACATAGGATGGCCATACAGTTACCTTACCGTATGATGACTTTAATGTTTTTTTTTTTTTTTTTCCTAAAATCGCTGAATTTTACTGATCCTCGATACGTGTCGGCGACGAAACAAGTCGCGCATGATATACTTTCAACTTGGAACCGTTCACTGTTTCAAAAATTTCCTGCCTGTCCAGTGTCCATAACTTTATTTCTCTATTATCGCCTACTTTGCGGATCTGATATGGCCCGACCCATTTAACTTTAAATTTGCTTGGTTTGATCTCGTTCTGACCGTCATACTTCAACACCCACTGTCCCAGCTGGAACTTGTTCAGTTTCAGGTTTTTATCATGCCACGCTTTGCGCCTGTTTTGTGTCACCTTCGTAGCCCATTATGCCAATAGCCACTTTTCCTCGAGCTTGTTTAGATTATGCAACCTTTCTCTCAGGCTTTCCATGTCACCCAACTTATTTTCCAACACAATCCTTAGGCTCGGCATCATGAATTCTGCTGGTACCACTGCCTCCTGTCCGAACATCAACTGGAACGATGTGTCCTGTTGTTACCTTGTATGTTGTGCGGTATGCCCAAAGGGCCAAGGGCAATTTTTCCTCCCAGTCTTCGCCTTCAACCACACATGACTTGTAGATGATTGCTACCAAGTTCTTGTTAGTAGCTTCAGCCTATCCGTTTGCTTTCGAATAGTACGGGCTTGACAACGAATAATAGATTTTAAATTCAGTGGTGAGCAATTGGATAACATGGTTAACAAAGTGTCCTCCCCTATCACTTGTCAACTGTAGTGGAATCTCGTACCTGGTAATTATTTGCTCATAAATAAATCTCACTGTGCTTACCACCGAGTTATCTGGTAGTGTGTGTGCCTCCACCCACTTGGTCAGATACTCCATTGCTACGATAATGTATCGGCACCTAGTTTTGCTCACCTTCAAAGGTCCAATGAAGTCCAACCCCCATCTTTCAAAAAGTTCCTGTGCGTGTGAGGGGTTAAGCGGCATAAAGTTCCACTTTAGCGGTTTCCCAGCCCTTTGGCAAGTGTCACACCTGACGACCCATTCGCGCGTCATTGTACACTGTTGGCCACCACAGTCCTGCTAGGAGTATCTTCCATGCAGTTGTGTCTGGTCCCATGTGTCCACCTGCCAATCCTTCATGTGCTTCCTTTAGTACACTTGGAATTTCTTCCTCTAGGACACATAGGATCTGGTCAGGTCCCATTTTGTATAACAGCCCATTAATTAATTGAAATGTTCGACTCCTCAACACCAATTTCCTTCTCTCATTTGGTGGCATGTCACTCGGAAATTGTCCCGTCGAAAGGTACTTTCCAATGTTTGTGTACCATTTTGGCAGTACGGCAATCTGAAATAACTATGCATCAGGGAAATCGTCATTCACTCCATCCGCCGGTTCTCCTGTTTTGAGCCATGACAAATGGTCTATGCTGACATGTTTCTTCTCAGGCCGTACAATGATCTTGAAAGTAAACTCCTACAACAAAAGTAACCACCGGCTGATTCTTCCATGGATGATAGGTTTATTGACCAGATACAACAGAGCCTGATGGTCGACATAGAACATGAATGGTGTTGCCAGCAAGTAGTGTCAAAACTTTTGTATTGCGTAAACCATGCCCAATGCTTCCTATTTCGTTGTAATGTAATTTTTCTCTACCTTAGATAGTAGTCGACTAGCAAAGTACACTGGGTGATCAAGTTCGTGGTTACCTATCTATGCCAAGGTTGAGCCTATTGCATAGTTGGATGCATCGACGTGAACATTAAATTTCTTGTTCCAATCCGGATATGCCAAGATAGGTGTTGTGGCCAAGCGTACCTTCAACCCTTCAAATGATTCATCCTATTCTTTCTCCCATCTGAACAATTCTCCTTTACACGTTAATTTGTCCAATGGGTATGATATTTTGGCGAAGTTTTTGATGAACCTTCTGTAATAGCCTGTGTCCGAGGAAAGACTTCACCTCTGTGACATTCATGGATGGTTACATTTCTAGTATCACTCTGACTTTGTTTGGATCCATTTTCAATCCTTCTTGCAAACTATATGTCCTAACAATTTTTCCTATGGAACCATGAACCAGCTTTTTTTTGGATTTAAAGCTAGTCGTGCCCTCTGACATCTCTCCGTGCATTCGCCCAATGTCGTCAGATGTTTGTCCTCGATGCTGAATACAAACCAATCATCCAAGAACGCCTTGAAGTTGCCAACAGACATCTTGTCGAATATGTGCAATACAATCCGCTGAAACATAGCCGGCACATTGCACAAACCAAACAGCATTCGGTTGTACGCATACACCCCTCTTTCTACCACAAATGTTGTTATAAGTTTATCTTCTTCTGCTATGCAAATTTGATTGTATCTTGAGAACCCATCCATAAATGAGTAAATTTCATGTCCGGCTACCTCCTCCAATATGTTGTCTGTGAATGGTATCCAAAAGGGATCCTTGATTGTTACCGCATTGAGGCATATGAAATTGACACATATCCGGATCTGGGTGGTATCCTTCTTCAGTGAGATTACTATGGGCGACACCCATTCACTTGTCTGAACCTTGAAAATAATACCGACCTCCAGCATCTTGTTGATTTCTTCTCTAACCCGTGCCAAGTAGTTCTTGTTCATCCTGTAAGGTCGCTGTCGTATAAGGACTACACCTTCGACCAACGGAATGCAGTGCATACACAACTCCAGCGGTACTCCTTTCAAATCCTTGTATGTCCAAGCGAATCCATTTTTGTATTCCAGAAATATTTTAAATGCCACTGCTTTTAGTACTGGATTCCAATTATCACCTACCAATATGTTTTTTGGTTCGGCCTCATCACCCAAATTCATGGTTTGTATTATAGCTTCATCATATTTTATCGGCTTCCCGTCACCAAATACATGCACAAGTGTTTCATCCAGTGGTGCCTCTCCTTTTATTTCCATGAACTCTTTTGGGAATCCGTCTCCGCTGTGCCCTTCCTCTATCATGAGCATGTTGCAACTTCCGAATAGCTCGTAATCCTCCATCTGACAGTGAAATAATCCATTCACCAAATCCAAATTATCATTTGTCGATCCTCTTTCCAATCGTAGGACTTCTTCTGGTTCTAGTTCCATTCGCTGCTTTCCTTCATCCTCGTCTTTGGAATCAAATGAGAGCACTTCCTTGCCCACCATTTGCTTGTGCAAATCAATAATGAATTTCCTCCCTTTGCTTTCCAGTAATAATGTATTTTTCTTCCAGTCATGCTTGACCTTCGCTTGCACGAATCATCCACGGCCCAGAATAGCATCATATCCTCTCCTCTTCAGCAGGATGACAACGAAGTCGAGCAGGAACAGTTGTGTTCCAATCGTCACTAATTGTACCATCAGGACGTCGAGAGGTTTGATGCTGTGTTGGTCCGCAGTTAGCAACTGGAATGTAGGTGGCCACAATGTCGACTGTCCCAACCTCTTCCAAGTGTCCTCCGGTAACACATTCACACCGGACCCTCCATCCACAATTGTGTCTGTCAGAACAATTCCCAAAATTCTCATCTCGACAACCGTCGGATGATGTTCGAATGTTAGGGCTAGCAGCATCGAGTCCTCTACACGTGCTCCACTTTCCTTATCCCTTCCTTGTTCTCCTAATAAATTAGTAGCTAGAGCGATATTTGTGAGTGTCGTTCAAAGTTGATGCATTGTGAGCAGTAGATCATTTATCTTGACTGGTACTTCGGTTTGTAATATTTGTCGTATGATGTTCTGTTCCGCACAATTTCTTGCTGAGGTACCAGTAGTGTCCTTCAAGTGTGCTTTGTCCGCCTGCGTTACCTTCTCAATTTCCACCCGTGATTCCTCTAATCTCTTCTTTTACTCCGTCGAGTTGGGTACAGTTTTGCTTGCCTCCGTGTGATTGCCAGAACCTCCTCTTCATCCATCCTGATGGTGATCAGATTCACTCCTGATTGTGGGCACTTGGCATCTTCATGATCTCCAAGACCGCACCATCTGCATAACAGCTTCGCTGTGTTTGTTGTGGTACAGTCTCGAGCAAAGTGGACCCACAAATTGCATGCTCAGCATTGTACCATCGGGCGGTCATTCGCATCATACTGAATTCGGTTGCGGTTTCCATTGTTATTGTTGGTATTGTTGTTGTTTTGCCCTCGCCTATTATTTATATATCCTCCTGACGTGGTACCCTCATTACTACTGTTTCCGCTCCCTCTTAACGCGGAAGCCTCCTGGCTTAGGAGCACTTGTTGAGGTCTTCTTGTTTTCATATTATAGGGGCATTCTTTTGTGGAATGTCCCATGATCTGGCAAATCTTGCAGAACTAGTTCTTTGGACAAGATCCCTTCGTGTGACCTTTTGTCTTACATTCTGTGCACCATAGGTCATTTCCATTCATCTCTTTTTGCATGTTCTTAAATTCCTTCATCATTCGGATCATATCCTTCTGGAGGGCTTGGACCTTCTTGCTACCCTTTTCGTCATCGCTACTCTCTTCTTCCGAAGACGCATCGTCATCTGACTTGGATGAGCTACTCTTCTTTTTTATTTTCTGCTCACTTTCCAAGTTCATCGCCCGATCGAATGCTTCAGTATATGACGATGGCGGCACAATCCTCATCTTCTTTCGTAACTTCGAGTGTAGTCCTTCAATGAACCATCTCTTTTGCAGCCCATCTATTGGCTTACTTTCCATCTTGTTTATTAAGTCTTTTAATTTTCTGGCATATACTCGAACTATTTCATTTTTGCCTTGCTTCGTGTTGTATATCTCTGCTACGATATATCATTGTCGTCGTGCAATAGTTGAAATTCGGTGGTAAACTCCTTAACGTTGTCCCAATTGGTTAATTTTTGGGAATCCGTACCGGCGAACCAATCAATTGCTACCCCCCTTAGGGTTGCCAAAAATTATCGGACCCATTCATTGGTATTCGTTATGCCATTCGCCCTCCAAATTGTTTCGCATATCTTACAGTGTCTGATTGGATCGGTCGTTCCATCACAATCAAACTTTGGCAACTTCTCCTTTGGTCCTGTCATTATTACTTGATTTTGTGTATGGGCGTTGGTCAGCATTGCGACACTGGCACTATTCTGCACTCCAACCTCGACGCTTTGTATACTGACACCAACGCTCTGCTCTCCGGTACCAATGCTTTGTATTTTGGCACCAATGCTTTGTATTTTGGCACCAACGCTCTACTCTCTGGTACCAACGCTTTGTATCCTAACACCAACGCTTTGTATCCTAACACCAACGCTCTGAACTCCGACACTGGCGTTGTTTCGGGCAAACGTCTTATTCCCAACAGCTGCATTGTTTGGTGAAGAAGGCTCTTCGTTAAGCGAACTTGTCCGTTCCGGAAGTGTATCACGGACGAAGAGTTCACTCCACGCTCATGCTGCCTCAGCACTCCCAGCTGTGCGAGTTAATTCTCTTCCGTCTAGAATCTCTTCCCTCAGCAAATACAAGTTAAAAAATTCCTCCCTTGCTTCTTTCACCAATTCCACCCGCTATCAAGTTTCCTTCAACAATTCCTCGGTGCCTCAGTGTTTGTCGACAATGCGCTGAAACCTCCATCTGCGCTCAACCTGTTGTGCCAAAAATTAAATTTTCTTGTGCGGTGTGTATTCTGTCTTTTCCCTTTATCTTATTTCTATCCTCGTCAAGCTGATTTGGCATTAGTCTTCATTCCAAGTTCATCGGGCAACGGCGCCAAATGTTTACCACATGGGGTAAATAGATTAATGCACACAGACAATAGACAAGAACAGCAGTACTCCTTTTATTATTCGCATATGCCAAAAACATTATATTATGCTTCTGATGATGATTACAATGATCTCGGAGGGTGTATATATACTTTCTGAAGAACCTTCTCGAAGGGTTCCGTCGGCTACATAACAAGAACCTTTCCGAAGGGGCCCGTCGACTACATAACACTTACCGACGGCATCAACCTGTCGGCTACACAATATTTACCGATGACATAAACAATAGGAAAATGTGTCCTTGCAAATTACAATTGCCTTTAGACATAGGCCAAAAATATTAAATATTTTCAATCCCCTATCCTCTTCGACACTTTCCTAGGTACATGGTGTGTCAGTAAAATTATAAAACAGCCGACGGATTGATTAGCATGTAGTCGGTAATTGTTATGTAGCCGATAGGCCCCTTGGGGAAGGTTATTCGGGAAGATATATATACACCATCCGAGATCATTGTAATCATCATTGTAAGCACTATGTAATCTCTTCGGCATATATGTGAAATATAAAAAGAGTACTATTGCATTACATGTTCTTGTCCATTGTCTGTATGCATTAAATATTTACCCCATACGGTAAACATTTGGCACCGTCGCCCCATGGATTTGGAACGAAGGCAAAGAAATGAAGATTAATGCCGAATCAGCTGAACAAAAATAAGAACAAGCTAAAGGAAAAAGATAAAATATGCACCGCACAAGAAATTTTAATTTTGGCACAACAGGCCGAGTGTAGACGGAGGTTTCAGCAGATTGCTGACAGACACCAAAGCACTAAGGAATTGTTGAAAGAGACTCGACAGCGCTTGGATTTGGTGGAAGAAACAAGGGACGAATTTTTTAACCTACATATGCCAAGGGAAGAGAATCCAAACAGAAGGGAATTAACTCGCATGGCTCAAAGTGCCAAAGGAGCATGAGCGTGGAGTGAACTCTTTGTCCGCGATACACTTCCAAAACGGATAACTTCACTTGAGGAAAACCTTTTTTCACCAAGTAACGCGGCTATTAGAAATAAGACGACTGTCTGAAACAACGCAGGTGTTCAGAATAGTGCAGGTGTGCAGAACAGCGTGGGTGTGCAGAACATCGTGGGTGTGCAGCAAAGCGCGGGAGTGCAGAACAGCGCAAGTGTGCAAAACAACGTAGAAGTGCAAAACATCATGGGCACACAAGTACCTCCAACTTGAATAGTAATGGCTGGACCAAAGGAAAAATTGCCAAAGTTTGATGGTGATGGAACGGTCGATCCAATCAAACACTGTAAGACATGCGAAACAATTTGGACGACGAATGGTGTAACTGACACGGATGAATGGGTCCAACAATTTTCAGCAACCCTAAGGGGTGTAGCAATTGATTGGTTTGCCGACGTGGATCCCCAAAAATTAACTTCCTGAGCAACAGTTAAAAAGGAGTTTATCACCGAATTTCAATTGCTGCGAAATGACAATGAGATCGTAGCAAAAATCTACACCACAAAGCGAGGGAAAAATGAAACAATCTGTGTATATGCCAAAAAATTAAAAGAATTAATAAATAAAATAGAAAGTAAGCCGGCAAATGGGCTGAAAAAGAGATGGTTCATTGAAGGACTACGCTCGGAGTTAAGGAAGAAAATGAAGATTGTGCCGCCATCATCATACACCAAAGCATACAATCGGGTGATGGACTTAGAGAGTGAACAGAAAACGAAAAAGAAAAAAAAAAAAAAATAGCTCATCTGACTCAGATGACGTATCTTCGGAAGAAGATAGCAGTGGTAATGAAAAGGGCAGCAAGAAGGTCCGAGCTCTCCAAAAGGATATGATCAGAATGATGAAGGAATTTAAGAATATGCAGAAAGAGACAAAAGGAAACGAGCTATGGTGCACAAAATGCAAGACAAAAGGTCACACGAAGGGATCCTATCCGAAGAACCGGTTTTGTGAGATCAGCCAAATTATGGGACATTCCACAAAAGAATGCCCCTTCAATATGAAAACAAGAGGACATCAACAAGTGCTCCTAATACATGAGGCTTCCGCATCAGGAGGGAATGAAAACACCAGTACTGATGGTGCCACTTCGGGTGGGTACAGAAATAATAAAAGAGGGCAAAACAACAATACCAATAACAATACCAACAATAATAATGGGGGCCACAGCCGAATTCAATACGATGCAAACGGCCGCTTGATGGTTCAATGCTGAGCATGCAATTTGTGGGGCCACTTTGCACAAAACTGTACATCAGTGAATACACCAAAGTTGTTATGCCGATGGTGCGGTCCTGGAGATCATGAAGATGCCAAGTGCCGAAAATCAAGAGTGAATCTGATCACCATTAGCGCAGACGAAGAAGTCTTAGCAATCACCCGTAAACAAGCAAAACTATACCCCGACCCGACGGAAGAAAAGAAGACATTGGAAGAAGTGCGGGCAGAAATTGAGAAAGCAATGCAGGCAGAGAAATCACAATTGAAAGACACTACCAGTACCTCAACAAGGAACTGTGCAAAACAAAACATCATACGGAAAATATTACAAACTGAAATACCAGTCAAGTTAAATCATCTGATCCTCACAATGCCTCAACTACAGACAACACTCACAAACATAGCCCCGACTACTAAACTACCAGGAGAACAAGGAAGGGAAAAGGAAAGCGAAGCAAGTGCAGCGGACCCAATGTTGTTAGCCCTCACGTCCAAACAGCATCCAACAGTCGTAGAGATGGGTATATTAGGAACGGTCCTTTCAGACACAATTGTGGACAGAGGTTCAAGGGTAAACGTCCTACCAAAAGATACCTAAAAGAAGTTGGGACAGACGACGTTGTGGCCACCTACATTCGAGTTGCTCCCGACAAACCAACACACGATCAAACCGTTGGGAATACTAACGGCACAACCAGTGACTATTGGAACACAACCATTCCTACTCGACTTCATCGTCATCCGGCTGAAGAGGAAAGGATATGACGCCATTTTGGGTTGGGGATGGCTTGTACAAGCAAGGGTTAAGCATGACTGGAAGAAGAATACACCATCAATGGAAAGCAGGGGACAACGATTCATTATTGATCTACACACACAAATGGTGGGCGAAGAATCCGTATCATCTAATTCTGAAGAAGAGGCTAAAGAAAAGCAACGATTGGAACCCAATGAGGAAGGAGTCCTACGGTTGGAAGGTGGATCGACGGACGATGATTTGGATTTGGTAAACGACCTTTTCCATTGGCAAATGGAGGATTACGAGCTCTTTCTGAGCTATAATATGTTAAGGGTCGACAAAGGTGAGAAAAAAGAGGGAAATGAATGTTCAAAGCAGTACAAAGAAGCGGAAGAAGGAAAGGCGGTTACGACAAAAGTTGAAGGGAAGAACATATAGTACAGACCCAAAAAAAAAAAAATATTCCACCGTACGGTACACAATAAACGGACCGCGCAAAAAGAAAATGTTACATCGAACCGCAGGTATAGTAAAAAGGTGTTGGCAGCAAAGAAAACACATACGGTCTGCACAGGAAACAAAGAGGAAGGGTTTAATAAAAACTTTAGCAGTACGGAGCGAAAGTTCTAAAATCAAGAATACAATTATTGACGGCAAGGAGTGGCAGCCGACAGAATCTATGGTACCGAATTTCGAGAACAAACTGGGCGATATGGAAAACCTAAGGGAGAGATCGTGTTACTTAAATAAACTTGATGAGTGACGATTGCAGGCACAATGGGCCACAGAGGTGACACAGAACAGGCGCAAAGCATGGCATGATAAACACCTAAAATTAAATAAGTTTCAATTAGGCCAATTAGTGTTGAAGTATAACAGGCAGAATGAAATCAAACCTGGAAAGCTTAGAATCGAAACAAAGAGGAAGGGTTTAATAAAAGCTTCAGCAGTACGGAGTGAAAGTTCTAACATCAAGAATACTGACAGAATTCATGGTACCGAATTTCGAGAACAAACTGGACGATATGAAAAACTTGAGGGAGAGATCGAGTTACTTAAATAAACTTGATGAGCGACGATTGCAGGCACAATGGGCCACAGAGGTGACACAGAACAGGCGCAAAGCATGGCATGATAAACATCTAAAATTAAATAAGTTTCAATTGGGCCAATTAGTGTTGAAGTATAACAAGCGGAATGAAATCAAACCTGAAAAGTTCAGAGTCGAAACAAAGAGGAAGGGTTTAATAAAAGCTTTAGCAGTACGAAGCGAAAGTTCTAAAATCAAGAATACAATTATTGACGGCAAGGAGTGGCAGCCGACAGAATTCATGGTACCAAATTTCAAGAACAAACTGGGCGATATGAAAAACCTGAGGGAGAGATCGTGTTACTTAAATAAACTTGATAAGCGATGATTGCAGGCACAATGGGCCACAGAGGTGACAGAGCACAGGCGCAAAGCATAGCATGATAAACACCTAGAATTAAATAGGTTTCAATTGGGCCAATTAGGGTTGAAGTATAACAGGCAGAATGAAATCAAACCTGGAAAGTTCAAAGTCAAATGGGTAGGACCATACAAGATACGAGAAGTTGGTAATAACGGGGCGATGAAGTTATGGACGCTCAATGGGAAGGAAGTACCGGAGACAGTGAATGGGTCAAAGTTAAAAATCTATCATGAAGGGAATAGTCCTCCGTCGACAAACAATGAGCAGTAGTTTCAAAAAAAATTTTGAAAAAATAATTGAGGGAAAAAAGAAAATTGAAGTCATTGTACGGCAACTTCAGCAAAGCTGAAAGCCACCGTACAGCTACAAAGACAATGGTTAAAATTGGTGAACCATACGATGTACGGAGGCAAGGAACGGAGACGAAAAACAAAGAGCGTACTACAGCAAGACAACCCAAGGCAGATACCGTACGGTATAGGGTGAAGAGGAAGGCTTGCTCACTGACCGTATGGTGTATAGTAGCAGCAAGTCAAAGCACAAAAAGTCGTACGCAACAACCGTATGGTGCACAGTACTAGCAAAAGGTGAGACACATACCAACCATATGGTGTATGGGTCGAGGGGAGAGTGGACCTTCAGAAGCTGCATGCAAATCGTACGTTGTAAAGTCAGGAAGTTCAAAGCAAGGCCATACGCATTAACCATACGGTGTACGATATCAGCAAGTGTATGCTAGCAAAATTAAAGCAAGAGGCCGTACGGAAGCTGCACAGACTAATGATAAGAATCCAAGCATTATAAAAAGTTAACCGTATGATTAAAGGAAGAAAAACTAACCACCAAAGAAATATTGGTGAAGGCCATATGGCCTCAGGAGAACGCAACATGCCTATTTCCGTACAGCCTGGAATTGGACTACGGAATGAAATATTGAGTTGCTAAAGAATACAGCTAGAAAGAATTGCCTTGAGAGACCGTACAGCAACATTGGAGGGAAAAGTACATACGGCCAATGTAGAAAGGTCCAGACCAATATTATAAGCCATATAGTGTAGGTAGCTTTGAAGAAGGGTCGTACAGATCCATACAGACACCAGGGAAGGAGAAGAATTTGTGTGCACAGAAGGATAACTAACCTAATTAAGCAGAAGAATAAATGGAGTCTATAGGAAAGAGGCAGTGGAAGAAAAACTTAGAGGAAGACTCTACAGCTAAAATAAAATAAAAACAACAAATAAAAAATGTTCAAAATGAATAACGCATGATGCCAAAGGGAAGGGAAAGACATAAACAAGTAGTAAAACATAAGTGGTTGCCAGAAACAGTGTGGGATTGGAAGAAAATCACAAAAAAGGTGTGTTCCATGGAGTTTTGTGTGGGTTTGAGAGTGCTAATTTGGTCTTGACGACAAGGGCACTGTCGCTCGACCCCACTAGGGGCGATGCCCCCTAGACCCCCAGTCACTTCCGTTATCAATCATGGGAAGTATGACCAGTTGATAAGACTTGGAGCTGCTGCAGGCATGGAGTGTCTGTGTACCAGAGGTAGAGAGAGCACTAGAGCAAGCCTTTCAAGAGGGGTGATACACTTTGAGGCACTTGGAGTAGGTGTTGGACATGAAGCTATCTTGGTGGATGCATAGAGAGCTCGGGAGGAGCTAGTCATCCGGTTGAAGGCAGTTCAACGACACTTAGCTCAGTGTACCCAGGAGTTGGAAGCAGAGAAAGCGGCACGGATGGCTATCAAGGTCAGCTAAGGAAACAGTATTGTGATAGCAAAGGCTGCAGATGCAATGTATTTTCGAGACCAATTTGATGCAAGCACGGAACAAATATGAAAGTGGTGTGACGGAAACATATCTATCTTGTTATAGTTAATCAGTTAATGTATCACGTTTTGTTAATCTGTCTTGGATATTTTGTAATTGTCGTCCGGAGATGACTTTTCTTTTTGGGGGGAATGATGTTGTCAGTAAAATTATAAAACAGCCGACGGATAGATTAGCATTTAGTTAGTAATTGTTATGTAGCTGACGGGCTCTTCGGGAAGGTTCTTTGGGAAGATATATGTACACCATCCGAGATCATTGTAATCATCATTGTAAGCACTATGTAATCTCTTCGGCATATATGCAAATAATAAAAGGAGTACTACTGCATTACATGTTCTTGTCCTTTGTCTGTATGCATTAAACTATTTACCCCATACGGTAAACACATGGAGACCTATCAATGCTTGCATTTATCTTTAATCACCTAATTTGAATAGAAAATAAAATACAATTATTTATGGATAATGTTGGATCGCCCTACACCAGTGGATTCTCCTTCGTCAAGAACAAGCAAGCAAAGGCTGTAGACATCCTTGCGAAGGCACTCAAAAGAGGTGCAGCTAATATTTGGTGGTGTTGTCGATTTCTCACCTTCTTGAATACTTTAAGGTAATTATGAGTATGCAGACACTTATCTGCCTTGGTGAAAATTACAACAGAAAATATTAATAAAGTAGCCATTTGAAAACCAGCAATCAACAGAACTTTGTTTAAATGATTCAAAATTAGTTAAAGGTTCAAAGAAATGAAAACTCATTACTTCATTTTCTTAACAAAAAATGTAATAACTATGTCATAAAGTACATCCTATACATTTTGTCGATACAATGAAGAAGTAACTAGTAAGCCTTGAATATTTTTCTAGACCTGCAAAAACTGAAAACAATTTGAACCAAGCCTTGTGAAGTGGCACTTAAAACGGAAAAAGATTTTAAGCGCCTTCCATTTCCCATTCAATGTATTGGTGTGGAAATACTCTTTTAATCAATAGAATCATGGCTTGACAGCATCCACAAATATAAATAGTTACTTACCATGCTAATGATGATCATAGAAAAGACAAGTCCAATTTAAAGTCTGTGAGTAATTTAGGATGAAACATAAGCATATAAAAACAAAATGATCTTTATAGAAATACAGAGATTCGCAGTTCTTTTGTACAGTCTGGAAATATCAAAAAGAAAGATACCTTCAATAAGAAATGAAGGTTTTCCTGTAATTTGCCTGAAACGTTGGACTTTTCCTGAACCTCCTGAATATGTAGTCCTGCATCAGAATTCAGATTTAAAATACTTTATGAAATCATATTTCATATCAAATTTTATGAAGCAAGTATGATCAAAATATTCCCAATTTCATTTTACCATTGAAATGTATTTACTATTTACCACAAACTAGTTTCGTCCATCCCAACAATACTTCTTATAGACTCGATGCCTTGGGAAAGTAGGTTTTCATGATAAAGAAACATAAGAAATAAAAACATTTGAATAGATTACTTGCGAACATTGAGAGTTGTAAAGTACAACGGACAGAGTTTTAAAAAAAACTAAGGATGATAATAATTTCATTTTAATGTTCAAAACACGGGAACTCCCATTCTATACTTCCACACATCTAATAAACGGAAGATGTTCAAATATACAAACAGTCGTTGAGAACTAAAAGCTAACAAAATACAAAGGAACAGAACATTAAGGTACTGTAGTCATACACATTTGCCTATTATTAATTGCTCTCAATTTTCTCCACAATCACCTTGGTTTCAAAGTAATCCTATGTAAATAAGCATGAACCACCAGATTAGTTCAAACACTAAGGCAAGGGATTCAGAAGTAGAAGTAAATATGCCAGCAGTTTTGTTCTTGGTGTTCTTTATTGATCCATCGGCTATATACCATGATTATATGAGTTATTTCTTTCCAACATGCAGTAATGAATCACATTATCATTAATATCAGTACTTAAGAAAAAGGTGAGCTTTAATGGTTATGGTTCCTGAATTACATGATGAAAATGATCCTCATAGACAAAGGAAATGAATGATCCTCTGCTTTGCTTGCATATAGTAAACATATATTTTAATGTGGTATTATATTCATCGCTAACAACAGAAAAAATACTGATGTACAATTTAAAATTGTCATGGAAATTGTTTCTGTTTTGTATGGTTTGAAAAAAGGAAAAGATTCATAAAAATGTAATTTCTTGCGTACATCCATTTGTAGAGACATTGAAGTCTAATGCGTTATTAAATGATGCCAAATCAATTGATTCTGCACTCACTTTGAAGGTATTCAATATAAGTTTATCTCAATTAGAACATAGATTTCCTATATTTCAAATCTGCCTTTCTTTGCATAGAATTATAAAAAAGTAGATAAATAACTGTTGGGCCAGCTAAAC
Organism: Cupressus sempervirens; assembly: GCA_028749045.1. NCBI lineage: Eukaryota > Viridiplantae > Streptophyta > Pinopsida > Cupressales > Cupressaceae > Cupressus > Cupressus sempervirens. The sequence goes on along the minus strand of CM053793.1, from coordinate 93,788,325 downwards.
TTACATTTTACCTTTCCGCCATATAAATCTAATCCAATGACATATTTAAAATTATATTCTACAGTTATATGAAAATATTTGCTTCGGGAGGATAGACTCCTATGCAGTATATAGATTATTTTAAATCTAATTTTAATATTCACTCACAAGAAGAATTAGCACTTTCGCATGGGTGGTAAAGTGATGCAACATTGTAATGTCCCCATTTTTGGCGAGCTCCTGCAGTGGATTCAGTCAGTTCATTATAGCAACCCTCATGAGCTGATGGGGTGATTTGGGAGTCTCGATTGTGGACTTACTATTTTTAGGTAGTCAAATTCAGACAATCGCCATATTTGGTACTGCAGATGGTAATGCTGGCAATTGGTTGTCACCTACATCGGATGGGGCTATTTATTGCACGATATTTATTAATTATTTATTAAAATTTCATTATTATAATAGCACTTTATTATATTAATGTTTTAAAATGATGTTGTGTTGTTGAAGTTTCTTAAGTGAAGTTGCATTTGGGAAACTTTGTGTCTATGGGGATTATAAATATAAGCCCATTTGATAAGAAAGGCATCCAATTGATTGATAGCTTTTGTTGCCTGTGAAGGGTCTCCATATTTTATTTCTATGCCCTTGCTGAAGTATAAGGGTTCAAGCTGAGAATTCTATTGAATCATTGCTAAGCTATAGTGATTTAATTATATATTGGATTTGGTTGAATCTCCATTTTTGTACCACTATTGCTTTGGAGAATATCATTGGCCCTTAGAGGATGTGTCATTTTGTTATTACTTCTCTGCTGTTTCCTACTGTACCTGAGAAGTTATTATTAATGAAAGGAATTAATTGGTTTGGAGAGAATTGTTGTAGCACTCAATCAATTTACATCTGCTATCTGTATTGGAGAATTTGTAGTGCATTTGTGAGACTGTCGTTTACCCTCCTGTGACAGCATCGGACTATATTTGGGCCCTGTGATTCTTCTTTGGTGGCTGGCGTCTCTCTTTCCAACCCTGTGAGCAGTCTATGAGCCCTGTATTTCATATTCAGGGGCTACGGTATAATGCTGGGGTCCTGCATTTACATTTGTAAGGCCTGTGAGTAGTTTCAAAGCAGCCGGCAGCTGTAGGGAAAGGCCTGCACATTGTTTCTCAGGCCTGCGTCTGGAGTTTGGCAGCCACGTGACTGTGGTGGTTGGGTAACACCAATTAGGGAAGCTGTGATTTGCTGTTGTGGAGTTAACTTGCATTCAAATGCCACATACACTAGTGGAATTCTCAATTGTGTTTCAAATCAGGTTCCTTATTCTGATATTGTAATTCCTTGCAGCTTCATGATTGAATAAAATTTTAGTATTGATCACAATGAAAATAATTTTAATTTCAGAATTGCTTGTGTGGAGGAAACTAATGATTTCAGAATTCCATACTACTTGCTGATGTTCATGTGAAATTAAATCCAAAGCAAACACTAAATGATCGAAGGGATATTTAATTTCATTACATGGGAGTTAGTCACCAAGTGTTTGATGAAATATCAACAAAGTGAATTGTGGAAGAAATTGATGTTTAAATAAGTTGTAACCACTGAGGGTTATTAGAAACATTTTGTTGTGCACAGTTAACCCGTTGTTGATAAGGACCCCCAATTTTCTTTTATGTCCTTAGATTAGCTTATGTCCATGTTTTGTCAATGATTTCACGTTTCGAAGGTTTTTTCTTAGATCTGCATTCTATCTTTGTGTATGGAAATCAAGAATACACCTTGCATAGGCTGAGATTAAGCCAAGAGTAATATTAAACACATGCCTAGGACAGGAATGGACTAGAATCATGAAGATGGGACGTGACTCTGATACTCTTGAAATCAGTGGGGAAATGAAGCAATTAGGCATGAAACCAATTCCAAAACAACGAAAAAGTCTAGAAAACGGAGAAGAGCATTCAAAGAGAAGCAATTTGGGAATACGAACCATCACAATCAATCGAAAGCTGAACAGTGTTGAGAATCACGAGACATTGTCAGAGGTGCAAAGACTACTTTATGATGATCAAAAGACGGAAAGATAAAGAAAAGTGAGATTAAAATTCTTGAAATTGAGATGTGGAAAAAAATTTAAATCAATATTGTGAAATATTGTGGAGTTTGGAAAAATAGGGAAATTCCAAGCTTGAAAGGAAATAAGCAAAAAGAAATGAAAATCCTTGGATAAATATTGGAATTCTATGTTTTTAAAAAGAAAATCCAAGACTACAGCAGAGTTCCTCTTTAGATTCAATAAGGAGGTCGATGTTCAACCGACTTTGTCCATGATGACTTCAATTTTCCACTCTTAGGTGAATTTCCACTCACTATTCCTTGTCTACGTCAAATTTCCCCTATACATTTCAAGACATGATCAAATTTACACCAAATGAGGAAAGGAAAATGGAAAATGAAAATAAAAAAATTGAGAAGTGAATTCTAAGTAAAATTGCAAATTCTTGTCAAAATCCTAGGCTTGGGTTGCTTTTCCATTCATTATTACACGAGGACCTTATTATTCCTCCCATTTTTCTAGGACTTGGTCAGAATTCCACTTCCAATTCCATAACAATGTCTAATTTCCACTCAATTTTCCATATTATTTATCCACGAACCCCTCTCATTTCTGCTCAAAATTTCACATAGGGATCAGGTTTCCTCCCTTAAAGGTAAGTAAGAATTTAAAAGTCAAAAAAAAATGCATTGTGGTCAACCCTAATACACCAAAGGATGCAAATTCAAAGCTGAAGTGATATAAATAAAGAAATCATAACCTCCTCCATTCAAACACAAATCCATAGCGAATTAAGAGCAGACTAAGGTAGATAGGTATGAAAATCAGATTTGAAGGAGGATTGTTTGAACATTGAGAGGAAAAATTCAATCACATTTGAAAAGTTTATTGTTGGATAATTAATCAATATAAGAAATCTCCATATAAAGGAGATGATGGAGGAAAGTTTCTAATAAAGAAACTGAACAAAACTATCTACAAGAAAGGAAACTGTTTAATATAATACAAATGACCATTAGTACGACACAAAACTGAATATTATGATAATATACTCCCTTAATGGTCATTCTATCAAATACACCAAGGTGTCCTCTAAATTTTACAAACTTGTCTGAGCTCAAAGACCTGAGATGTTTGCATCTTATCCTCAGTTGAAACTTGAAACATTGTGCAACTACATTGATCCATCTTCTACAAGCTTACAGATGAAATGACAGTGAAGCTCTAAATGTTTGGTGCGCTCATGTAAGAATGAAATCTTGGCAAGTTTCAGCACCCCTTGATTGTCACAATACAAGGGTGAAGGACCTACTTGAGAACTTTGCATGTCACAAAGCATCTTTCGAAGCCAAACTATCTCACATGTTACTTTTGTAGTTCCCTGATATTTTGCTTTTGTCATACTTAAGGACTTCAATCTTAAGTCATTTCCAAGTGAATACCTTCCAGATCTACTTGTAAGTCATTAAGTAACTTGGGTGACCAGCCATAGGTGCATCTGAAAGGTCCTCAATATGTTACGTTCCCTTGCTAACTGACTTAAGAACTTGGAACAATTGTTTTGAATTTTCTCTTAAAACAATGTCCAATCTCATAGACATATAATTGGCAACAAATAGACTTTGATAAGATTCCCAAGAACAATACAGAATAGTTGGTCTTATTAATAATATTATTATCTTTGATGTTAAGTTACAATACGTAACATTCACCAACTCAATGGTACAGATTCATCTTGTTGTTCAAGACGGCTCCATGAAGTAACCAGTAGCTCTCCTTCTGAATTTTGTGAGATGCTTTAGAACAATGATGCACCTTATAAATGATTCACTAAGCCAAATTGATTGCTTATTTAATTCTTGTGAAATGGCAATATATTATTGGTTGGATGACCCTATTTTTGGGTGGTGTCTAATATATCTTTATCAATATAGAAAGGGAATTCTATTTAGGTACAATCAGACCCTCTGATTTATATAATGATTCAATCTCTTACTCTGTTCCACTCCCCTTATTTATAGAGGAAACAATCATCCATTACCGAGTACCTAATGACCTCTAATAAGTATGTAACTCTGTTGGTTGGCTGTGATATGCTGAGTATCAATGCTTACTGTGATGGCTTCTTATTTCTCTTTATATTAATTCAATATCTTTAGGATCCTGTGTCTATGACTAATGAAAGTCTGTGGCTCCACTAAATACAAATAGAGATGGTTCTTGCAGATCGGATAGTAGTGTAACCGTGGACCCCAAAGGCTTACTAAGTATGTAATTCAGACTTTAGACTATTGGTATGATATTTCGATGAGAGCCACAGGAGATTACTAATATATTTCCAGGCATGAGTTCCACTTATATGTGTTGTTACTAACTTATACTATCATCTGCGAACTTGTGGACTTATATTTCCCAACTGTCTATTCCCAAATCATACATTTACTATTGAATTATGTTATTGTGAGCATCGTCTTAATAACCAGTATAATATTCTCGTCAAATACAGCAGCAACAAATTTGAATAATCTTTTGTCAATATCATATTTTGGAGGATTTTTATCACTGATAATGTTCAGAGGAATTATTTTGAGATCGGTCTTCTTCTATGCTGCCTATTCTCATCGTCTATGACCGCTCAAGATGGTTTGTGGTTTCCTTCCTTTACATCTACTTACTGTGTTTTGTGGCTAAGACTCCTCAGATGTTTTCCAGGTCACTGACTTGTATCTCTGTGTCTATATTCTCTGATTTTTGTTTCAAACTGCCGTGTATCTAATTCTGTGATTGACGTATCTATTTCCCTCCTCCCCCTTTGTTCATTCCATATTTTTTCTAGAATATGGGTGTGGCTAGAAGGTTGCAACTATTCATTTGGTCGGTTCTATTTTAATAAAAAATGTTGATTAATATATATTTATATTTTAAAGTTATAATATAGAAAAATATTTATATTATAGGTAATTTAAATATATCACTCTATATATATTATCATATTAATAATATGTCATAATAATAGATTTAATATATTTGTTTACATTTGAAATATGATGTTTTTTTTTTTTAATCGGTATTTGAATTATGATGTATTAATTCAATATTATGATTAATTTTATTTTTACTATTTTGTATATTTAATAACTTCTATTGGAGCCAAATAGGGGACATGACACAATATCTTCAGGGTTCACCTTAAGTTATGAAAAAGGCACCAAATAAATCCTCTCCTTATAAATGATCAACTCATTGATCATTGTGTACTTGTCATCATGAACAGTGTCTTCTATGATTCCTAATGCCCAAGAATCCTATAAGAAAATGCCAAGATCTAGAAGCTCAATTTGTAGCACAAGAGAGACAAAATAATATGATCCTCAAATGACTTGATTCATTGATGATCAATAGTAAATGAGATAATGAGATACGATATATGTAGAGGTGCCTAAATATATAGGCAATGCAAGATAACTAGGAGTTATGCAAGTGATAAGCACAATAGCTAAGCACATATCCACCAAAGGTGGATTATCCTCCATTGTGCTGAAAGCATGTGCAACAATGAGAGGATAAGAACACAAAAGTGTATCACACAAAACGAGGTGTGAGACGTGTGCTCAAATAAAGTTCAAACTCCTATATGTCTACATGACAACTAATATGAAAATGCATTATCCTAAGTAAACTTAAGTAAAGTGTAATCAGTAATATTTAATTACACCAACAAATCCTTAGCATAATCTACTTTAATCAATTCTCTCCAATCAGCAATAATATCAACAATGACGTCCACTATGGAGATATTAATAAATTGTGACATTGCTATCAAGATTCAACTGTCTAGTTTTTGAGTCAAACTCATTGATCCATTTTTCACGAGTAATGGTTCTTACAAACCCATCTGTCATGAGAATGAATCGAACACTTAGCACTAATTGCATCTAGGTGATGCTCATACAATGAAGCATTGGGCATTCTCGAGAGGTCACCATCCTAGTATTACTCCAACTCAAGCACACTTCCCCATGGTGTCTCCTCCGAGATTGAGCCTACTTAGCTTTCTAGCCCATTTAATGAAGTTGATAAAATAATAAATTTAACAGTTTGTCTATGGGTTTTGAGAAGAATAATTTTAAAGTTTTTGGAGAACTATTATATAATTATTCTTGAACGCACAAAAAGGGAGCTTGAGGAGAAACAAGAGTTTTTGAACAATTTTCAATATTTGAAAACAAAATCTCTCTTAGATTCATATGTCTACAACTGTAAAAGATCATCCAGGGACACCACTATAGGTAGCTCAATCAAAGATTGCACTTAAGCCATTCATTGCAGGTTTTGGTGAAGTATTTCAATTTTCAAAGATTGCATTTGAGCTTTCAATCATAGATTCTATTTCATATTTTTTCGAGAAAGCTCTTTTTGGTTTTGGGTATTGTTTTTGCCATCTTTCTACAGCTGCACAATCGAGATTGATATGTTATTAAAAAGACCAGTTGTTTGCAATCTACAAGGGTTTATGGGCCAGATAGCACAAGAAATAAAAGCTGTATGGGTTTATTGGAGACAATTTTCAGGTTGTCCTTGGTTTCTATAACCAACCACCCTCTTCCTCTTCATTTCAGCTATTTCCAATGGGGTGTTTGGAGATTGCCTACCAAACAGATTTGAAGTAAATGGTTTGGTGCATTGCACTTGCATTTTCAGAATTATTATTCTTTCCCCGAGCTGACTCAGCATGTTTGTTAAATGCCCGGCATATAATAACATCCGATCTGGATATTCAAATATTTTAGAGGCAGGCAGTTTAAGTTCTTTATTTAAAGAAAAACAATTACACAGAATAGAAAACTCGGTGATCAATGTCCAATGTTGAAGAGCAGACTTATATAAGAGGTTACAACTTGATTAAGATTATTGGCACACTACTCTTGCGGTGTGTGCTAGTAAGTGGATATTGTTGTGAGGTTTTCACACCAAAACAGTTGACCCCATTGCGAATGGGACCCCCTCTTTTGCTTGAGCAGGAGTAGTGGTCTTAGGTGCTTCTAGTTGGTAACATTTTCAAGTCTCAAAGTCCAAGAGTGAAATTGGGCAATTTTGGCCTATGGGGAACTCAAGTTTTTCTAAGATGAAAATGAAAATTGGGCTAAGCTAGTTAAGGAGATGGAGTTGAAACCAAGCAATTTGTGAAGAAATGAATTAGAATCATTAGAAATCCTTGTTCCAGCTACAATTTGACCTTAGAAATGTTAGAATGTAAAGTCCACCAATACAACTAAGAGGGGGTCGGGCGGTGAATCAATTGTGTGCTTAAACAACTTAAATTAACTTTATCAAATCTGAAACTTATAACCAATATCTGCAACAACCAAAAAATGACAACCATGCATACTTACACAAAGTTTATTAACTAGGTAAACCCTTGATCAAAGGGAAAACTCCGGTTGGAATGATGCCCACAAGATGATTTACTAATATAAATATTCCTCGTGAAAGGGTAAGGCTCGGTTAGGAGCCAATTACATACAATCACTACATGTAATCCCTGTTAGGAGACTTTGAATCCCTACTGGAAGATTCCAACCCTGTTAGGAGCTAATAGGAAGTCAAATAAACACATTGCTTCAGAATTGTCGTCACAAAAGAATTCTCTAGGATAACTGTAACATCCTCTATACTCAGGTCTTAACTAACAACTACCATATCAAAGAAATACAGTTACTACTTCATATTCATAAGAAGACAGTTATAACAATTGTGTTCATGTAAATGAGATTAATGGTTACAATCAGTTAAATGGAAATTTCATAACTAACAATTAGCATCATCAATAAAGGTAAATATAAAATGAGTTTTTCTTACCCTAAATTCCAAAACCGGAATCTATCTAGGGCAACATTCGCAAAACTCAGGTTAATCCACATATACCACTTAAGGCACAAATAGTTATGTCAATTACCATCAAATACCACTATATCATTTAGGGCATCAAATACCATTGTATCATTTAGGGTATCAAAAACCACCGTATCATTCCTTTTTATTTCTACAATTAGAAGATAAGCTCATATTCACATAATTGAAAGACAAAAATAACAATCCATCAGATAGACCTATCTCTTGCATATAGATATATTTTTGATCAGTTAGACGAGCAATCGATCTAACTGGTTACCAATTACATTGACGTGAAAAGTTGTGTTCGTTAAAGGAAATAACTAAATCAATGATAAAAATCAATCCATCATATCTTCTATTTGTAAAAACATCATAAAAGTAAAATACATGTTGCCAACGAATGTTTGAATGCATAACTTATCTTTGTTTGGTGCATGTCTTGGCATCTTGTGCAGAGGGGAAACATTGTTAGGGGCTTAACCTCCTAACTACGAACCTTAACTTATCCCCGCGCAATCTCTAACAAGAAAGGCCCTCCCTACCTGGAAATAGACATGGAACACCTTGACCAACCACTGAGCATCCTGGTACTTAATTCCACCACTCGACTTAACAACTAAGTATACTTGGACAATCATGAGCTGACTTGGATTTTAACAATTTCTTTTTAAGATGTTCATACAATTGAAAATCTGATCATAGTTTGTTTTTCCCTTGCAAGATCCTCTCTTCTTCACCCATTCACACGACTTCACTAGCCTTGGGTGCATCCCAAGAGACTGTTATTAATAATGAGATCTTAAACATATGGTTTCCTTGAATAACTTATTGATTCTTACCACAGCGGTATATAACAAATACCAGTAAGTCAGAATTTCATAGAGATGGAATCAGTTTTTATACATAGAATACTTCATGCATAATACATCAATGAACGTGTTTAAGAGGACTATGTTCCGTCCCTATGGTTATGAAATCAGTATGCAGACGGCGGAGAATTGGATATAGACAAAGCAACAAAGCTTGGTACTTATCGGAGTCATTACTATGTTGAACCATGGTTGCGGTTTATTTGTGTTGTAGACTACAACATGACTATTCTCTACCCGATAGCAATAGATGCTTATTTGCATTGAAAAGAAACATGGTGTGAAAAATGAAATGAATGTGAATGACCCATGACCTATAAACAATATCAATCTACTTGCGGAAATAGTTCCTTGAGGTACGCCTTCACCTGCGTAGCTTGATACTCACTCCAAGACGCAGATAAAGAGAAAGATAGAAAGGAAATTACTAAACTCTTGTTTCAGAGATATCACTCATTATCAAGGTGATTGTGCTATCGCATATCTTCAAGGTGAGTGGTGTTTTCTTAAAGGATAAAGCTCACAGAATATAATACTAAAAGATGGATCGTAACACAAATAGAGATCATTTTTTGGCCTAAAGTTCGGCCTCTGATATATATAAAACCCGACCTGACATTAACACACTTTGCAGACACTTTGCAGGCCGCTCATGTAGAGATATAACAAACATGAACTATTGTATCAAAGGTAACATCACCTGGGCATGGGAGTTGTATATATGAGTTCTTCCCAACTCCTCTCGCGTGAGCCAAGGACTAGGTCACAAGATTGTAAGAAGAGGGAGAAAGTAAGATAGAAAGAAGTGGACATGTGTTGTTGGCTCTGCGGAAATATCAAATGTGTTGTTGTGCGGACTTAGCAAAGGAAAACCAAAAGAAGATCCCCCTAAACCGCATCTGCGGTGATATTTAATAAGAAATCTTGATCGGTTTCAAACAAGAACATCAGTTAGCTTGAATTCTTGATTTACATGTCTTCAAAAGGCTTTGCGGTTATGAATACATGAGCGTCAACTTGCTTGGGTTGCCATGTTGACGTGAAGGGGAATTATAATGAAGTTATTTGATAAAATGCAAAACGTAACTTTATATATATACATATATAAATATATATTTATAAAATATATGAAATCATGTTACGTGATTATCCTTAAAATCATACCTATATATATAGGTATCATCCACATATCAAGATGGCATCGTATATATATATATATATATATATATATATATGTATATATATATATATATATATATATATATATATATATATATATATATTTTATTTATTTTTTTTAAATTCTTATGATAAGATTGTCGATGTCTCAAAACAATAGAGAGGTAATAGTTATTATCATGATATTAAATGTTTAATATTTTTCTTGTTATAAAAAATTGACCAAGTAGCTCATGGTATTGCCCAACGTACACTCTTGTTTGCCTAGTCGTTTACCCTTTGCCATGGTGATTCAAGATTCATATCTATTTTTCCAGTGATGGTGGCGGTGCCCCTATGCCCAATTCTTTTCTAACAATGCTTCCACCCCTTTGACATGCTCCCTACAAGGAAATTCTCCACAATTAAATCATATTCCTCAATATAATACTAACTACCATAACAAGTTATTAATCATAACCTATCATAATGGCTAACTGCCTTTTCACTTCCCATGAATTCATGATGAATAACCAACCTTCCAAAATAACATTAAAATATCATCATAACGGTTAACTAGCATGCCAACTTCATATCAAATTATAATGATTAACAATCTTATTGTTTCACATAATTGTAACTAATTTTACCTGTCAACAGACTTCACATGAAACCTCAGCGGTTACATGAATATTTAAAATAGAGCTAAAATTGGGATGTAACAATAACATATCCAAGGGTGAACTAACTGATACTACAACTTCTTTGTCAATACATTTCCTTTGAAGTTCTCAATACATTATCAACATCATCCTTTTCTATGATCTAACCAAAATCGCAACAATACATCAATTACAATCACGAACACTACATGTTACCATTACAACCCAAGGAAACAACATTCCTTTATACCAAGTCCTAACAACTAATTGAGTTAGTCTTGAGGCTTCCCCATTGTACACTAAATAAAATAGGACCTTATCAAGATATTACATTATACGTTACATTACAATTACTCATCCCAAATAAATTCCAATACACAGTCGACCTAACAATTAACATATGACACGTTATACAATAGATTTACTAGTAAATAGTTTCTTGCGTACCGCCCTGAGACCATTCTCCACATAATCTTCTACAACTCACACAATCCTTCAAATTACTTTCTATGAACACAGATACATCATCATGTAATGTACCGAACTTGCTCAAAAATGAAGCATAGTGGCGTGTGGAGGAGTGAAGTGTGGAGTAGGCTATTGCAGCATACGGAGGAATGAAGACAGTATGCGTATGGTGGATGGAGGGAGGAGTATGGAGGGAGGTGGTATGGTGGATGGAGGGAGGAGTATGGAGGGAGGTAGTACGGTGGATGGAGGGAGGAGTACAGAAAGAGGTAATACGGTGGATGGAGAGAGAAGTAGGGAGAGAGGTAGTACGGTAAATGGAAATGTCATACGGTGCACAAAATGGAGGGAGTTGCACAAAGATTGGAAAGAGAATACAAACTTATATGCAAATAATATCAGAACACCAAATCCATCAAATAAATGCCAAGCATGAATAAATATTGAATACAGATAAACTCCAATTAACATTCGCAGACAAAGATGGTACTCCGATTTGCCAAATCCGAGCAAAGTTTTACAAGCGATGCAATAGGGTTAGGTTGAATCCCACCGAAACCAAAAAGCCAAGTAGGGAAGATCTTCCACTTCCAAAAAATGGGGAACAATTCTAGAACTCCAACAAGAATTCGCAAATGCAAGAAATAATCCAAATCATATCCTAACAACTTCCTACATGCCGCACAAAAGTACCCTTTTAGAGAAAACTTCGAGGGCTTACAAAAGAATGCCGACACAAAAAACACCTACGAATAATTAATAAAAATTGAGCCCCATTGTTAAATAATTAAAGGTCCAAATAATATTATTTAAATTTTGGGACCGCTAATTATTTAAAGTATTTTCTTAAAAATGGGGACATTACAAATCCTCGCCACCCAAAGATTGTTGTATCTATTAAAAACTCTAGGATCCCAAACCATGTGGGTACGCAGATTGCTATATCTATTGAAAACTCCATGCTTCTTCAAAGTCACATGTGCATAATTGAATTCAATTGAGATGAGTAGACCACCACTTGGCCTCCAATGCGCCACTCTGATATAGGTATTGCTATATCCAAAACCACCAAGATCCCATGGAAGCCAATCATAAAACACATAGGTGCTCTGATCCAAAACCTTCATGGGATCACACACACCAATCTCCTTAGGAACCTCACAACTCATGCAAATTCTGTTGTTTGTATGAGGAAGCCCTTCACATGGAAAAATTACAATCATGCACGCCTTATGCACAACCAAAGGAAAAACTCCATCTTCAACAAACTATGGTTGCCCCTACGAGGAATCATCGCTAGCATCTCCATGAAGTGGAACAATCATTGGTAGAGCATGCTCATTCGGAGGGCCAGTGATAGAACCCAAATTTCCATTAGGAGTTGGTTTGAGGATATTTCTGCAAGTATCTTCCTCCAAAATCCATTCTTTCCTCTATTAATTAATCAATCATCCGGAAATCCATTAATCTACCAATTATTGAATCTTGTAACACTAACATTCATATTTAAGCGTTTGGTAGAGTTTCATGAGGTTTTGACCAAGTTTGGTCCAACTATGCAAAATGTTGTCAAGTTGCTCACAACTTTGCAAAATTGCAAAAGTTATCATGACAACTTTTGTTATTTTGAGTGCATCTTCGAGCAAAGGGGTTGGACCTATTTAAGGCCTCCCTCGACCTATGACAAGGATTGGATGACAATTGAAGTAAGTTTGATTACTCAATGAACATTTTTTTCTGACCAATTTTATCACAGTTAGTGCACTTTTCTTTGATTTTGTCATTTAATGGATTGAACTCTGCACTATAGCTTGTACATGAGTTAGTAGATGTACTTTCTTCATTTTGTGTGGTTAGGGGGTTGTGTAGTTTCAATTCATTTCATTTTGTAAATTCCTTATTTTTAGCACTGTCACTAGTCTGAACCAAGCAGTTTCGGTTATGGGGTCATAACTCACATTCCCACCATGGCATCTATACGATTCCTTGGGATTTGTGAGATAACTCCCTGTACATTAGGTATGCAAAAGCTTGAGCCCTGGAAAGCAAACCTTATATTTTTGCAGTGATGCCTTAGGCAAGCCAGTGGAGCATGGTTAGGGATCACAATGATTGTAGCAGCATTTGGATGGATTGAATGCATTCATTGCTTCAATCAAAGCATGTGGAGACGAGGGTATGTGTGTGGAGAAACCTCATACCAAAGGAGAAGTCATGGTGATAGGTTTTGCTATGTGGTTAATCAAACCCTTGTGAATGCTGACAATATTGTGCAAAACCCTTGTTTTTAGGCTTGATTTTAGCATACCGTTGTATGGACAGGTTGGCGAAGTGAGACCAGGAAAATTTGGAAGGTCTCCCAAAAGGGTGTCAGAATGTGGAGTTCGTTTGCCACTTTGTTAAGCAAGTTTTTAAGTTATAAGCCGAAAAGGGTGTTTTAAGGCCTAATTCCTTGTAGCCCTATTAGGCCTAGTTTGAAGCAAACTCTTGAAATTGATAGGGATTTCTTTGCATTTTACGTTGATAAGCATTGGAATGGATCCAATGCCCTATAAACAAACCTTCCTCTCCATTGTTGGTTAGTTTTGATCATGTTTGAGCACTTGGTGTGGATGATCCAAGAAGACATTCATGGAGCATGTTTGGGTTGAATTGACTTCATTATTGGTGTGGACAAGTTGAAGAGGTGGAGGATTGGGAATAGGATCCCTCCTGAGCTATGGTTAGTGGAAGAACCCTAATAGGCTAGAGAAGTGGCCTAGAGAAGACCCTAAGAGAAGGTAGGGTTAGAGAGCAAGACTTGTCCTTACATCACAAGGTTTCCCTAGTTAACAACATATGGTGTTCTGTGTTGCATTTCTTTATGGTTGTGTTTACTATTCAGCTTAATTAGTTTATTTATTTATGCACGTTATAAGATTGTGAATGATATCCATATTTGGGCAAAAGTTTGTGGAATACTGATTCACCCCCCCTCCCCCCCAGTATTTCCTATTTCTAAAAATTGGTATCAGAGCCTAGTTAATCGGAGAAGGCCTAACAACTTGAGTAAGATCTTTATGGATATGGATTAGTTACAGAAGAACCTGGAAGAGGCTCTTGAACAACTTGATGTACTGACTGAAGAAAGAGATAATTTGAAAGACAAGTATGAAGATGCAAAATATTACATTGAAAAGTTGAAGGACAAGATAGAACATATCAGATCCAAGAAAGAGTCCAAAGATCAGATCAAGGACAGTGGTGAAGTTTTAAGGCTTAAGAAAGAGAATGAGATCCTGAAGAATGCGCTAGAAATTATAAATCTCAAATTGAGCTTGGAGGATGATGACAAGAAGATTGAATCAGATTTGAGATCTAAGAATGTAGATATGGGATCAAAGCTTACAAAGGTGACATCTGAACTCAAATCTTCAAAATTACAATATGCATAACTTGAGAAGTACAATGCGATTGTGAAAGGAGAGCTTATATAGTCTAAACAACATCTTGAAAGGTTGTATTCAAGTAGTGAAAAGTTTGATGAGCAGATTTTTGCACAAAGACATCCTTATGATAAGACTGGCCTTGGATACTTTGGAGGAGAATCATCTAAGAGATTTGAAGCTACTAAGGAACCATATCTTGTGATCCAATAGCCTGAACCACAACAAGATCAAAAAAAGGTTGAGTCGAGTCAATCTGAAGATGTACCTAAACAAACTAAACCACCTAAAGAAGTACGAAGGCAATTTACTAGAAAGTGTTATACATGCAATGAAGTTGGTCATAGAAAGCACTGTGCAGATAAGTATACTAACTCTATTTCTAGTTATTGCTATAATTGTTATAGTTTTGAACATAAAGCTAGTGAATGTTGAAAACCTAGATTTAACAATAATAATGGTAGAATGTTTATAGGTACTAACCCTGCAGATAATAGACCTACTGGAGGAACCAATGTTGTAAGAAATGGTATCATGTGTTATAAGTGCAACTTTGGAAATATTGCTAGAGATTCAGTCAGGGCCTAGATATGGAAACAATGTGATTGCATGTCAAATTTGCAACAACTTAGGACATACAACAAGATTTTGTAGGATGAACAATGTAAGAATGCCAAATTACATGAGGAACCACGTGAGAAACCCAAACTTTAGAAGGAATGTGAACAATGTTAGAAGGAATGAGAATAACAACAGCAGTAAAAAAGAAAATGTGACAGAGCGTGTAAAAGATATTAATGAGACATTTGTTAGCGCTAAGGATCCAGCAAGTTCATATGTTGTGATAGAAAATCAATAAAGTGAAACACCTAAGAATAAGATGAAGTCGGTAATTGTTGCTAACTGTAATGTCCCCTTTCTAGCATTCATAGCATGATGTTGTCGTTAGCCTATTTCCCCACAGTCCCGTAGGCTAACTAGGACATTAAAGGGGCTTAGAGGCCATTTGGCCTAGACAGTTTCAGTTGTAGGTCTTTCTGAGGGGTTTTGAGGCAACTTTGGGCATACTTACTATTTATAGTAAGTCATCTTGGACATGGCCGGACATTCAGTCACAGTGGTATGTCGATGGTAATTGTTTAAAATCGACAGGAAGACTTATTTATCATTGATAAGATTTGTTATGCATTGATAAAGCCATTTTATAAAGTTAAATTTAAATATTTAACTTTATTAATGCATAGACTATAGTTTGTGGGAAATATTTAAATTAAAAGAGTTCCCTTTATTTTTTATAACACATTGGAGACATAAGGTACATAAAGGGAGTTATGTTTTATCCCACATTGAGAAAACGAAGGATTGAGCTCTTGTGAGAACACTATAAAAGAAATGGAAGAGCTTTTTTTTTGGTATGCTTGGATGAAGATTAATGTTATGTTGCTAGATACCTGATTATCGGGCTTGGAGGACGGAATCCCTCTTTGCTAGCATTCTCTTCGCTGTTGGAAGACACAGTCAGGAGGATCAATGGTGTTTTCACTTCAGGAAATACACTGGGTTTCATTTGGGGCGTTCGCATAAAGAAATTTACAAGGGTTTGAGGTGCAGATCTGAAGTTAGTTATTGCTATAGTGCCGGATGAACAGTATTTTGCTATAGTACGGCGTGAACAGTGTTGGTATCAAGTTTACTTGTTTTTCCGGCTGATTAGAAGTTTGGAAGGCTGCCGACTACATCTGCAAAATACTACGGCAACTAATTCCAGGTTTCTTCTGTCAAATTTTGATACTTTGCATAATAATTGTTGAATACAAGTCTGAATAGTTGTTGCAGCCTTTAAGGCAACTGTAAGTGCACATCTACATTTAAAAAATCACCCTTTATCAGCAGATTGAAAGAGTTTCCAGATTTTTCATATATTGTTGAATGTGTGCCAAGTGTTTGTGAAAATGTTATGATGTGTATTATGCATTTTAATGTCACTTATAGTTGTTCGTAAATCTACTCATTGGAAAGCAATTTACTGAGGAAATCAGCTTTATGAGTTTGCATACAAAGTGTTTGACAATATTCCTTAAGTTAAATTTCTACAAGTCAAAGTTCAAATCAGGGGAGGATATTACACTAACCAACCCTTATCTAATTGAGCAACTTATTTCATATTTAACCAAAGGAATTAGAATCAGATTATTTTGTGTACTCTTAGGCGGAGAGTTGAGACTTGTGCAGTTAATATGAGGTAGAAAAGGATGCAAGGAAGTTATGTTTAGGTGCGCACAAGTTTTTTGAGTTCGTATGTGGGTGCGCAAAGAGAAAGAAGACTCAAATAGTTGAATCAAAATAAGAATCCGAGGAATCAAAGAGAGAGAATGTAGGGGCAAAAAAGGCAAAGAAAGAAGGAAAAAAATAAAGGAGAAAATAGAGGCAGCAAGCAAAGGAAGAAAACAATGGAAACCTAAGATTGAGAAGTTGAATTGTATAATTATTGACAATGGAAACTTTGCACAATTGAATAAGTATGATGCCTTGTATGATAACTTTGAGAAATTTCAGTTAGAGAATGCGTTGATTAGACACATGATTTTGAATAATAAGTAGTTTACTGATATACAAGGATTTATTCCTAAGGACATATATGAAAGACTTGCAAATAGGAAGAAGAGAGTGACAGAGAAAGAAAATGACATAAGAAAAAGACTAGTTAGAAAACTTTGTGTAATAGAGGGTGAGGAACATTTCCAGAAGATATAGAAGAATCTTGAATCTCTTTTGAGGAACAAGACTAGAGCCATTTTGATCATGGGAGGCAACTATGAAGAGGTAAATAAAGAAACTGAGGCAATAGTACAAGTCATGAAAGCATTTCAGAATGCTCCTATGCCCAGCACAGAGGAAAGTATGAAGTCAGGGGGAGCAGCCCCTATTCCTACCCCAGCAGCAGCAGCAGCAGCAACAGTAAAGAAGGCAGAAACAGAAGTAAGGAAGGAAAAACCATCAGCAGCACTTACCACTACAGCCACAACAGAGGTAGGTACAACAATGAAAGAATCAGAGGAAACAACATCAGAGACACCACAGATCACTATTGTCACAAACACAATAAATATTACTATTGGTGTAGAAGAAGATCCTTTCAAGGATTATGGACCTAGTGTTGACAAATTCATAGGGTATATCAGCTCTGATGAAGATGAAGTCACTGAGGTGAGAAAACAAGAAGAGAAAAAGAAAGAGGGAGAAGAAAACGAAGAGAAAGGAGAAGTGAAGAGAGATGAGGATCTAGCTACCCTTGCAGATGAGCTGAGGAAGAGTGATCGAAATTTACAAGTTATTTGGAAAGTGTTAACACAAGAAACATATTTGTGTGTACCACAGTTGAAACATACTGAAACTGAGGTTGACAAAGTTGTTTATCAACATGAGGATGACAGTTTATTAATCACTATTGTTAGAGATGCAAGACGAGACAGCAAGTTCTTCAAAGTCAGCAATGGAGATTATGAAGGCAAGTTTAATGAGTTCTACCCCATTGAACTCATCAGAAGATCCTGAATTAGACATGCTTAAGCAGTTATCAATGTTAACAACCAGCAGAATGATAGAGAAAGGAAAAGGTATAAAAGGAACTCAACAAATTCTTGACAAGATGTCAAAAAGGATGGAAAGCCAACTGAATATTCAAGTTCATGAGAATGACATTCAGAAAAGGGCAGTAAAGGTCTTGGAAGAATTCGACAGCCATTTCAAGCAATTGACAAAGGTAGCAACAGAAAAAGAACAAGTGGGGCATGATGCAAATATTTTTGCGAAGGTATGTCAGACTGTCAAATATGATTTGGCAAATCTTGACACATGCATCAAAGAATGTGAGGTTGTATTCATGAAGGCAAGGAGCTCAATGGGAAATGTGCGCTAGCACATGAATATACGAGTACCTTTAATGCACAAATAAAGGCAAAGGAAGATGAGCTAAAGTTTGTAACCACTGAGCTGAAAATGTTCGAGTCATACAGTTGGAATAGAGGATTAGCAAGCTACATGATGAGAGAAGGATATTAGAAAGCAGCAGAGCAAAAAGTTTGCAGAGATTTTCTTCATTGAGAGAAAACTTATCCATGAAGATTGATACCGTTCAGAGGCAGCTTAAGGATTGTCTGAAAGCAAAGACATCCTATGAAATTCATTCAACTGAGTTAGCGTCTTATGGGTTATGTGCGCTTTTAACAGTTTTAGAGTAAATCAAGGCAGCATGGAATGAAGGATTAACAAGCCTGAAGAGCAACTTCGCTGACTGTATTGCATTGTTCATAATCCATCAGCATGAACAAAAGGAAGAAAGCAAATTTTGCTTTGTATATAGTTTTTGACTCAACTTTGTCATTGATGTTAAAGGGGGAGTGAAGTAAGGAAAATTGTATGTATATGTAAGGGGGAGTGTAGTATGTGATAGAATATAATCAAAGGGGGAGATATAAGGATGTAATATCGTATAAATAAATAAAAATGATCCACATTTTTTAAATTTTGTAATGGCCATGTGAAGAAATTAACAAGTTTTGAAATTTTGCTTTTTGGGACTTAGCCAATTTTCCATATGTTGTCATCAATGCCAAAGGGGAAGATTGTTGGCAATTTGGCTAGATAGATAGCATGAGGTTGTCATTTATGGCAACATATACTCAGTATGAAGTGAGCAAAGTATGAAGATGAAATTTTGGTAAGTAGACTTAGAAAATTGTCTAAGTATCATGAAGGCTATCTGTCAACATATGCATAGTTTTGTTTGGTGAGCTCCACAAAGACATTATTGGCACATATGAAGTTACCTGGTAATAGCATAGCATGTCAAGAGACCGTACCTAAGTGCGCAAGGCACTACGGTCAGTACGAAAAAAGATATTAAGATTTTACCAGTTGTAGTTATGCACAGACAAAACAGGATTGACTTTGTTAAGGAAGTATTTTGTTTACCAAGATAACTACTTAACTAATTAGGGACGACTCCTAGATGTTAACCCTAAGTCGGCAAAGTATAGTTTTGTATTTTGGTAATCGTGTAAAGGAATGAAGGCCGACAATACAAAATTCTATGATATAGTGTGGTATAAAGAACAGCTTTGGGAATGCGAAGTTGTGTGATGTTTTCATAATGTCTTTTGGACATTGTGATGCAAACTTGATGATAAAGCAGAGCAAGAGGAATATGTGAGAAGATAGTACAGAGAACTACAAGGATCATATCAGATATTGAAGCTATTGACAGCAATGAAGAGGTTTTTGTAATTTATGCTTTTTTATACAAAATATCATTGTATATTGCATGTTTGGGCAGTGAGCTCATCTTGCATACATTTTATAATTGTAATAACAACTCCTAACAGGGTTGAGGCTTCTAACAAAGCCTAGTCCTCTAACAAGGACCAGGACGCTATATGGATGTAATAGACTCCTAACAAGATCAATATCTTTCACAAGATACTTTTGATTAGTGGATCATTTTGTGGGTACCATCCCCACCAAGGTTTCCCTAGTTAACAAAATATGGTGTTATGTGTTGCATTGCTTTATGGTTGTGTTTCTATTCAAATTAATTAGTTTATTTATTTATGCAAGTTATAAGATTGTGAATGAGATCCATTGTTGGGCAAAAGTTTGTGGAATATTGATTCACCCCCCCCACCCCCTTCTCAGTATTTCTTATTTCTAACAATAAGCACTCAATCATCTCTCCAAAGATGCTAACAAACTCCCCCAAAGGAATACCATCAGCATTCATGCTAACAAGAAAGTCATGATAGGTTGTGGGAGGTAAGAATACTATAGACATGTTGAATCTTGAAATTTGGCTAAGCCTCAAATTTTTTGAAAATCCCCCAAAATCTAGAATCTTTATTATAGCTACTATGAAGGTGACACCTATCTCAAACATCTTAATAGTATCTATATAAATGTAGCTTAAGATATAAGAAAGGAAATGTTTCTTATACTTAAATGTTGTATTTATATTCTCTCGCCCTCTGAGCTGAAAATCTGACTAAGTCTAGATGAAGGGAGCTAGAGGTGGCAAAATTCCTCTGAGTCCAGGAATTCCACCCAATTTTTTTCCTTAAGTTTCAAAATCTCCACCCAAGTGAAAACACAACCTTCGAGGCAAACTAAATGCCAAAGTCATGAGGATAAAAAGTGATTGATTATCAAGGGATCAAAATGGTGAAATTTTGAAGGCATATAGGAGATGGTAAAATTCCTCTTGGCCCAAGAATTCTGTCCATAATCATTCCTCTATCATAAAAACCTCTACCACAAAAAATTCCAGTTCTCTCCATAAATTAAGTGGCCAAGTTGTGAGGATGCAAAATTGATCATCAAAGGGATGGAAATGGTGTGATTTAGAGGGCGAAATTAGAGATTTGTGGACAAGGCATATAGACTGGCAGAATTCCTCAGAGCGTAGGAATTCTACCCTAGGAAATTCCTCAAATAGTTCTCTCTACACTCGACTAAATAATGCATGTGATTTTCTTACAGTGGTTGCTAGATTATGCTAGATCAATTTCTTGATTCACAAAGGCAGATTCACACTCAAAGATGTTAGTTGTTGATCATTCGCGATGACATATTGTGGACGAACTCACAGAGGAGACAAGGTGTTTGGCAAATCAATGATGTTGGCTACTCAAGATTGGCCTACGTGGAAGGGAGCCAAGTTAAGTATAAGGACTCAATGTTGTTAACCAGAGATCATGTGTTACTACGAGTGGTGTATGGTGATACCACTGAGATCATTGGTGCTGCATATAAGATTAATGATGCCCACGTAGAGATAGGCGGTCACTACATCAAATTAGAACAGCAGAATCTACAATGAATATCAATTGAAAATTATACACCCTCACCCTCAATGTATACCTTGAAATAAAAAATTATCCAAAACATTAGGAACGTGGTCTAAGAACCTACTGTTGTTCAGCAAGAGTATGCAATGTGATCAAAGAGCGTGTAATTTATTATATAGCTTTCGATTAAGATCCCTATCAAATACACATATTCATATATATATATACAACAGACAATATCTTTGTGTAAGACATCTTCATTCACAACCTATGTGCACCCCCTCTGTAAAGACTGCCAAGAAATCTACGTCTCACGAGAACAATGACTTGTCCAACCCAACACTGTTGAGGGGGAGATAATTGGCATCAGGGTCTGAAAGTCAACCTTGTCGAATATCTCAACAATAATGACCAGAGAAAATAGAGATGATTTGGTTAGGTTCTTGAGATTGTCGGCTTTTTTTCACCGTGTGACAAGCTATTAAGCCTTTGTGAGGGGGTTTGAAGTCCACTGCAATGAGCATCCTTGTGTGGAGTGTTGTCCTGCATTTTGTCACCACAAAATGTTAGTAACAACACAAAACTTTTTCAGGCTTAGTTTTGCATTTCTCTGAGTTTAGTTCGTTATTTAATTGGTTAGTATTGATCAACCAATCAGTACCAATTAATATAATGAATCCTTTTACTGAAGGCCTTTGTCAAGTCTTTTTCGTTTTGCTTTCTATCGAGCTTTTGCTTGATTTTTGAAGCCTTCAGCATTCGTTCTTTGTTTTTGAGTTTGCGTTTGCTTGTTTTTAATCCTCTAGTTTTGCTCATGTCATGTCTTTTGCTTTTCCCTTCGATTCGGTCTAACCTAGAGGTCAATCGAAATTGTCAGTCAAGACATATGTCCATTTTAGTACTTCACAAGTGGATCTTTTAGGTGCAACAGCACGAATTAAAAATATGATGTTATATTTTCAATTTGACTTTCACTTTTTAATAAATATAACTTATATTCACTTTTTGTTATGTTTTTAAGTTACTTTAACTTTAAATTTTTAACTTGAAGTGACTATAGTGCACTTTATGTTATAATTTTAAGTTGAGTTACTTTTTAATTTTTCACTTAAAGTAACTATATAACTATAGAGTTTCAGTTTAATTTTTAATCTTAAAAATCAAATGTTTATTTAAATGTTACTTTTAAATGATGTTTGTATGTTATATTTCAAAATATGATAAATAAGTATTGTTTATGACCCATTTTGTAACATTTTTATAATTTTAAATGAATTAAATGACTTAAAAGTCTTCATAAGTGGACATTTTATATGCAATAACATGTAAAATCCATCAAAAGTGGACATTTTACATGTCACTACATATAAAGTTTACTTAAGTGAACCTTTTAGATTTTATTATATCAAAAGTCCATCATAAGTATACCTTTTTGATGCTATTACATCGGAAGTGAAGTTCTCATGCTTATACATCTAAAAGGTGAGTTGCATTTTAAAATATGCATCCTCCCTCAAAAGGTCCATTTTTGTCTATGAGCACATTTTAAAACATGTAATGGCACCCAAAAAGTACAATTTTGGAGAGATGCATGTTTTAAAATGTGTAAGTGACTCCAAAAGGTCCGTTTTGATCAAAAGACATGTTTTAATATATGCATTGACCCTCCAAAAGTCCGTTTTTGAAGAACATGTTCTTGCCCTCCAAGAAATCAATTTTGATCATAACTTGAGATTTTTTCAATGGATTTGCATGAGATTTTCTCTAATAGGGTCGTTTTTGCTTGGCAATGGATTTTCTAATATCAAAAATGTATTTATCTTGCTAAAAAATGTTTTTCCAAACTCCCTCCAAGGGCACATTTTTGGAAAAATCTTCAAAAAAATCCATTTTTAATACATGTTTTTGCTCCAATCCAAATTGATTTGGCATTTTAAGTGTTTGTAATTGCATTGTGATACACATTTTCAACTTTGGAAGCTAAAAATGAATTCATTTCATGCCTTTTATGAATCACGTTTTTGCTTAAAATGCCAAAAAAATTGGGGTTTAAATCCACTTTTATGCGTTTTGGAGTCACGTTTTTGCATTTTGATCCATGTATATGCATTTGGGGAAGTTTTTTTTGCATTCCCAAGTCAAAAATGACTAAAAAAATGCTTTTTTTGGCCACGTTTTTGCAAAAACGGCTTAAGTTTTTGCATAAAAAAGTCATGTTTTTCTTCAAAAAACTCAAAAAAATGCATTTTCAGCCCATACCTTTGATCAAGAGGGATTGTTTTTGAGTTTTAAATGCATGATATTGTCTTTGGATACCATGTATTTGGCACTTTCATGTCAAATTCGACCCGTCATTGCTCATTAATTTTTGTTAAATGCAAGTACGGAAAAAGTCAAAAAGTTGTTTGAAAATCTGGATTTGATGAAGAATTGGTCTTCAAATTCAATGATTCTTGCTATTTTGGCTCTTTAACCTCCAAGTAAGTAGACATTTTCAAACTTGCTCATCAATTCATGTTTATCTTACTATTTCCATGCATATTTTATGCTTGAAATTGCACATTTGTCCATATATATGCTATGAAAAGTGCATTTTGCCTTTAAAAATGATGAAAACTATCATTTTCACAATTTTGGAATTTCCCCAAACTCCAAATTCAAATTAAGTGTTGAAGTGAATTGCATCTTGACATGTTTGAGTCTTTTGCCAAAGGCGTGTGCTTGTTTTGTGCTTGTTTTTGTGCTTTGTGCTTGCTTGTCGATTTTCTCCACTTTGGAGAAGTTACAAGTTCTTTCCCAAAAACTTTTTTTTGCTTCACTTCATGCGAAAGCATCACATTTCACTTCCATTTTCCATGTCACAACACATCGCATCTCATCCGACAAATGCGATTACATGTTTTCCATCTCATTCACCATCCGCACATGCATGTAATCCTATTTTCCACTTTCATTTTCACTCATCTCACTTTTCACATCCATTTGCATGACACGATTGCACGAAATGTCTTACATGTAATTGCATCTCAAAGGTCTGATTTTGATTAAAAGTCACTTTTTGAAAGTCAAAAAGATGTCATGTGCATGTTTTCCTATGTACTTTGACCTTACTTTGCCTCAAAGGCATCTATAAAGTTCATTTTCCCTCAAACTTCATTCCATTTCCGCATCCTCCATCCGCATTTGCATGTCATATCACTTCCCATTCCTAATTACATGTAATCCATTTTCCGTGCAATGACATCTTGAAAGCCCAAGTCACATTTTGGAAATCAGCAATCTCCATTTGCACGTATTCCCATGCACTAAATACTTTACTTAAAAATTAAAAAAAGGTAAAGGTGCTGATGGAAAGTTGTTCCGAGTTTACATCCGAACACCACGAGAAGGTTTTTGTTAGTGAAATAGGATTTGAACTTGTAATAGCACTTTTTGGAATTTTATGTGTTTTTCAAGTTACTATATGAAAGAATATATATGTGAAATAAAGAGGCACGTCTCTTTAACATATTAACTTACATTAGTTATAGTTATAACACAAGTAATATACCCTCAATATATTATAATTATATATATATATATATTACTCTTAATATAAGTTAATTATTCCATATAATATTTGTCATATATTATATATCTCATATATATAATATAATTTATCTAACTGAATTATAACATTAACAGTTTTCAAAGTGTCAAAGACTCCAGTTTGTGCTGATCTACAAAGGAGAAGTCAAGACAAGACAACTTGAGCAAGAAAAGTTGGATCACATCAAATTTCCACGTGACAACAGACAATTCATCAAAGTCAAAAGTTATCAAAAGACGCAACACCATGGTTATCAAGGTGAATGCAGTGGCACAAAATACAAGAACTTCCAATCGTATGATCATCCGAGATTGCATCGTCAAGACAATCCCTAGGATTGTTTCAATTATTTTCCGTCTTCTTTCTTCTTCTTTCATGTTTGTAGTTGGAGAGGATGTATTACATGAAGATGTGTAATTACATGTAATGCGAGTTACATGTACATGTGTATGTAAAAGATGTAATGTGAGTTGCACATGTAGTTGCATGTAACCCTATATTTTCCCTTTTAGTTAGACTAGGTCAAAGTTGGTTGAGTTGCTCCCACTTTTTCCTCCATCTTTTTCTCAACTCCTGTGCCTATATAAAGGAGTGCCCCCTGATTGTAAAAATCATCTTTTGTTGTATGCAAAAAAGCTCTGCCACATTTGTGCAAGCATAACTTTGATTGTGTAGTACAAAGTTGGGAGAAAAGTGAATAAAAGAAGCAATTAGATTCGAAGCTTTGACTCGAAGCAATTTTGATAGAGAAAATTAGAAGCTTTGACTGTAATTTGTGTCTATTTTCTTGATTCATGTTATTATTGTTCGTTCAATAAGAGTGTTTTAAGAAGCAATCAGAGCCGAAGCTTTGACTGGGAGCAGTTGTGGAAATATATAGCTAGAAGCTTTGTCTGTAGCTTATACTTCTTTCTTAATTCGCAAAATAGTTAGATTATTCTTACTTTTAGGAGTCTTTGTGCCCTAATTGTAAAGTTTTTCCATATAGAAGTACAACAGGACTTAGAGCCAAACTGGTACATTTTCAGCTACTCTTTGAGGTAGTGAACGTTTATCGGTATCACTGTTTCCAGCTCTTGATAGAAGTGTAGTTAGATTCACCTTGCCCATTACTCGCTCCACGAATAAGTGGATTCTTTCTTGAAAGATAAGAAGAAAGGATATTGGTAACACCATTTTTATAAAATCTCTCAACTTCTTGCTTACCTTGAGTTGATCTAAGGAACGGTGAGAAGGGGGAGCCTTCCCTTTAAGGTAGGAGAGACTCTGTCTCACATGCTGTAGCTGGTCATCCTATTTTGTGACTGGATTTTTACCCAAAACTGTCGGTTGCAAAATATCCACCCAACATGGAGACTGAGGGTAGGGTCTGTATGCAGGCTCTTGCAAATTTAAAATTAAAAAAATGCCAAAATTCAGAAAATCAGAAATGAAATTATAGACAGAGATGAATTAACGATATCGTGGATTACATTGACAAGATATGAAACACAAAGGGCACGAGTCCATGTACATGGTATGATAATACATTAAAAAGATGAAATAATTTATTTCCAAAATAAAGTCTATGATTATACACAAGATACAGAATTGAGACTATGTTCCATGTCATCGTTTAATGACAAGACTATAGATAGTTAAGGATTGGGAAATACAATCAATCATTTAACAATTGAGAAAAGGCACCTGAGGATGTTGGAAGTGATGAACAAAAGTAACATGGCAAGTTGAGACTTGTGACGATATTTCATTTGTGATACTCTGAAGTTGTGGCTATACAAAGTCACCTTTCAATATTTTTCTCTTCCGTATATGTTCAGGGTACAAAGCGGGGTGATTAAATATTCAATGAAGGATGAAAATTGATTCATGCGCTATATTTCCTATATGGGCTCACTTTATGAAAGGAAATGTTTGAATCACAAGGACGTAAGCATATGGAATTCAAATTCAGAGGGAGTCTGGCATCTTCAAACAAGTCAAAATGTCGATGAACTCGAGCTTTAGAGGGAACAGATGGGTTCAGTCAACTTGTGACAATCTCGATCATAGTGATTGAGAAGGAGTTTCACTGTTGAAGGGGAAACACTTATGAAGTAGACTTGATTTAATTGATTATTATACTAATGATATCATTTAATACCTTATGGGCCCTGTGTAAATCATAAGAAAGTGACGACTTCCAAATGATTATCACCTATATTTGTTGATGTTATTGGAAGATGACAATCTTACACTAACTTAATCTTCTATCATGATAGACATCGTGTGATGGTTGAAAGTTTGAAACCGATCAGAATAGATTATGAATGTTCCTATGGTAAGTTCACATTACCTTTGAGCAATTTTGAGTTATGGTGAATATCGTGAGACTTGATATTCTTGGTTAGACCATATCTCTGATATCATATTGAGATGATATCTAAAACTGGATATCATGTGCTAGGTGATTCCTCATATCACGTGTTAGGTGATATGTAAAACTAGGTATCACGTGTTAGGTGATTCCTCATATTACGTGTTAGGTGATATGTAAAACTAGGTATTGTATGTTAGATGATACTTCATATCATGTGTCATGTGATCACAAGATATGTAATATGATTAAACCACTTATCTTCCCTAGCTAAGAGGAAGTGTTGATGTTTGTAGCATCGATCAAATGTCAAATCAATTGGTATTCAAGAAACTAGAAAGTCAAATGAGTTAGCATTCTAGAAACCATTATTTACATTGAGATAATATGTTATTCATATTGTGTATGAATCTTTTTTATCCTCTCTAGCTAGAAGGGAGCATTAATAATTGGTAGCTTTAGTTAGGATAAACTATAGTGCAAATATATATAAATATATGAGATATTTATTTGTCATTATGTTAATTACATTCTAATGAATAGACCTTTCCCGTGAATTGACATGTCTATCCATACTTCATCCTATATTAGAGAGATGGCTGTCATTTGGAAAGCACATACCAAATACAATGGCAGTGCTATTACATTTGCAGCAGATCCGGAAAACTCAACAGTTCCATTAGATGAAACTACACTTCCTGTGGAGGATGATAGTGAGGAGGACTCTAATTTTGATGCCATGGTGGTAGAGGCAAAATAGGAGCAGCAGTTTGCTTCATTTTTCTATCTTTTTTTTTCTGCATTGAACTTGAACATGATGATGATACATCGAAACTTTATGGCAGCCCTCTAGCCTTTGAGCATATTTAGATTTTCAGATTTTTATAATATCGTTCACTGCTAAACTTATATTTAACTATGTTTGTTCACATATATGATATTGATATGCATATTGACAATTGAGTACTGAAATCAGTTATTATTTCTTAGATGACATTCAAATGTTGTATGTTAAGGTTCTATAATGTTTAAATGACATGCTTTATGCTTAGTTTGATATGAATGACATATATATTTCCAAATTTCAATGTATATTTTTTAATTCCTTATATATATATATATAGCCGCCACCTCCCCCCCGCCCCAACAAAATCACCAAAAAAATTGTCGTATCGGAAACTCGGGGGAACATAATTATATTTTTGAAAATAAGTTGATAAAGCTTGAATGAATAGCATAAGTCCCCTTAGCGATTACCACCAAACCACATTACTTAACTGAGCATCCATGACTGAAGGAACCTTGAAGTCATTTCATGATCTTACTTTGCAAACTTAGCATAAGAAGTGGCCTTATTCAAGAGAGGATTGGATATTTGGTGTCTCACCTCAAAACATTAAGTGTTTGATATGTACATTGTAATGGAACAAGACTCACATCTACAAGTTCCATAGGCTACTTTAGCCTCGAGGGTATTATTAAGTTTTTCATTCATTCATTTAAAAATGGATTTTGGGATCAGGGATTCAAGAAATTGTCTATTGTATTGTCTAGGATTGTTATGTTAATTTATAGCATTTATTTCCAACAATTTATATTTCAGCATCCATATATCAAAACAACAACAAAAATTCAGACATTTGCCAGAATTCACAAAAATATCGAAACACCTGGAAAACACAAAAAAATCACAAGTCAAATGTGGGATATTTCAGAAAAGCGGTATCTCCATGCCTTATACAACCAGACTTCGCTCACATTCTACTTGTATACATCTGTCCATTGCTGATTCCAAGAAACTTAGCTGCTAGGTTGGACGACCATGTGAACTGAGACTTCACATTGACCCATGTGGATCGATCTATGGAATGAGAATACTACAAACCAAGATAATATGAACTCAACTAGTTCAAACCCGTCCAAAGTTTAAATTTGAATTTCACTCTTAGGAATCAATCAATGAATTCTCAGAATGCTAATAACATATTTTCCTGACTATAAGCTGATAATACTAAAAAAATGAACATTGTAGCCCAGATTCGTATAAAATTCAAATTCCAAATTCATTGAGAACCATCTATTAATGAATTCTGAGGACTAATAACAACTTTACCATATCACGTGATATTTACGTCAATGCATGAATTTTATAGCTCAGACCCGTGTAAACCCAGACACTGACAAGCGCCCACAGCTATCCACCAGAGCATTATCTCAGTGTAAATTAGAACTTGGAAAAGGTTAAATTTTAAAATAAGTAAAACCTTACTAAGATCAGTTTTATGTTTAATCCATATAGGAAGAAACAAATTTACCAGAATTCAACAGATGATGATAGAGCAAGAGGTGACTCCAGGCAAAAATCCAATATGGCACTTCTTTTGCTCCCAAAACCCACAACTTTCAGTGGTTTGTTCTTTTTTTCTGACTCCTCTACTTTATGACAACATCGAATGAACATGGGTTTCACAGATATAGCAGTAGGGCACGCCAACGTTCTGTACAGTTTGCTGTTTACAGACAGAAAGTTGTTTCTAACTAAATCCATTCTATACGAAGTGGAAGTCATTGATGGCAATCGACTAATTCTCTTCCGAACCAGTAGCCATTACGAGTGTGTTAAAAAATGGGACAAGCTAAGCCAATTTATTCAAATGAATTGTGGAAGATAATATCGTCGTGTCCATTTTCCATTTTTCATTATTAGCATAGTTATATTTTGAATTTGTTCATCATTTTATTTTATATATATATATATTATTGTAACTACAATTAAACAAAGTTATTATTATTATTAATATTATAATATAATCAATATTATTAAATTATTTATAGTTTTTAAATTAAATTATTGTTATGTCAATATATTTCTAGTTTGTATTCATTCTTTTTTTTATTTGAGATAAAGTGGATCTTATGTATAACGGACCTCTTGAATTTTATTAAAGTAGACCTTGTTATGGAGTTGTTACGTCTAT
This sequence comes from Cupressus sempervirens, assembly GCA_028749045.1. NCBI lineage: Eukaryota > Viridiplantae > Streptophyta > Pinopsida > Cupressales > Cupressaceae > Cupressus > Cupressus sempervirens. The sequence goes on along the minus strand of CM053793.1, from coordinate 93,758,054 downwards.
CTCTTTTATATTTACTAGCATTTGCACTCAAAAGAGGTGCAATGTTTTAGTCGATAGTAAAATATATTTTAGCAAAAAAAGTCTGAGTACATTGATAGATATATATGTTGCATCATTTGAAAAATGTGGACTAAATGTTTCAATGTTGAGTAATTTTCATTCTTTAATACATATCATACTTTAATTTACATAGTAAATTGCAATATGTTTCAACCAATCCACAAGTTTTGTAGTATTTTTTTGCACAACTTCTCTTATCATTTTAATTCAAAAATTCCCTTACAACTTATATTATGTCTCAATCATTAGTAGTGGTGTTGTTGGAAAGACTTCAAAGATTGTTTTGATATGATCGTAGCTAATTCATTGAAGTAGAATCAACTATCGATGCTACTTCTTCGACTTCATCTTCTTTGTTGTCTCCTCTTCCTCTCCCTCTTCCTCTTCCTCTTCCACCACCACCTTCTCCTCTTCCTTGTTAGCCGACTGGATAGTTCTGGCAGTATTTTCTAGTATGTAGCCGACGGTCCGACGATATTCTATATTCTGTAGCCGACGGTCCGGCGGTGTTTTTGTATGGTGTAGCCGACGTCGTCGGTAAATAGTTTGTAGCGGATAGAATAATTGTGGCCGATGGACTTCTTCGGGAAGGTTCGGCGATAGTATTTATATCCCGTCTAGGATCATTGTAAAGCATCACTCATCTACTATTGCGAATATAATTCTGTTGTTCGTGTTCATTGTCTGTATGCGTTGATCTCTTTACCTGTACGGTAAACATTTGGCGTCATTGCCTTATGAATCTGGAAGGTGGGAAGAATGAAGACTAATGCCAAATTAGCTTAACAAGGATCGAAATAAGGCGAAGGGAAAAGATGGAATCCGTACTGCACAAGAACATTTAATTCTAGCACAGCAGGCAGACCGCCGAAGGAGGTTCCAAAAGCTTGCCGACAGAAACAGGAGTGCGGAGGACTTGTTGGAGGAGACTCGGCAGCGGGTGGAATTGGTGGAAGAAGCACGAGAGGAATTCTTGAACTTGTGTTTGCCAAGGGAGGAAAACTCTGATGGAAGAGCATCAACTTGCATGGCTCGCAATGCCGATGGAGCACGAGCATGGAGTGATCTTTTCGTCCAGGTTAGATTTCTGCGGGAAACAATTTTAGAGGATCCTTTTTCTTCACCAAGGTTCGCAGCTGTCGACACCTCTGGTGCGGAAGTGCAGACCACCGGTGCGGAAGTGCAGACCGTCGGTGCGGAAGTTCAGACTGTCGGTGCGGGAGTTCCGACTGCCGGTGTGGGAGTGCAGACCGCCGGTGTGGGAGTGTCGATTGCCAGTGTGGGAGTTCAGACTGCCGGTGTGGGAGCGCTAACTATGGGAGTATCGATCGCTGGTGTAGGAGTGCAGACCTCCGGTGTGACAGTGCAGACCTCCAGTGTTGTGATGGCGGGACCCAAAGAGAAGTTGCCGAAATTTGAAGGCGATGGTGCAGCTGACCCCATCCGACATTGTAAGACATGCGAAACGATCTGGCGAGCAAATGGAATCACAGATACCGACGAATGGGTCAGGCAATTTTTGGCAACCCTACGGGGTGTCGCGATTGATTGGTTTTTGGATATGGATCCACAAAAGCTGGATACCTGGGATAAGATTAAAAAGGAGTTCTTGGCAAAATTTAAACTCTTGCGGGATGATAATGAAATCGTAGCAAAAAATTTCAATACCAAGCAAAGGAAGCACGAAATTGTCAGTGTCTATGCCAGGAGATTAAAAGACTTAATAAACAAAATGGAAAGCAAGCCAGCAGATGGATTGCAGAAAAGATGGTTTGTGGACGGCCTATGCTCATAGTTGTGGAGGAAAATGAAAATTGTACCACCATCGTCATATGCCGATGCTTATAACAAAGCACTGGACCTTGAAAGTGCACAAAAGACAAAGAAGAAGAAAACTAGCTCCTTTGACTCTAATGATGAGGAATCTACTGGAGATGATAGCAGCGACGACAAAGGTAGTAACAAAAAGGTTCGTGCCTTATAGAAAAAAATGGTTCGAATGATGAAGGAGTTTAAAAATATGCAGAAAGAGCCAAAAGGTAGTGAATTGTGGTGCACGGAATGTAAGACCGACGGTCATACTAAAGGGTCGTACCCGAAGAACCAATTTTGTGACATCTATCAGATCATGGGACACTCGACAAAAGACTGCCCCTTTAACATGAAAACAAGAGGATCTTCGCAGGTGCTTCTCACACAGGAGGCCTCCCCATCAGGTGGTAACGAAAACACGAATGTCGTTGGCGCTACATCTAGAGGATACAGGAATAATCGGCATGGACAAAATAACAACAATAATAAAAATACCAATACGAGCAGAAGCTGGATTCAGTATGATGCAAATGGACGACTGATTATTCAGTGCCGAGCATGTAACTTGTGGGGACATTTTGTGCAGGAATGTCCAACAGCAAATACACCTCAACTATTGTGCCGATGGTGCAAATCGGGCGATCACGACGACTCAAAATGACCAAAATCTGGAGTGAACTTGATCACTGTTGGAGCGGATAAGGAAGAATTTATGGCGATTACGTGGTAACAAGCGAAAGAATACCCAGACCCAGCAGAAGAAAAGAAGAAATTTGCGGCAGCACGAGCGGAGGTTGGAAAAGTATCTCAAGCAGTAACACCTCCGGACACCACCAACACTTCAGCAAGGAATTTCGCAGAACACAACATAGTACGACAAATTTTGCAAACAGAGGTGCCAGTCAAGGTAAGTGATTTGCTTCTCACCATGCCCCAACTTCGATCTGCTCTTTCCAATATGGCAGGAGAATCAAGTCTCCAGAAGGAAAAGTCACCGGGAGAACCAAGTTGACGAAAAGAGAAGGAAATTGTTATGGGAGGAGAAGATCAGATGTTGCTGGCGTTGACATCCGGACGGCACCCTGCAGTTGTCGAGATGGGGATACTTGGACATGTTCTCACAGACACCATAGTGGAAGGAGAGTCTGGCGTAAATGTATTGCCAGAAGAAACTTGGAGGAAACTTGGACAGCCGACATTGTGGCCTCCAAGGTTTCAGCTACTGACCGTCGATCAACATGGTATTAAACCACTGGGTATTCTCATGGCACAGCCGGTAACCATTGGCACCCAGCAGTTTCTTATGGATTTCGTGGTGATCCCATTGAAAAGGAAAGGTTACGACGCCATCCTAGGTCGTGGGTGGCTTATCGAAGCAAGAGCTCGACACGATTGGAAGAAGAACACTTTATCCCTGGAAAGTAAAGGTCGTCGATTCGTCATTGATCTGCATACCCAAATGGTAGGGGAAGAGGCTCTGTCGTCAGATTCTGAGGGAGAGGAGGATGAAGGTGGACAACGGATGGAGCCGAATCAGGAGGGCGTCCTTCGATTGGATGGGGGAACAACGGATGACGACTTGGATTCTGTCAACGGTCTCTACCACTGGCAAATGGGGGACTATGAATTATTTCACAGTTGTAATATTCTGTCAATTGAGAACGAATATCCAAAGGAGTTTGCTGAAGTAAAGGAGGGGGAGGCATCGTTGGATGTTACACCTGCCCATGCATTCAGTAAAGGAGAGACAATCAAGTACAACGAAGCTCCACTGCAAACAATGAATTTGGGGGACGAGGCAAAGCCAAAGAACATACTAGTCGACGATAATTGGGATCCAGTACTCAAGGCTGCTGCATTCAAGATATTTATGGACTACAAGGATGTGTTTGCATGGACATACAAGGACCTCAAAGGAGTACCGCCGAAATTGTGTGTGCATCGCATCCCACTAGTGGACGAAGTTGTACCTGTACAAAAGCGACCCTACAGGATGAATAAAAACTATGTCGCACGGGTTACGGAGGAAATCAACCGGATGCTAGAAGCTGGCATTATCTTCAAGGTATAGACCAGTGAATGGGTGTCACCGATAGTCATTTCATTGAAGAAGGATACTATTCAGATCCGGATATGCGTTGATTTTAGATGCCTAAATGCAGTAATGATCAAAGATCCTTTTTCGATTCCGTTCACAGATAGCATTCTGGAGGAAGTAGCAAGACATGAAATCTACTCTTTTATGGATGAGTTCTCCGGCTACAATCAGATTTCTATAGCGGAGGAAGATAAGTTGAAGATGACGTTTGTTGTCGAAGATGGGGTCTACGCGTACAACCAGATGCCTTTTGGGTTGTGTAATGCACCGGCCACATTCCAGCGGATTATACTGCATATCTTTGACAAGATGTCCGTGGGAAATTTCAAAGCCTTCTTGGATGATTGGTCAATATTTAGCATGGAGGACGGACACCTGGCAGCGCTTGGGGAGTGTATGGAGCGATGTCGTAGGGCCCAGCTAGCATTAAATCCTAAGAAGTGCAGATTCATGGTTCTGCACGATCGATTGCTCGGACACATTGTCTGTAAGGAAGGATTAAAAACGGATCCCGATAAGGTGAGAGTCATTCTTGAAATGCAGCCATCTACTAATGTGACGGAGGTAAAATCTTTTCTCGGGCATATAGGTTATTATCGAAGATTTATTAAAATTTTTGCCAAGGTGTCCCAGTCGTTAGATAAGCTAACCTACAAGGAAGAATCATTTAGATGGGAGAAAGAGCAAGATGAGGCATTTGAAGGGCTGAAGGTGTGACTGGCTACGACACCCATCCTGGCATATTCGGACTGGAATAAAGAATTTCATGTTCATGTGGATGCCTCCAATTATGCGATCGGTGCAACCCTGGCACCGACTGGTAATCACGGACTGGATCATCCAATATACTTTGCCAACCGATTGCTCTCAAAGGCCGAGCAGAACTACAACACGACTGAAAGAGAAGCCTTGGGAATGGTTTATGCTGTGCAAAAATTCTGTTATTATTTGCTTGCTACACCGTTTGTGTTTTATGTTGATCACCAGGCCCTGTTGTACATGATTAACAAACCCGTCATCCAAGGGAGGATCAGCAGATGGCTACTACTGTTGCAGGAATTCACTTTCAAAATCATTGTCCGGCCGGGAAAGAAACACGTCAGCGCCAACCACCTGTCACGGATCAAAATAGGGGAACCAGCGGATGGTGTGAATGACGACTTCTCTGATGCACAACTGTTTCAGATTGGGGTACTGTTAGAATGGTATAGGAGTATTGGCGAGTACCTATCAACAGGACATTTTCCCACGGGGATGTCACCAAATGATAGGCGCAAGTTGATAATCAGGAGTTGTACATTTCAATTAATCAATGGGTTGCTCTACAAAATGGGGCCGGATCATATTCTTTGGCAGTGTGTATTGGAAGAAGAGATACTACAGGTGTTAAAAGAAGCACATGAGGGTTCCGCGGGAGGACACATTGGACCCAACACCACTGCACGGAAGATATTACTCACAGGACTCTGGTGGCCGATGGTGTACAATGATGCGCCCCAATGGGTCATCGGATGTGACACTTGCCAACGGGCTAGGAAGCCGCTAAAGAGAGATTTCATGCCACTTCAACCCTCTCATGCGCAAGAACTTTTTGAAAGATGGGGACTAGATTTCATTGGACCACTGAGGGTGAGCAAGACTCGGCGGTGCCGCTACATCATTGTTGCAACGGAATACCTGACCAAGTGGGTGGAGGCCCGTTAATTACCAGATAACTCGACCGTCAGTACCGCAAAATTTATTTATGAACAGATCATCACTAGGATGGAATCCTGTTACAATTAATAAGTGATAGGGGAGGTCATTTTGTTAATCATGTTATTCGACTGCTCACCACTCAGTTCAAGATTTATCATTCACTGTCGAGTCCGTACTATCCAAGAGCAAACGGGCAGGCAGAGGCCACCAATAAAATTTTGGTATCCATCATCTACAAATCCTATGCGGTGGAAGGTGCCGATTGAGAGGAGAACTTACCCGCTGCCCTCTGGGCGTACCACACAGCATACAAAGTAACGACAGGGCACACACCATTCCAGTTAATATTTAGACAGGAAGCAGTGGTCCCAACAGAATTCATGATTTCGAGTCTCCGAATAGCGTTGGAAAACAAACTCAATGATGACGGAAGTTTACAAGAGCGATTGAATAATTTGAATAAAATGGAGGAGAAACGGTTGTTGGCACAGTGGGCAACGGAAGTGGCACAGAATAGACGCAAACTCTGGCATGATAAGCATCTGAAACGTAGCAGATTCCAGCTAGGATAGTTAGTACTGAAGTATGATGGCCGTAATGAAATCAAGCCGAAAAAATTCAAAGTGCGATGGGTTGGACCATATCAGATCCAAGAAATTGGCAACACTGGGGCAATCAAACTAGCAACCTTGGGTGGACAGGAGATGACTCAATCAGTTAACGGATCCAAGTTGAAACTATATCGTGCAAGGCAGTTCTCGCCGTCATTGAATCTGCCATCGTCGTCAGTACAGCGTTCTCTGGCGGTGATGTCATCCAGAGGTACCACTGTTGATTGATGTATTCGAATTAAAAAATAATAATAATAATAATAATATTTATAAAAAATAAAAATAAAAAAAAATTGGAAAAAAAAAGGGCCCCGCGGACAGGAAGGCCCACGGACTGAAAGTCCCGTGGGCAACTGCCTGTCCACAAGCACTTAAAGTCTTGCGGGTCTGCAGGCAGTGAAAGTCCCGCGGGCAGAGACCCCCCCGTGGAGTGTAAAGCCCCGTAGCATAAAGTTTACTCCGGCAGAAAAAGAAGAAAGACTGACAGCATAAGGTTCCTTCGGCAGAAAAGAAGAAAGAGCCCCCGCGAGCATAATATTTCCCTCGCCACAAAAAGCCACCGGTGAAAGAATGGTCCACGGGCACCACCACGACCTCCACCCCATCTCCTCTCAGTAGAAGCAACTTCCCCATCTTCTTGACGACCAGGTGGAAAATCTACATTTCTTTCATTGAACCCACCACGGTCACCATAACCATCATAACTGTCATGGTTAAAGCCTCGCTCACTTTTATAGTTCTCACCGCGACCTCTTCCAAAGTCCTCGTCCTTGTTCCCAGAGAATCCACGGCCCCCTCGTCCACTGCCACCTCGACCTCTACCCCCTTCAGTTTGTGATGCTCTTGCTTCTCTTACGGCCTGAGCTAGTGGTAGAGGCTTTGACGACAGTTTTGAAAATGCCACTGTCGTCGTTCGCATCGGAGCATTACCACTCCCTTTCTTCGCCCCCTATTTTCTTTCGCAACAACCGGCGCATTCAAAACCACCGTCAGGTCGCCACTATCGTCATCACCTAACAGATCAAACGAATTCCCCGTCACCATTGGACCTACAGCTTTCCTTCCAGGATAATCCATGAATCTTCAGAGCCGGTGTACCGTTCATTTACCTTTTCGTGGGGTGAGATTGCATGTGTAACAGACAAGGGGAAATCTATATAAGAAGAAATAAATCATTGTTGCATGGAGTCAACGGGCAAGCGAAAGCCGTGGAAAAGTTAGTTGGTGGCAAATATGGAGAAGAATTCAAGAGTCTTGGCATCAGGGATTCGAGTTGCAGGCCCTTCCGGTTCCAGTAGCAAGAAACAAAAAACCAAGGAGGAAATCACCTATCTCACTGTCCAGTTTGAGAGTCTTAGTGGAAGCGAATGTCAGAAGTGGTGGCAGGAGACCCCCGAGGCAAACCAAATTAAATAGATTTTGCGGCGGGCACAGGTACATTAGGCTATTCAGCTTCCCACTTTTTCCATTTGGTTGTTTGAATCGATATTGTGCACTATGATAAAAACATATAGTGCCCGGAGTAGAACAAGTACATTCCTATACAAAGAACGTCAGATGTCAGTATCTTTTAAACCGAGGGATTTCACTAGAGTTTTTGGCATCCTTGGCCCTGATGGGAGGAAAGTGGAAATTAGGAATCATAAACTGTCACGGGAATGGAAGGAGCATTGGATAGCTCTAGTATGCAGGGATCTTACACCCGTGGAGAGGGAGACAGTAGTTCAGGGGACAAAGTACAGAGGGCTTCGCAGAGACTTTATTCGGGAGGGTCATTGGCGTTGTATCATGGACGTTATCAAGAGTAAGTTGACAGGCGCCACCCAGGCCTCAGATATTGCATTGTTGCAGATTGTGTTTATGAATGGGATCATGCAGAGAGTGGTATATGATTGGGCCTTGGTACTTGCCGACAAAATGGAGTAATTCATGACGCTTCAGCACCGAACATTTTTCATGCCGCACCATGCCATCGGGTTGTTTCTAGAAGCTGCAGCTAGCCAGATTCCAATGGATGGCTTTGAGGCTCCTCCAAGGGGCAAGTTGGCAGATGGGGAGCCTCCCATATTCTACTAGTGACACTTAGATACAGGGGGGTCAGTAGCAAGTCACAAGAAAGTACTCAGTGAATTGGCCCCTTTCGGAGAGACAGATAGCAGACGGGAGGGCACTTCGATGAGTGACGGGGTTGAATTCATGGAAGAAGAGGAGAGCACATCGACTGAAGTTAACGGTGAGACAGCGGGTGGTGGGCCCACATTCTTTACCCTGCCTCAGCTGTCAACTTCAGCGCACTTGACTACCTCTTCGATAGTCATTTTGACCTTTGGTCAGCGACATGCCCCAGTTCTTATGACTCCTCCAGCGAAGGCAGATGTCCCACGGACAATGACGGAGGTGGTTCCACAGACAATGACGGATGTTGTCCCACGGATAGTTGCTGAGTCATTGCCGACAACTGTAGCGGAGGTGATTCCAGTTGCACCAGCAGATGTCACTGTCGCAATCACACCGAGAGCACAGTCGCCACCGCCACAATCTGAGCTGCAGGTTCGGTTGGAGGTCATTGATTATGATGCAGTGGTCACCGTTTCATCATCCCTTTTAGCAGAGGTCGAGTCAGCCCAGCCAATACTAGAGATGAACATGGAGCTTGCACAGGTCGACCAACCGAAGGTGATGGATAGAGCTAGTGAGTTTCTGAGGCAGTAGTTTTGACTCACTCCTGCCAAGCGAGGTTCGTCCATTCAGTCTCCTAGGCATTCAAGAACATGGCCAGCAGTACCAGAGCCTCAGCTTCAAGAGGAGGGAATGCCACATGCCATGGTTGCGCCAACAGCCGAGAAGGCGACACCGGATGTGGGCATGGCTCTCGTTGATGAGGAGGGAAACAGGGATGTGAAATGGTCATTGGAGGCCTTCGCCAAGGAGGACTATGGGTCAGATGAAGATAGGTGTCGGGATTACCTCAGGACTATGAAGTCTACATTAAAGAAGGGCCACGATGTGACAAGTCAGGCCCTAACTCAGCGGCGGGAGTGGCACTTGATCAGAGCATATATCTGTGGGATTTGTCCTCGACGATTTCAGACTTGCTTTATAAATAGGGGTTGGCTGGCAACGAAGATAGCTGAGATGTTTACAGATTGGGCCACTAAGCCGGAGTTGGGACCCAGTGACACCCCTATGATGAAGCTGGCACATGAGATTGTGGGACTGTACAAAGATGTTTACTATGGTCGTCAGCAGGCAGAGGCTAACAGGGTTGCAGCAGAGAGATCATTGGCAGTAGAGACTGAGGCTAGACAAAAGCTAGCCGCCGACTTGGCCGACCAGCAGGCAGCATGGGCCATAGAGCGGGTAGCACTACTAGCAGATTTGGCAGTAGCAGTGCAGGAGAAGGACGTGGCTAAGCAAGGTACGGAGGCAGCGATTCGAGATAAGGATGCAGCTGAGCACGAGATGCAGTTAGCCAGGACCCAGGCCATGGACGCGACACTTCTTTTAAAGGAGGTCGTCGAAGTTAATTCTCAAATTCAGATAGATCTCCACATCAGGACAGAGTAGGTGTATGAGTTACGTCGCCAGTAGCACACTTCTGGGACACCCCCTTCTCTCTAGTTTTTTTGTGGTCTGTAAGTTGTCTCCTAATTTTGTTAGTCGTTAGGAGACGACTTTTTTTTTGGGGGCGATGGTGTTAGCTGACTGGATAGTTCTGGCAGTATTTTCTAGTCTGTAGCCGACGGTTCGGCGGTATTCTATATTCTGTAGCTGACAGTCCGACGGTATTTTTGTATGTTGTAGCCGACGTCGTCGGTAAATAGTTTGTAGCGGATAGAATAATTGTGGCCGACGGACTCCTTCGGGAAGGTTCGGCGATAGTATTTATATCTCGTCTAGGATCATTGTAAAGCATCACTCATCTACTATTGCGAATATAATTCTGTTGTTCGTGTTCATTGTCTGTATGCGTTGATCTCTTTACCTTTACGATAAACATTCCTCCTCTCCTTCTTCTCATTCTTCTTTTTCTTCTTGTCCTCTGCCTTCTCCTTCTCCTCCTCGTTCTTCATTATCTTATCCTCCATTTTCTTGTACTTCTCCTTCTCCTACTCCTCTTTCTAC